>BEHA01050214.1:686606-706130 GCA_002897215.1 Eschscholzia californica subsp. californica
TTTAGTTAAATTATTCTAAAAAGTTTATAGATTGCTCGTGAGCTAATTTCTACGCATCGCGTAAAGGGCATTCCCCCGCCCGTAGGGCGGGGGTTGATTAGGAAGCTTACCATATCAAGAGAACTCGTAGTTAGGGTTTACATTTGGATTATAAGTTCTTTCATTTTCTTCATTCGTCTTCTATCTCGTATATGGATTAGGAGGACCGTACGAGTCCATCCTCAGTAATCTTAGCATTTTTTTAGTTCACCAGTAATTAGTGGTAATTTTCAAGAGTTACATTAGATAATTTTCCTAATTTGTAATCTTGAAAAAAAAAACATTTCTGTTAATCGACGTAAAGAACGACCCAAAGAAGATGACGAAGCCATTGGTAAGGGGTTTTGAAACTTACTTGCATAAGTTTGGAAACTTTCTTAACCAACTAAAAGCAAAGGGAAGTTTTCTAGCCTTTTTGTGGATTATCCAAACACAAATGCTATTCCATGTGACAACTCTCAACCTACCCCAGACCTAATCAATGAGAGCGCGACATATTTTATTGTCAGTACAAAAGTTGAGATCTTTGAAAACTTTAGCTTTCAGTCCTTGAAAGCAAGAGCATTCGCTTTAAGTCCCTCATCTTCTAACTAATCTGGACTGTTGGATGGACGAACGGTCTAGATCTTATAAGAAAAAAACTCAAACTCCCTTTCCCTCTCAATTTCAATCGACTTAACATGTTCCACCTCCCTCTCTTACTAAAAAACGGCCAAGCAAGAACAACAATGATTTTCTTTACTCTGTTCAACCATTCAACGTGAGAAATCCAAAGATTGTACCCACTAGTCAGGAAATTATTGTTGAAGCCATTTATCTTGAAATTCAGTTGATTGGTAGCAAAAAGTCACAAGAAATTCGCAAGATTTTGTTTGGTAATAAGTTAGGTTTTTTTTCATTCTTGAACATGCTATTGCGACATATTTTATACCCCCCCCCCCCTTAGCACATGCTATTGCTACGTATCTCAAAATTCCTTGTAGGCTTCTTTGTGATGTCTTTTCCATAGAGGCCCCACTTTTTTGGCGTAACGAACATAATCATAAAACTCTTCAACACCGTTAAACTTCATTCCAGACCAAGGTACTTGATGCAGCGCGTAGTAGGCAAGAGATTAAAAGTATAGAGATCGCCCTTCTATGATTGATTAAATCAACTAAAATTTTATTCAATAAACTAAGCTCCCCTAACGATGAACATAAAAGTTCTGTTTATAGGCTTGAAACTCTAAAATAATAGAAGTCTAAAAATACTAAAACTCTAAAATGTCTAAAATCTAGAAACTGCTACAAACTAACAAAATAACCAAACCTGAGAAACTGCTAAAAACTAGAAAATCTTTCCTAAAGCAACTTATATTCTGAAACTTCTAAAACTAAGAAAATATAAAATTCGAAAACTACTCAAACAAAAAGTCTTCCGGTAGGTCATCCAATTCCTGACTTGTCATGGTCCCACTTATCATAAAATACTAAAGTTATCGTGTCAGCTGCATCATCCTCCCCGGGTTGGTCAGAATTCGACCTCGAGTTCGAATCATGCTCGCCCGAATTATCTTCAGAATATGGTAATAAATGTTTGACATTAAATTCATCAGAGGAACACACATGACTTGGCAATCTCAGACGACAAGCATTGGGATTAATCCTTTCAAGGATCGAGTTTGCAAGATATCCAACCCGAAATCACACATGTAATGTGCAACAAAACAAGACAATAAAGTAACCCTAGCTCACTTTCGGAGGACTCCCGGTTGCATTTAGCGTATGCAACAAGCCTTTAAACCCTTAGGTTACCCCTAAAGGACGAGTTTTGTCTCGTGAGGGTTTCCAGTGAATACACCCACAAAGTTCTAGATTCCAAGGGACAAAAGAGTTCAATTATCGATGCAAATAAGGTGATGATAAACAAGTGAGAGACTAAAGTATGTCAAACATATGAATCAAACCAATAAACACAAAAGCATGCTAAGAGTCTCCTCACTAATAGTTTTATACTCAAATGTAAGTATCCCATCATCATGAGTATCATCCAAGGCTAAAGTAACAAAACCTTGTTTCCTATCATAGCACATTTCGCCTCGACTTTAGCCTCACAGTCATACGCTCTTAAACATGAAATCACTCAAAATCGAATCGTAATGGTTCACTCTCAGGTGTGAGCATGGAATAAAGTAAACTCAACACAGCAAAATTAAATGAGGATAACAAGTTATAAAACGAAATGATCTCTTAGGAATGGAAATAACAACTAACGGAATGGGGAAGCTCACTCACTCTTCTCACCCACTCTACCGTCTAATAATGTCTCCTAAAGGTCAACGGATACAAGTGATGGAATGGAAGATGATGAAATCCCGAGAATGTCGACGCCTTCAACGATAAAAGAACACTCAAACAACCTTTAAACTTAACTTCTTGCATTGAATACTTTATTTTCATAACACTTACACAAACACAAAATAACACATATAACCAAACTTTCTTTCGTTTTTCTTTTTTTTTTCTTTTTCTCCTTTCTTTTCTCCTTTTTTTTTCACTTTTTCACTTTTTCTTTTATTTTTTTGCACACATATCCAAACACCAAAGTAAAAATACAACTAGTATTCTCAACAGATCACCTTTACTTTCACATTTTGCTTTCGCATTCTTTCTTCTTTACTTCTCATGCCTTCATTCTCGGGAATAGTATGATGAATGGATGGTGGAGTATCCGTTTCCCTAAAGTTGACACCATTATCGGGTTTCATGGACTACAAGAGTAAGGTTTATTCGCTATCCTGATGTCACTCCTAGTGGCTAAGGAAGTTGAGCTCATGAGATCGTCTAAGCTCTATTGAAAGTTGCGAAGTTGAGTAGCTCTTCATTCTACTCGGAGTTAGCGCGGAAGAGTACACTCAAAGGCAATAAAAAGGCTCAGATATCTCACATGGGTTTAAGTCTCCACTAATGACTATTTTAGGTCACTTAGAAGTGTTCCTTCTTCCTTAAGATGATACTCACATGATAAAACACCAACACCAAAGGACTCAACATTCATAAAAAGACTAAGAGCATGCATACGATTTATCGAGAAAGACACACATGCATCAACATACTTAAGAAAATCACTAGAATCATACCAAATCTACCCAAAAAATTTCAAATTTGGTCGAATTTGTTGAACTCTCTTGTCTTTTGAAATCTAAGGTCATGATGTCATGCGACCAAAAAGTCGTATCCCCATCCCCAAACTTAAAACTACATTGTCCTCAATGTTCTAAGCATATACTCACCAAAAGATAAGAGGTACAATAAGTTAAAGAGAAGAGTGGAAGGATATTACCATAGCCGGCGGAGATAAAAATTTATACTACCAAGACTTGTGTATTCGAGTTCCAAGTTGATGATAAACCCATCGCCATCCCCAAACTTGGAACGAACCACGTCCCAAAGGTATATAAAGTGAGAAACACTCCTAAAACATCAGAATGAAGCATAAGCATGACCACATAAAAATGACCACTCACGCAGGATCACTCGATTGCATCGAAACATGCAATTAGTCATTGATTCTCTTGCTTTCACAAGAGCACGAGTTAGATCTCGTGGAGGGTTTCCAGAGATGATACCCACAAACATCAAACCCATCTCAATAGACCAACCAATCATATAACAAAAGACGAAATATTTGGGGGTCTACTCATACGAAAGTTTTAACTGGTAAGAACCGTCTCACAACAATGTAATGGTATGGGTTTATAAGTGAGACGGCAAAAAATAAGAGGTAATCCCCAAACTTGGATGACGACAAGGCAACAAAGTTTGACATAATAACAGAAAGGACATGCATTTCACTACAGGGATCTACGTATGTATGAGATATTGGTTTAGGTGTCGAACTACAACTTAAGGATTTGTCTATAAGGCTCGGGACTAAGTCAGAAGTTTCCTTAAGTGAAGGTTCAACCAATTGTTTAAACATTATTCTCGTCTCGATATCATACGTGTCCTTAGAGAAATCTATAGCTCCGCTTAAGAGGGCATCCACATCTAATCCATCTTTACTAGCTACAAAGGTCTCAGGTAACAAACTAGTCATGTCGTTATGGTTCTCCTGAGCACTAGTAGTATTGTCCCTCTTAACTATCAATGCAAGCATATTCATATCACGAGCAGGGAACAATTGTTTATGAAAAGCGGAATGAGGTTCATCAACTAGTTCAGACTCAGATTTCGACTTTAAAACCTCGTTATGTCCATCTTCTCTCTCAGAATTTGTAAGATCCTCGGGTATGTCTATCTTCATAGGAGTATCCAAGCTAATCAATTCATCACTTCCAAGAATGAAGTTGGACTTAACATTAGCACTAGGTGTGTTACCCTCACCTATACCCTTGAGATTTGTTGGAGTTTGGGGTTGTGAAACCCTTTTCTCGATGTCTTTCAATTTTTCCTCCATCCCTTTAAGGGCGTGCAAGGTGTTTTGGCTAATCTGAGTTTCTACCTCATAAAAAGATTTCGAAACATCTTCAAGAGTCCTCTCATGATGAGACGCATAAGAACCAACTAAGGGCTCTTGAAGATTCTCATAATCATTGGTAAAGACATCACTCCTCGAACCTACGGGCTTCATATGAGTGTTTACGACATTTGTGCATCCTAGCGAGACATCTCGACAAAGAGAAATAGTAGGGCATTTACTCGCTAGGTGTTCTCGACTTGCACAAATGCTACAGACACTATCAATCGCTAAATCACCATCATGCATATCTATAAATTCTTTCCGAGCCATGTATGCAATTTTATCTTCTACTTCCCCATTCTCCTTTAAAAAGCATATGCCTCCTTTTGAGTAATGGTTTCCTTCGGCTATATCTCCGTCACTCTTAACGGGTGTGTCCCAATCTTGGGCCTTCTCCGCTAAGAGGTCGAGATACTCCCAAGCCTCATTAGGACTTTTACTCATAAACTCTCCGTTGCACATTACTTCCACGAAGTGTTTCATTTTGGAGGTCAAGCCATCGTAAAAGAACCCGATGACCCTCCATATTTCATAGTTATGATGTGGACATGCGAGAATGAGGTCTTTAAATCTCTCCCAACACCCAAAGAAGGTCTCCTCTTTGTGTTGCTCAAAATTCATAATTTCTCTTCTTAAGGTGTTGGTTCGATGGATTGGGAAAAACTTTTTCAAAAACGCCCTAGTCATCTCATCCCAACTTCTTATAGTCCTAGGCCTTAAAGAATGAAACCATATCTTCGACTTTTCTTTCAATGATAATGGAAATAGTTTGAGCTTAGCGACTTCCTCAAGTACTCCATTGATTGGGAGTATCGAGCAAATCTCATCAAACTCTCTCAAATGAAAATATGGATCTTCATTCTCTAGGCCTCGAAATATAGGAAGTAATGGAATAATCTCAGGGTCTATGTCTAAATTACACTCATAACTCGGAAATATGATGCATGAAGGTATGTTAGCCATATTAGGTTCAAGGTAGTCTCTAAGACTTCTAAGTGGTCGATGAACCTTATACCCATCATTCCAACTATCATTCCCATAAACATCCATTGAAGCACAATTAAAGCAAAATGCAAGCAATCACAAGTGTTCAATTCAACTACGACTATCAATAATAGACAAGATGCAAATACACGTAAGCCGCTCAAATAGGTAAAGGTTAGGGAATGATACTAGAGGTGGCGTTCGTTACCACAATTTGATCCTCTTCCCTTTTCTTGTCTCTACCTTTTTATCCCCAAACTTGTTTGCTTTCGTCCTTTAAAGCTCCTTGGATGAGTACCTCAAAGAAAACAAGAATTAAAAGAAGCTAAAAAAAACAAATAAAATAAACGTCCAAGTAAGCAAATAACACTAAACTAATGAACAAACCACGTAAACGATATCTAAACTACTAAACCTATCCCCGGCAGCGGCGCCAAAAACTTGATGCACCCGAAAAGGTTGCACACCCAAGCGGAGGTATCAAGTAGTAATCTGGCAAAGCCGGGATCGAACCAAGGATAGGAAGGTAGTTTGGATATCGAAAGGGTCTCGTTCGCCGGTCTAGATATCACTAACTAACTTAGACTAAAAAGGAGAATAATACAGGTAAACGGGGGGTTTTGGATTGAATGAGAAACAAAACAAGAAAACTAAACTAAATAATAAAAGTAAACGGGCGAGAGAGATTCGAGAGAAGAGTTCGGAGGAACAAGAGTCGGGAGACGGTAAGACTCGACTCGGACAACAAATAAGCGAGAGAGGTGTCGAAGTCCGGGAATCCATAATGATAAATCTATGACTATGTGTAGTCCGATCTAATGTTTCAAAATATAATCGATGTTCGGCTCCTAAGGTGATGTCTATAAGCACTACGTATATCCGGAGATCATACTTAGTCAAACAAACGTCATAATCGGTTAATCCCGAGTCAACGAAAGTGTCGTCTAGTCGTCTAACTATGTGAAGTGCATGACAGGAGACATGAAATTATGACTTATTCTACGATCGATATCAAATACTTCGTTTCGTCTATTAACTATGCGAAGTGCTTGAAAAGACACATGAAAATACGATCAAAACGATAATCGAAATAAATGAACATCAATTTATAATCAAAACATCAAATCATATTAAACAGTCACGAATTCATCACATTTCATCTCATATAATCGACAAACTAAAGTTAGCTAAACATGGTGATTAAATAAGAAATGGAAAGGAAATGGTGAGAGAATCCCCCTTTTTCGATGATGGTTCGAGGCTAAGATCGTCAGAAAATATGAGTTTTTAGTTGCAGCCGATCTCCCCTTAGCAATTTCCTGGGTTCCCCATAGCGACCACCATCATCTTCTCCATTTAGAACACAACCTCCATTAAAGCTAACCCTAGCTTTCTCTCTCTAGAAATTTCTTGCCCAAAATCAAATCAAACTACATGGGAAGCTAGCCAAGATGATGGGGAGCAAAAACCCTAAGGTTTCGAACCAAGAAGGTTGCCGGAAAACTCATATAAGTCCGGCCAAAATATGAAGAAATCCGGTCAAAATCCATGGAATCCGGCCAAAATGTGTTGTCCCAGCCAAAAGGGCACTGTCCCGAGTCGTGAGCTGCTTATCCTTGCACGTCCGAGCCGTGAGCAGCTACCCCTTGCACGTCCGAGCCGTGAAGCATCAAGTCCGGCCAGATGCAGCAGCTACCTTGCATCCGGCCAGGAGCAGCAGCTACCCGAGCTGCTTGCACGCGTCCTATGCTGCTGGTCGCGACTAGCTAGTGCTGCTCCGGCCTGGTCTGAAGCTCTCCCGTGAAGCAGTCCCGTCCGTGCTGCTTAGCAGCTTCTCCCGAGCAGCTCGAGCTGCTGTCGGCCAAGGCTAGGCCAGCCTTGCCTTGGCCGGCACTCCTCCTTCTCCTTCTTCTCTTTTTCTCTCTCTCAAGTTCTACTTAGTGATGAAGAACCCTAACCCTCTTGCCTCTTTCCCTCCTCTCTCTCTTGGTGAAGAAGATGATGAATAGTCCCCCTCTTGATTCCTTTTTCTCACTTGTGTATACACAACCCTAGACTTAGTCAAACTTGACTAAGTCTTTGACCATTTTGACTTGGACCAAAAAGTGCCCATAAAATCTCTATTATTCTCTTCCTCTTTGGGCTCTTAGGTTGGGCTTCTTTCTAAAGCAAGGGAGTGTCTTCATCTTGTCTCTACATTTAGAACCAAGGGGGTGCCTTTATAGAATCCTTGTTTCAAGACCGAACCTCGGCTTCTTTCATTCACAACTTCTCCGTCCGAACTCCGAATCAACTTCCGTTTTCACCGTCGGACTCGTCATTGACTTCACTTGTTGTTTGACTTCTGATTTTGACCAAATGACCAAAATATCCCTGGTGCTCTTTTCTTCCCTTTTGCCGCATAAGATGAAAATGTGATAATTCGCTCTCTTTATTCCGAATTACACGCCAAACCCCAAATAAACTACTTAGCAATAAAAACACATAAATAATTAGAAATAAAACTCGAAAAGAACTAACTCATCAAAGTTAAGTGACCTAAATGTGGCATTTTCACGCCACATCATAATGCTTGCAAATCTAGTTTGCAAATTACATTTTGCAAATCCTAGTTTGCAACTTACATTTTGCAACCCCCAGTTTGGATTTTGCATTATGCAACCCCATGTTTGCAATTTACTTTTTTAAACCCCCATTTGCAAATCTGTTTGCAATAATAACAAACCCAGTTTGCAGAAAAACATAAAAAACGTCGTTTTTCTGAAGAAAAAAAATTCGAAAAAAAATATTGAAAGTGGATCTTGTTAGAAAGTTAATATTCTAAACATATAAATTTCATACTAATCCGACATCTCGAGAAAAAGTTATATAGGTTTAAATTTTTTTCTTAAAAAGTAAAAGAGTTAGTTACACAAAGGTACTGTAGTCTGTTTATATTTTTCGATCTAAATAATAATTATGAAATGTTATATGCTTTTAGACTCATTTTTAATATTATTTTCACCTTTTTAGTTATTGTCCCTTTTTAGATTGTTTGATTTCTTTTTTGTTGAAGGCACGTACAATCAATCAAAATCCAAAAGACCCTATCATGAGACCGTGTTAGAGAGAGACTGCATAACATCAAGTCTTCATGGTCTTATGTATTCTACTTGAGGAAGTAACAATCCTAACCATCTAGTTGAGAATAAATAATAATTAACCCCCCTCCCCCGCCTTTTCATTAACTTAAATCGGAAGATTCAGCTCTTCCATGAACAACGATCTCATATATTCTAATTGAGGAAGAATTCTAACCATCTAATTGAGAATATAGAGATGCTAGAATGACTTAGAGGGTGACCAAAAGGGTGCCATGATGACGTGAAATTCATTAAAAAGACAAGGTTTTTTCAAAGTTTGACTACGGTGGGGACCGCTTTTGTTTCCAAATGAGAAAACATGTCATCCTCTAAGTACCAATTTCTAAGCCACTCTATCATTTCCCTTTTGTAAGTGTGCAACTGTCTAAACCGATCACTTGACTCGGTGATGCTCAATGGGGTAGTCGAGTGAGAGAGAGATGAAACAACTCACTGACCGATGGCTAACTTACTCTTCTTTGCTGGCGAGTCATTTTCAGGTAGAGTTTTGGATGAATTACAGAAAGAACGGTTGTTAAATAGAAAGAGAAAATCACAAGTTAAAAGTTTACTGACTTTGAACTTAGTTTAACTAAAGTAAAAGGAAAAAAATAATCATTTCCCATTTGATATTGTGATAACAATGGAGTATTAGTTTTGGTTGTCCTGTGAAAATAAGAACTCTCAGACAACAATAATTGAAAATAGAAGTTAATTTTTCATCAAGAAAATGTTTAAGTATTTATAAACATTAACGATGGAGGAAATTGACATAATTAAAAATAAATAAAATAGTTAGCCCTAATTAAAAAAAGTAGGAAACATTCCAATTACTAAAATTAATCTAATAATCAGAAGATAATAGTTTGCCAATTTTCCATTATTCTTGCCGGTTCCCGTTGCTATAGGCGCCTTCAATGTTAGTTCATTACATCCAACTTAAACACCATATTGGAGATAAGGGAAATGATAGAGTGACTTAGATCATCCCCAATGCAAAACTCAATCTTTGAAACTCGGAGTGCCACATAGGATTTTCTGAGTTTTTCTTAAAAAATCATCTCCAATGCAAAACTCAACTAAGATCTCAAAGATGATGTGTCGAGAGTGGAATAGAGATATCTCAAGAGGACACTCTATTTTCAGAGTGTCCTCTTGAGATATCTCTAATTGTTCAACTCATCAATATTTAAATTTCAACCAATAGAGATCAAGTATTCGTACATTTCCAAAATAACTAATTATTTTTGTACAAAAATAACCATGACACGTAAGTAAAATAAAAAAGTTAGAGTGTTGCATTGGAGACATATAAGAATGGAGGATCTCTGTTTTCGACACCTAGGAGTGAGAATCTCAATTGGAACTTGATAAATAGGACGAATAGAGATTTTTTTGAGTTTTGCATTGGAGATGCTCTTAGAAATTGGTATTTAGAGGGTGACATGTTTCCTCATTTGGAAACAAAAGTGGTCCCCACCGTAGTCAAACTTAAAAAAAAAAACTTGTCTTTTCAGTGAATTCCACGTTCTAAATGCACTCAAGGGAGTTTAACACAAACATCAAACTTGGTTGGCCTCGATAATTGTCATTAATGCAACGTGGAAGATGAAACTTTCCATGCACTAAGAGCAAGTTTAATGGCAGTTTGTCTTACGCCGAAAAACCCAAAAATTTTGGCCTCATGATGAGTCATGAAAATGCCTCATTTCAATCTCTTAATTGGAGCTAGTTAGTCCATATCGAGCCGTTACTCTGATGAACTGCTTGATTTTCTTTCTCAGATGTCTTTTACGGAGTTTAGTGTGAAAAGTGTGAAAAACAGGCGAAATCGAGAGCAATTGATGTTAGGGGCATTTTGGTCATTTGGTGACAAGGGTAGCATGGTAAGTTTGGATAATGTTGATACTCGGATAAGAACAGGGGTCCATGACGAGTCCGTGGGAGAAAACGGGAGTCAAATCGGAGTCCGGACGAGCAAATTAGCCAAAGTCAAAGTTGGAGTCAAATTTGGTTGACCAAATCACTTAAATACACGTGGCGTGCAATCTGACGTAGGATGGAATTTTCGGTACACAGTTGGGCGTAAATGGGACAAATTTCGGGATTTCTCCAAGCGGCTGCTAACAAGCATCTCAGCGCAAGATAAGTTTGTGGCCTTGACAGATCTAACGGTCAGCTTCATATCAGGGACACGTGGGACCATTCGATGATCTGTTGTAACGTTTTCTACACGGCTGCGATGCACGGGATCACTCCTATAGCCAGCACTTAACCAACGGCCACTGTTTAGTTCCACATTAAGTGGAATCGTACTCTCTCTCTCTCTTATCTCTATTGATAAACCTTAGAGATTTGAGAGAGATTTCTCTCCTATAAAACCGAAACTAGATGTAGAGAGAGAGGGGGTGATTTAAACAGAAAGGAAAATCATAGAGAGGGAGATTGGTTTCTGTTATAAACCGAGAGAGTTGTTCGGATTTGGGAGAGGATTGAGGAAGAAATCAAACTTGTTTTGGCCGAGATTTGATGGGTTCAGTCTTATATAACAGAGGAGGACGATTTTGAAGGGGGATCACGTTTTGAAAAGGAGGTTTTTCAGAGAACAAAAAGAACAGGAGAGAGAGATATAACCGAGAGCTCATCATTTTTGAGTTTTTCTTAATTTATGATTTTTGCTTCTCTTTTTGTAATCTTAGTTTTTTAGTGAGAGAGAGAGAGAGAGCGAGAGAGAGAGATTACAGAGGAAGAGAGAAAGTTAGAGAGAGAGACAGAGAGATATTGTAGAGAGAGAGAGACTCGGTTGTATTAATCGATTACTTTTATCTTGTTTTCGATTTTCCTTTTTATTCTGTTTTCTTGGTGAGAGAGAGATAGAATAGATAAAGATAAAGAGATTACAGAGAGTTATAAGTAGAGAGAAAGAAAGAAACAGGAGGTTAGAGAGAGAAAGAAAGTTGAAGAAGATGAGAAAATAAATTTCCCAGAGGGAATCCATTTCCGGGAAGACGAGAAAATCGTTTTCCCAGAGGGTGCGTTTGGCAGAATTCTTGGAAAAACAGACGGAAATCAATTCCTTAAGGTTCTGCTTGGCTGCAAAATCAGTAAGAAATCCGACTTGTTCTACTTTTCTCCCATATTTTATGTAGTTAAACTTCTATCTATCATCATGAGAAACTAATTTTTTTATCTAGGGTTTTAGATGAAGTCCATAATGAGAATGTTATCGTTTTGATTTATATGCAAGTCAATTTTTCGATTAAATCTTCATATCTTTTAAAGTTCTTATTGATTTTAATGACAACATCTTCCGGATTCTAGAACGTTCATGTAATAGAACCCGAGTAAAACAAAGAACTTAGTTGATTAAGGCAAATACATCGTCTTTAGGATTATCATGTGGACGGATTCGAAAACCCTAGGTTCCCCTTTTCTGAATATTAACTTATTTGTTTTCTATTGAGTTATATTTGCTATTTTTTTATTTGAATCGTATTACCAATCAAACCACTTTTGAAAATCACAATAGTTTTAAGATTAAATTGAGTTTGGCTTAGTCTCTGTGGAACGAACCGGTCTTACCGAGAAATTACAACTTGACATCCGTGCACTTGCGGGTGTAGACCTTTTAGGGTAACCTTTTAGGCCCATCACCTCAGCTCAGCCTCAAAAATTCAGCTCCAATCCCAACCTCTCTTGAGGCCGAAAATTTGTTTATGTGGGAAATGCGTGTGTGGCGTTTTTGTCTGTGTGCGAGAAACGTGTGTGGTTTTGTATGTATACAAAACACGTGTTTGAACTATTTCGAAATAATATTTTTTTCCAAGGTTGAAAAATTATTTGGGGACCGACACTTTCATCCAATGTATTTTAATTTAATGTGGATGTTTTTTTAGAGTTGAAAAAAAAAAATTAAAACTAATTACATTAAAAAAACGAAAAAAGAAATAGGAGAAGATCTTGGCCGTAGGATTTTTTCTAACGGCCAAGATCATCCCCAGCATGACCGTTGGATCCCCAACGGTCATGTTGGGGACTGCTTCAGTCGCCCCTAACATTAGGGGCGACTGAAGCATCGGCTGGGGCCTCCGCCCCAGCCGACTGCTGTTGGAGGGCCGGGCTGAGGCTAAAAATTTGAATTTTTGGCCTCAGCCAGGCCCACGTTGGAGTTGCTCTAAAGGCATAGGTTACACCTACTTAATAAACAATGAGGGTACAATTTTACCAGAAGATACAAAAGAGATGCGAAATGCTTTGTATATAAGACGTGCAAGAAGATGAAGAAGGTACAATACTACTCATATCTTAACAATCCAATTTCTTGGATGATTTAGAACTCTATTAGTGAAATCAGATTTAGGTTTCAAATGCATCTTTATAGTGGGGTAAAGAAATGTTTCTTCGTGAAAAGCCGAAAAGAAGATCCTCAACTCTGCTACGAGTGTGAGTACTATGTTCTATAACTATCCCGTGTTCCAAATTATAATATAAGATGTTGAAGTTTCAATCCATGTCTTAATCGTTGTCATTAAGAACAAAATTCTCCTTCATGTTTTAATTGATATTGCAATTGAATCAGTAGAAGTAGCCTGCTAGAAATGAGAAACTAGCTCAAGTTTGCGCGTCTGGAAAAACTTGCACCGACCTTTGCCACTTGACTCGATTTCTTCATTCTTCCTCTTGCATCCTGTGAAACCAACATTGCTTAATTTCAGTTGCCGCTTCCCACTCTGATCACTTAAGCTTTCGTCATCCTGTTTATCCGATTCCCTTCAAGGATAACAAATAAATAAATCAACCATAAAACTATATTTCAGAATAAAATCCATGTATATACTATGTTATACACTTCCTTTTAGTACTTTCCCCGTGTCTGGGTACTTCTACTCTGTTGTGACACACTCCTGGACACTTCAGTGGACAATTGCACCTAATAATATGAGGTTTCGTATGTGCACAACATATACAGAGAGAGAGAGAGAGAGACCGAACGGGGTAAGTGCAGACTCACCATGCTACTTCGACCATGTCCTTGAAGTAAGAAGTGCATGTTCCCCAACTGAAGCGGACTAACTTTGGGAACCCAAATACCGGGTGTTGATGATCTTTCAACCAAGCCTTTGTTTCAGGATCTGGAAACAATATAAAACAAAGAAAATGCTCAGACAAAAACATTAGTCGAAGGATAAAGAATGAACAAACACTTAAGAGTACCCTAGCTACCTCCAGGATATCCAGATCCAAAGTTCCTATGCATGTTCTCTGCTGTCTCATCAAGCACCCAATTTCGTAAAGCTCGGTCTCTTGTGACCTATATATTAACATGATAACAGAAAATAATACATAATCAGGAGTTCCGGAAGAAAAACTAAAAAAAATGAAGTTAGAGTTGGGTCAGGAACCTTCGCCACTATGCTAGCACCACTAACAACAGGATAAAGACTATCAGCTTTCTTTGCAACAACAAACTTGATACCCGGAAATCTTTCTGATAACCTTACTCTGTATTTCTCTGGATCTCCAACTGTATCGACATAAACCTGAAGTACATGGAGGACTTTCAAACTATGGTTCACCGAATTATCATAAAAGTTCGATTTAATAAGCTTATAACAAATTAGAGAATCTTAGATCAAGTAAATGGATCAATATAGCACTACATTAATGGCTGTTGTCAGAAGAGTAATCTACCTCAGTTAGAAGAACACCCATGTCAAGAACCTCAGCGACAAGACCCATCGCTGAATTATGTGAAATCTCATTCAGATTTATTTTGGTTCTGTGAAAAAATGAAATGGAATCTCATCTATTTTTGTTCTGTGAACAAATACAAAAGAAAGGATAAGTGGGATTGTACTAACTTTCTTAGCATTTTAGCTGAGAGTTCCCGTGGATCTATAACATCGGCAAGCCATCCAATTGATTCATCTATCTTTAAACTTTCAAATAGTTCTTCTCTCTTTTCCTCTTTTAGAGTCTTGGAATCTGAATAAGATCAATATACCAAAAAAAAAAAATCACAAAGTCTAAAAATGTACAAAAACCGAAATAAAATGACAGAGGAGCAGAGATAAATAACAAGCACGGGAACAGAAATTGATAACCGAGTTTAAAAGTTAGTATGGAGCAACTTATCTCTTGAAATATGAAGTTACCCACTTTCTCCTAGATGAGATAACTTAATGGGATGTCAATTGGGTTGATCCAAAGTTAGGGCACGATTTAAGAATCTAGAGATCAGTAAGAGAGACGAGAATGGGAAACTATATCCAAGTTTAAAATGTAGTATGGAGTAATCTATCCCCTTGAAATTAAACCCCCTTTCTCCTGGATGATATAACATAATGGGATGTTATTTTGGTTGATTGGAAACTAGGGCAAAAATTCAAGAATCTAAAAATCAACTACAGGAAATCAATCAACCATGAGACAAATATGGAATATACTCACTAGTTAGACACAACCCATACTCTTTCAAATCCATCATATTTTAACAACCAAATCAAGTACCCATTTTCCATAAAACATGAACCCAGATGATAAAATACCAAAAAATTAAGAGAGAGAGAGAGAGAGAGAATGTGATCTAACCAGCAAAGTTCAAGGAAGCAAGGGTTTCCTTGTAGGAAATAGCACAATATAAACACCCATAAACCATAGGTCCTGAAACAAAATGAAAAATTAAGAACTAAAAAGAAAAACCCAAACTGGAAAAACCTTTATATGAATCATGTAAATAAATCAAAAACCAAATAACAAGAACAGAAGCTGAAAACTATAGAGAGAGAGAGAGAGAGTAATACCTAGAACAGGACCCCTTCCGGCTTCATCGATGCCCATGAGACATGGCTCAGATGCCCATTTTGGAAGGGGACGAGGAAGATCTGAACCCATTTTCTTCACACCCAAAATTTCCCGCCAAAATCTCTGCGAACTAAAGAAGATGCTCGATGATTTTAAGTTCTTGAAGTTAAACGCGCGAAAAGAAGGGATACTTGCGCGCGAAATCCACCCTAATTGACATCGGGAGAATCTTAACCATCAGTTTTCTGATCTTCTTTTTAGGGATCTTGAACTATTTAAACAAAGAAGCTGGGGCCGTCCATTTAAGAAAATCGTCATCCGATTGCCCATCTCTTCTTTAGAGCATCTCCATGGCAAAACTCAGGAAAATTTCTATCCACTGTCATAGACTCATGGGATGGTGCGGACCAGCCTTCCCGGCTGCTAGTGATGTTGTCCGCTTTGACACATCTGGGCCTCACGGTCGTAAAAGACCTCAATAGGGAAGGGTGCTTAACCTCTTAAGATGAGCATCACACTCCGTCTCACCCCAATGTAGGATTGACTTACAACACACCCTCCCAAGACTACATCATAATAGAACGAATCGTGCTGATAACGTGTTATAGGATGGTTCGGACCAGGCTTCTGGGCTGCTAGTGATATTGTCCGCTTTGACATACCTGGAGGACCACACTCCGTCTCACCACCAATGTGGGATTGTTGCCAGAACACACCCTCCCAAGACCACATCATAGTAGAGCAAATCGTGCTGATAACGTGTTATAAGATGGTGCAGACCAGCCTTCCAGGCTGCTAGTGATACAATCCACTTTGGGCCTCACGGTTTTAAAAGACCTCACTAGGGAAGGGTGCTTAACCTCTCAAGAGGAGCACCACACCCCGTCTCACCACCAATGTGGGATTGACTTACAACATACATCATATATATGTCAAGTTCCAATTGAGATTCTCACTCTTAGGTGACAAAAATAAAGATCGATCCTCAACTTTTTTGTGTTTCCAATGCAAAAGTCTAAACTTATCTTATTTACTTACGAGAGTATAACCCGTGCCTGTCGAGCACAGACAATTCTATAAAATGCGTCACATGACGTTGGCTTTAAGATAATTGTGACTTAACTCAAAATCTCTATAACTTAATAAAGACATACGAAAGATATAACATCGACTCAAAGATCAATGAAAACTCAAAGGTCAATTGAAACTATATAAAGTAACAAAACCATAACACCTTGAAACTAAATCAAAACCCTAAATCACCACCAATCGCCATCAATCATCAACCTAAATGACATAAAATAACAAACAAATATCTCTCACGCACCGTCACTTGATATTTATGACTTAAAGAGTCATAGATTTAACTTGTTTGATTTTTTTGTCTAGAGTTTTGAATTGTTGGAACATTTTGGAAACCATCAAGCCCAAAGCGTGTTGTTTCTTACTTCAGTTCTCCTCTTTGAGTCTCCCTACAAATCTATGTCAATTTCCTATATGTTTGTAGATTAGAGACTATAATCCGTGAGTCTATCTATGAGTATCAGTAAGAACTTAGGATTTGTGATATACTTTTATGGACCTTGGTGTGCTTCTTGAACTAAATATCAATGAATTTCTTCAGTATTACTTGCACAAACCCTAGAAGATTCAAATAAGAAATCACCATAATTTATTGATATGACTTCAAAATCACTAAAACCTATCTTTGAGAAATCAATGAGAGTTCAATACAACGTATCCTACGGTTTCCAAATGAAAATAGACACCAATATTGAAGATAGATTCTTCCCAAACTCAAGCTTCTAATACAATACATTATAGGATCAAGAAAATTGCAACTCAAATAATCTTCAATTTATCATCCAAAGTAATACTGCAAATACAAACAGTTTGAGACGACATTTTAGTTCGAACAAAAACCAAAATGAGAACTACTAAGTATTGACGATATCCATTGAAGGGGTAGCAACTACGATGATACATCAAAATGAGAACAGGTTCTGTGTGAGAGAGAGACAAACAGACAAGGAGAGGGTGTGATATGTCTGGGGAATGGGGGTGAGAAAAAAAAAGTTTGATCGATCTATACGCGCCCCAGATTGCAGCTATAGGCACCCCTCAAGGCTAAAGTTTTAAGGGATCCAAATGTAAATAGGGCGCCTACAACAATAATGTGGATACCTTTAAGTCTTTCCAAAGAAAAATGAGATCTTTGAAAAGATGATCTTTCTTATAATCTCAAGCACCCTTGGATGAATTTTTATCAAATCTGAACCCTCAAACTTTGATAGAGTATATCTCCACCATTAGAGACAAACGTGGGAGAGCAAATCTTGGCCATTGGGAGAAGGGGGAAAGATACCCTCCTCCCTTATTATATAGATGTGACATAGTTATTTTTGTAAACAAATAATTAGTTATTTAGAAAATATAGAAGACTTGATTTCTATTGGTTGAAAATCAAATATTGATAAGTTGAACAATTAGAGATATCTCACGAAGACACTCTAGAGTGACCTCTTGAGATATCTCTATTTCACCCTCGACACGTCATCTTAAAGATCTGAATAGTGTGTTCCATTGGAGAGAATTTTTAAGAAAAACTCTAAAAATCATATGTGGCATTTAGAATTTCTAAGATTGAGTGTTGTTTAAGAGATGTTCTTCGTCCTTATGATGGTTATAGACCGTCGGATTTCATAGACTTATGATGCTCGTTTGATACAGAAGACACAGAATCCAAAGCTTAAATACCACCTAAGTAACCCTAATTCTCTTTTCCACTCTTTTCTTCCAAGGTCCAAGAAAGTAAGTAATCTTAAATTGCTAACCTAAACGGTTGTCGTGTACAAGTAGTCTTCAGACCCTTCATTCTCCATCTAAAATATAATCCTTGATCATTTTAGTTTTTCTTCTCTCTCCATTTATATCGTTCTCTTTCTAAATCTCTCAATCCATTCGAAGTTTTGCATCAGGCATTGTACTACAAAGGTGTGTATAACTTTGTGTTATGTTTTTTTCTCTGAATCTTTAGTCCTTAGTGATTCAATTCATACTTATTTACTTACTAGTTTCATTCTTACTTACTGGTTCGATTCATATTTGTTGTTTGAGGGTTGTTTCACGCGGATTTGTTGTTCTATTCGCACATGTCTTAACTATATCTTGCCAAATAATGATCAAATTTACTTTTTTTTTTATGATTATTTGTATTTTTTTTGTTATCTTTTCCATTTGTAACTTGTAAGTTGTAATATTGTTTATGTGGCACGAAACTGAAGCTATAAGTTTCTGTAAATTTTTATCAGAAGCCCGAATCAAGACCGTCCAGTGCCCGGCTGACCCGATAGAATAGACGATCTAGGACGGTCAATGGACAAATGATTCTTAAAAGTGACCGCCCAAGACCGCCCAAATAAATAGGCAGTCACTAACATGTTTTGTTTGAGTCGACCGATTCGATGAAGTTAGAGCAGAGTAGGGACCAGCCCCATTCCCAGTGGCGAAGCCAGAAATTTTTATGAGTGGGGGCACCTTTTTGTTATAGCTAATGAAAGAATTTCATAGTACGCGATTAAGCTAGAACCGGAAAGCAAATTCAACCAAATTTTATTTATAGTTTAGATATTCTATAGTAATTTTGATACATAAAATGCAATCTCAAAATTTCTCGTCAATATGGTTCTAGGATCTTTCCCCAACTGGATTCCCAAAAGATATTGAAATAAAAAACAAAGGAGGGGATGAAAAGATATTGGTGAAGATTAAGAAGAAACGATGGTAGATGATGAAGAGGAAGTGATCGTAATGGAAGAAAAGATGAAGATAAAGTTTTCTTTCTATTAACATATTTACTATGTAAAAAAGACAATTTTGAAGTCCAAAATATAAATCACGAAAAATCTCACAAAATCAATATTAAAGGGGTTGTTTAAAATACTCATCATCTCTTCGATGCCATTTTGTTTAGTTCGTGACTTTGAGTGTGTCAAAATTTAGTCATCTCAATTAATAAGAACCAACTTTAAGCGGAACATGCCCTTCATAATATATTTTTAATGAACAATTT
>BEHA01050214.1:706254-739916 GCA_002897215.1 Eschscholzia californica subsp. californica
ATCTGAACCCATTTTCTTCACACCCAAAATTTCCCGCCAAAATCTCTGCGAACTAAAGAAGATGCTCGTTGATTTTAAGTTCTTGAAGTTAAACGCGCGAAAAGAAGGGATACTTGCGCGCGAAATCCACCCTAATTGACATCGGGAGAATCTTAACCATCAGTTTTCGATCTTCTTTTTGGGGATCTTGAACTATTTAAACAAAGAAGCTGGGGCCGTCGATTTAAGAAAATCGTCATCCGATTGCCCATCTCTTCTTAGAGCATCTCCATTGCACAACTCCGGAAAATTTCTATCCACTGTCATAGGATGGTGCGGACCAGCGCCTAGGGGTGGGAAAAAGGCCCATGAGCCCGGATCCGCCCGCGAACCGCCCAAGTCCGATGTGACCGTGGACGCCCGGTGTCTGAGACGGACACTATCCGACCGGATCGGCAAATTTAGTCGGACGGACACGGACAAGAGGCTCTAACCGACATTCCGCCCGAGTCCCGACCAATAAGCCCGACCGATTGATATTTTCGACTTACTTAGACATTTTAATCATATATAGATAGTTATAATCAATTAATATAGTTAACATTTAGACTACACACTTACACGTGTATGCGAATCAATTGATATAGTTAACATTTAGACTGCATACTTACACGTATATGCATGAAAAAACTAAGTTTACAATGTGGGATTATGTTTTATCGACTTTGCTTGGGTGAAATCTTAATGAATATCTTTTATAGCCATTTAAGTAAAAAAAAAAAAAAAAAACATTGTACCCGAGTCCGACCGGTATTGTCCGGCAATTTAGGCGGACACGGACGGGCAACGGACAACCAAATTTTGTCAAGTAACCGCCCGATTTGTCCGGATGTCCGAATGAACAAATCGAGAATTTGTCCGTTCCGCCCGGACCGGAAGAGTAAGTGACCGTGGACTACCCGTCCGGTCCGTTTCCCACCCCTAGACCAGCCTTCCCGGTTGCTAGTGATGTTGTCCGCTTTGACACACCTGGACCTCACGGTTGTAAATAGCCTCAACAGGGAAGGGTGCTTAACCTCTTAAGAGGAGCACCACACTCCGTCTCACCCCAATGTGGGATTGACTTACAACATACCCTCCCAAGACTACATCATAATAGAACGAATCGTGCTGATAACGTGTTATCGGATGGTTCGGACCAAGCTTCTGGACTGCTAGTGATACTGTCCGCTTTGACACACTTGGAGGATCACACTCCGTCTCACCACCAATGTGGGATTGTTGCCAGAACACACCCTCCCAAGACCACATCATAGTAGAGCAAATCGTGTTGATAACGTGTTATAAGATGGTGCGGACCAGCCTTCCGGGCTGCTAGTGATACAGTCCACTTCGGGCCTCACAGTTTTAAAAGGCCTCACTAGGGAAGGGTGCTTAACCTCTTAAGAGAAGCACCACACTCCGTCTCACCACCAATGTGGGATTGACTTACAACATCCATCATATGTATGTCAAGTTCCAATTGATATTCTCACTCTTAGGTGACAAAAATAAAGATCGATCCTCAACTTTTTTGTGTTTCCAATGCAAAAGTCTAAACTTATCTTATTTACTTACGAGAGTATAACCCGTGCCTGTCGAGCACGGACAATTCTATAAAATGCGTCACGTGACGTTGGCTTTAAGATAATTGTGACTTGACTCAAAATCTCTATAACTTAATAAAGACATACGAAAGATATAACATGGACTCAAAGATCAATGAAAACTCAAAGGTCAATTGAAACTAAATAAAGTAACAAAACCATAACACCTTGAAACTAAATCAAACCCCTAAATCACCACCAATCGCCATCAATCATCAACCTAAATGACATAAAATAACAAACAGATATCTCTCACGCACCGTCACTTGATATTTATGACTTAGAGAGTCATAGCTTTAATTTGTTTGATTTTTTTTTGTCTAGAGTTTTGAATTGTTGGAACATTTTGGAAACCATCAAGCCCAAAGCGTGTTGTTTCTTACTTCAGTTCTCCTCTTTGAGTCTCCCTACAAATCTATGTCAATTTCCTATATGTTTGTAGATTAGAGACTATAATCCGTGAGTCTATCTATGAGCATCAGTAAGAACTTAGGATTTGTGATCTAAATTTATAGACCTTGATGTGCTTCTTGAACTAAATATCAATGAATTTCTTCAGTATTACTTGCACATACCGGCTCCTTTAAAAGTCTACCTCAACCTTAAATTGAAAGTTAGGAATAAAAAACTTAGGTTGTGTTTGATATCAGGGAAACAATTTCCAAGGAAATACAAGAGTTCCATGGAAAGTCTTCCACGGAATTTACTCTGTGGAAATAAGAGTTCTTTCGTTTGTTAGTCATTTATTATTCCGTGGAATTACGAACTCTGGTATTTGGTTGACAACTAACTTCTACGAATATAATATTCAATTAAGAGTATTTATTTACTCTTTATGTAGTTTAAATGATTTTTTTACTTTTGTGAAAATTACATTTTCATCCTTATGTTGTCTAAATTACATTTTTACCCTTATGTTATCAAAATTACATTTTTACCCCTATGTTGTAAAATTATTTGACCATGTGTCACTTTACTAATTTAAGGGTAAAAATGTTATTTTGATATTATACGAGGGTAAAAATGTCATTTTGACAACATAACGGTAAAATGTCAATTTGATATTATAAAAAGGTAAGAACGTAATTTTGGCTATAAAAATACAAAATGTCATTTTGACAACTTTGTAAACATGTCATTTGATAAGAAGGACAAAAATGTCATTTGTCCAATGTATAAGTAAAAATTTATTTTGCTAAGTTTTATGAGTGAAAATGTCATTTTGAACATGTATGGAGCTAAATTTTAGGTTTCAAGTATCCGAATATATTAAAAAAAATTTATTTTGATTTTTGACTTTCCACGGAAACTAATTCCGAGGGGGGAACAAGGAATTATAAGTGGACTATTTCATGGAAATAGATTCCCTAGGGAATTAAAGCCATGGAATTACACTTCGTATCAAACGGTAGAAATACCTATTTCCATGGAAATTCTTTTATTTCCATGGAAATGGGAGATATCAAACACACCCTATCGCCATAATTTATTGATATGACTTCAAAATCACTAAAACCTATCTTTGAGAAATCAATGAGAGTTCAATACAACGTATCCTACGGTTTCCAAATGAAAATAGACACCAATATTGAAGATAGATTCTTCCCAAACTCAAGCTTCCGATACAATACATTATAGGATCAAGAAAATTGCAACTCAAATAATCTTCAATTTATCATCCAAAGTAATACTGCAAATACAAACAGTTTGAGGCGACATTTTAGTTCGAACAAAAACCAAAATGAGAACTACAAAGTTTTGACGATATCCATTGAAGGGGTAACAACTACGATGATACATCAAAATGAGAACAAGTTCTGTGTGAGAGTGAGACAAACAGACAAGGAGAGGGTGTGATATGTCTGGGGAATGGGGGTGAGAAAAAAAGAGTTTGATCGATCTATACGCGCCCCAGATTGCAGCTATAGGCACCCCTCAAGGCTAAAGTTTTAAGGGATCCAAATGTAAATGGGGCGCCTACAACAATAATGTGGATGCCTTTAAGTCTTTCCAAAGAATAATGAGATCTTTGAAAAGATGATCTTTCTTATCAACCCTTGGATGATTTTTTATCAAATCTGAACCCTCAAACTTCAATAGAGTAAATCTCCACCATTAGAGACAAACGTGGGAGAGCAAATCTTGGCCATTTGGAGGAGGGGGAAAGATACCCTCCTCCCATATTATATAGATGTGACATAGTTATTTTTGTAAACAAATAATTAGTTATTTAGAAAATATAGAAGACTTGATTTCTATTGGTTGAAAATCAAATATTGATGAGTTGAACAATTAGAGATATCTCAAGAAGACACTCTAGAGTGACCTCTTGAGATATCTCTATTTCACCCTCGACACGTCATCTTAAAGATCTGAATAGTGTGTTCCATTGGGGAGAATTTTTAAGAAAAACTCTAAAAATCATATGTGGCACTTAGAATTTCTAAGATTGAGTGTTGCTTAAGAGTTGCTCTTCGTCCTTATGATGGTTATAGACCGTCGGATTTCATAGACTTATGATGCTCGTTTGATACAGAAGACCAGACAGAACCCAAAGCTTAAATACCCCCTAAGTAACCTTAATTCTCTTTTCCACTCTTTTCTTCCAAGGTCCAAGAAAGTAAGTAATCCTAAATTGCTAACCTAAACGGTTGTCGTGTACAAGTAGTCTTCAGACTCTTCATTCTCCATCTAAAACATAATCCTTGATCATGTTCGTTTTCTTTCTCTCTCCATTTATATCGTTCTCTTTCTAAATCCCTCAATCCATTTGAAGTTTTGCATCAGGCATTGTACTACAAAGGTGTGTATAACTTTGTGTTATGTTTTTTTTTTTTGAATCTTTAGTCCTTAGTGATTCAATTCATACTTATTTACTTGCTAGTTTCATTCTTACTTACTGGTTCAATTCATATTTGTTGTTTGAGGGTTGTTTCACGCGGATTTGTTGTTCTATTAGCACATGTCTTAATTATATCTTGCCAAATAATGATCAAATTTACTTTTTTTTTTTTNNNTTTTTAATGATTATTTGTATTTTTTTGTTAATCTTTTCCATTTGTAACTTGTAAGTTGTAATATTGTTTATGTGGCACGAAACTGAAGCTATAAGCTTCTGTAAATTTTTATCAGAAAGCTCGAATCGAGACCGTCCAGTGCCCGACTGACCCGATAGAATAAACGATCTAGGACGATCAATGGACAAATAATTCTTAATAGTGACCGCCAAGACCGCCCAAATAAATAGGTGGTCACTAACATTTTTTGTCTCAGTCGACCGATTCGACGAAGCTAGAGCAGAGTAGGGACCAGCCCCATTCCCACCACCAGCCCAGTGGAAACAATGGTTTCTCTGTCGTACTTGTTTAAATTATAGTAAATGCTTTCTCTCTCTCTCTTCACTCGTTTAAATTATAAATGCTTTCTCCTCCTCCTAGAGTCCTAGTTGGTTTGCTTCTTTCAAATCCTCCAACAGACAAAATTAATGTTGAGAGAAGAGAGAGAGAGAGAGAGAGAGAACAAAAGACAAGGATAAAAAATCATTAATGATTCTCACGTCTCGCCATTACCCCCAAGTCGATCCTTTAATCAAACTCTACTGATTTCTTAAAACCTAATCCCTCATTTCTCTTCCACTTCTCCCGGAAAAACAAAGAACCCTTCTTCTCTTTGATTAATTCTTCATCACTTTTTTTAATTGACAGCATTACAGAAAATTTCTCCATTACCCATTTCATTTTCCTGTCCTCCCATACAACAACTAATGTCGCTCTCCAACAGACCCAGTCTCAATCTCAAACCTAAATCTGTTTTCTTCACAACAACAACAATACCACCAAATTTCTCTTCTTCCTCACCAGTTTCTCATGTAACTGATCAACAAAACGAAATCAAAGTTAGAGAAAGAAAGAGAAAGGGAACCCACCCATAGTTACTTTTAATGGAGATTGGGTGGCCGAATAGTGTACGCCATGTCGCCCATGTCATCTTCGATCGGTTCAGTGGGTTCCTGGGTTTGCCTGTTGAGTTTGAACCTGACGTTCATAAGAAAGCTCCTAGTGCCAGGTCAGTTCATTTTGCTCATTTTTCATTAGGTGATTTTGGTTTTCTAATTTGGGTTTCTTCTTTTTCATTAATCAATCAAGGGTTTTTGTTCTTTAGGAATTTAGTTACTGATTTTCATAGTGGGTTTGTTCCTTATGAGTTTAAATCAAGATTTGAAGTCTTGAATTTTGGGAATCTAATTTTATAGTAATGGTGAAGCTTACTGAGAGAGTAAGCTTGGATATATCTGGTTAAGATAGATACATTTTCTGCAAATGTGTTCAAGAACCTTCATCAATTTTGACAAATTGAGTTTGGGTAAAACACATCACCTCGTTTGGATGTTTTTTCATGACACTGCTTAAAAATCCTCGGAAAATGAAGTTCACTTCCCGATTCGAAGCTCGAAATGATACTTTCAGTTTCTTTAGAGTTTAGACATCACATAAGCTCTTTTGTTCTAACCACCGTCCACACCTTAAGAGCTCTCTCGGACCCAAGCCTGTTCCAACTGCTAACACGAATCTGGTTTCGGATGGTCGGTGGATGGGTAACTCCGTCAGTCCAACACCCACAAGCTGACTTGTTCTCTGTGAATGCATTCCACTACACCGCTGAATGCATACATTATGGTCCAAATCGTTCGGTATTTAGACAGTATCTATCATTAATGATCATCCACGGGGTTGGAATATAATATCAGGGCAGTTCCAATATTAAGTCACTGACTTTCGTCAATTGATTCGAGTATGATATCAAATAACTACATTACGATCCAAATCTTTGCCCCTGCTGACTCTTCTGTGAGCGTCCTCTGAGGGTCCCTGCTGACTCTGCTGTGTGCGTCCTCTGAGTGTCCGCTTGCTACTTAGTCAAAAGGCTGAGGCTCTGGGCTCGGATCAGCAAGATCATCTACTTGAACTGCTGACACTGGAAAGGAATTGGAGTCTATTCTACTTAGGCTAATTGGCTATAAGGGAAAGATACTGGATGAAGTTTTGCTTTTAGGCCTATACTATAGCATGTCATTGTGTCTGATTCGCTTCTCTTTCCTAAACCTGATAATTTTGTTCAACTTAAAGCTGGAGTTTTACCTTTACTACTTCTGCATTTTAATCCTTCAACATGGATATCCTTCTTTTGCAGTATAAATGTTTTTGGAGTTCCTGCCGAATCAATGCAGTGCTCTTATGACTCTAGAGGAAATAGTGTCCCAACAATTCTCCTACTTTTGCAGAGGCGCTTGTATGATCAAGGAGGCTTGCAGGTACTTCTCTATGTTTCCTTTTCGTTTATACAGTATAACAGAAAAATTTACCATTGGTACCCAGGCCATTTCGTTAAGACTCAACCTCATCCATATATATCTTTAGCGAAAATAGTATTGAACCATTACATCTAAATATTTGCAGATAGAAGGGATTTTCAGAATTAGTACAGACAACAGCCAAGAGGAGTATGTTAGAAACCAACTAAACAAGGGAGTTGTGCCGGATAATGTTGATGTACATTGTTTGGCGGGACTTATAAAGGTAATTTTTCGAAATTATATCACACAAACATTACTTGTTCTGAAATCAGGAAGTTGACAAGTTCTCACTATCTTTCATCTTTTTCTGACTTCCTTGTTGTACCCAATTTTTCGACCTGAAATTCGTATCAATGATCATGTAACGATGATTCTAGGCTTGGTTGAGAGAACTCCCAAGTGGTGTGCTAGATTCCATCGATCCTGAGCAGATAATGCAGTGCCAGTCAGAAGAAGACTACACTCATCTTGTGAAGCTCCTTCCCCCTACTGAAGCTGCTTTGCTTGATTGGGCCATCAATCTGATGGCTGATATTGTCCAAGAAGAAGTTCGGAACAAGATGACTTCTCGGAATGTTGCCATGGTGTTTGCTCCAAACATGACTCAGGTGCATATTTTGATCAACTATCTTAGCAAGTTCAAACTCTTTCATGCACCTACAAGTATTTCACTGAACACTGATAACAGTTGTAGTTTGTGATCAAGATATGGTTTTACTTATCCCGAGCTCCATCATTTGTCTCTCATCTGAGTCAGTAACTTTTCTGCACATGCAGATGAGCGATCCATTAACAGCACTGAAGTATGTCGTTCAAGTGATGAAATTCCTCAAGACAATGATCGAAAAGACGCTCAATGAAAGAGATGATTTTACAACGAACCCGTTTGCTTTCTACCCAGAAACTATAGGCGATAATGGACGCCAAAGCCTTCAACAACCCCGCAGCCTTCAACAACCCCGCCTGGACGAAGCATCCCAAGACAAGTACGACAGAGGGCAGATTTTTTTTCTCGGTGCGCCTATTTTCCGTTCCCCCTCATACCCTGATGAAGAGAGTAGTTTCATGGATAAAGCTGATGCTCAAGATATCCCATTGCTAAAATCTAACAACGATCCTTCTAGTTCTGAAACTGGATGTCAAACAAACAAGTCATCAAACTTTCCGATGCCAGGAACTCAGAAAGGTAATTTTAATGCTCCAAAGCCTGTGATTCTAGCAAATTTCCTCTACGACAAGTCTGTCAAGTCTAGTAATTCGAAGTTTAGTCGAGAACTCAAAAAGGTTATTCAGCAACCTATTGTTAAAGTTGCAGAACCTGCTGAGTTGACTTTAGATTCAAGGACGGATAGGCTTGAAGCTTGGAGGTAAATGAACCACAACTTCCCCTACTGACTTGACTTCGACAGGAGTTTCCTATAATAGTTTGTTTGATTCTTACAATTTGAAAGAGTTGTTATGCTTTGTGTTTAACTGATTCCGATCTTTTGTACTCTTCTTATGTGACATTTTACTACTTGTTCTGATGCCTCACTAACATTTCTGATTTCCAACAAAGTGCTTGCTTGTTGCAGACGAAAAATTACAGCTGATCTTCAAATTTTATTTTGCAAATAGACTATCGACATCGTTTATTATGACATTTTACTACTTGTTATGAATTGGTCAAGGAACCCAATTTTTGTTACTTCTGTACTAGATCAGTGTCTTCTGTTGTTGTACAAGTTTCTTAGACAAACTCTGCTTCAACGCTATTTCAACACCAAGTGATAAATACGGTTTGACGCTACCAAGGGTACCTATATTATCATAAATGGGTCAGCAATCTTAGTACCAGTATCTAAGAATCAAGGTTCCAGAACTACCCAAGAATCGTCGTCTTTAATCTCAGAGGAAATCGGGGATAAGGATAATCGAATAACATTTACCAAATTAGCCCCAGCATGGCCTTGCATTACTCGTCTCAAATGATCACGGGAATCAAGCCCGTTATCTTGTGGTTCAGAACCAATAGCAGTAGGACAAAACAATATCTCTGCTGAAGAACCATAGATCGTGCAGCCTCTGGAAACCACTGATCCCAGCAAATTGCTAACAGCGTGAGATGAAACTACTTTAGGTGTCTCAATTACTTCTTTTCAGGAAACGAAAATAGTATAACAATAAAGAAAAGAACCTTTTGCAGCAGAACTCACAAGTATGAGACTAGTAAATTGCAAGAATTCCTTCAAGAAATATGCAACTTACCAACTCCAATTTTCCCGAATTTTGTCTCGAATACCTGTTGTTGCCACGATATCCAGATCGGTATGAGTTTTATCACTTAATAAAATTCACGAAAACTAAAACTAGATAGACTGTATCCAAATGAAACAACGAAAAGTCACCTTGAAGCCAGTATCACCGGGATTGAAATAGAACTTTACTTGGTTTCCTAAAATACATCACAAACAAATCTAACACAAATATAATAACCAGAACTGCAGAAATAATATTATCCTCTCTGAATTCGTACACTTACCTAGTCCATCGGGGATATGAGATTTTCTATACAAACCAAGATCTGTGCCATCAGCATCAATAATGGCTATAGAATTGTAATGGGCGTTGTTTGCCTCTTCAAAGAAGCTTACCGGGATTACCACTCCCAGCTCCTTCGCCAATTCTTGCATCCTGCACATTGTGCAGATTTACTTGTTAGAAGAAAGAAGCTCTGACATGTTTGAAATTTGTAGGGTTTAAGTATAGATAATAATTCTCCATTTTGTTCTAAGAGGGGTTTAACAATTCTTTTTGTTCCTACCAAACCAAATGATGCTTACCATTTTTAAAGCAATTTTCAGAGTATTAAGAGGTTTAGACTCAGTTCAATTCTAACCACCAAAAGATGTACCAAGTAAGAAAACAATAAGAATGAAGAGCCAAACAGCCAGGAATTGCAAGGCTGAGACAACTAGTCTTCTTCCTGCTTCCATTTTCCTCTCCTCTCTCAATTCTGTTTCAAATTTCAAGCTGGTGGTGAGTTTGCGAACTATACATAGATATAGATAGGTAAGAGAAAAACAAATTAAATTTGGCCCATGCAGGTTTCGAACCTGCGACCTTCGCGTTATTAGCACGACGCTCTAACCAACTGAGCTAATGGGCCAATTGATATTCCGTACTTATAAGACCTATAACATGTTTTGAAAGAAAAACATCTACGACGTAACGAATTCGGCCCACATATTTAGCTTTCTATACATAAGAAAATTTACGGTAGCAAAAATTTCCTTTTCAAAATTACTTTTTTCAAAAATCGTTTCTGCGTTTTTTTCAGATACTATTTTTGCAGAAACCATTTTTTCCGAATAACATTTTCGTTCAGAATCGATTTTCGAAAAAACACTGATTTCCCAAAAAACAATTTGAAGAAAAAAAATGGTTTTTCGAAAAAATAAAACTGATTTTGGAAAACAAATTTTTTGAAAAGAAGCTGTCGATTTTCGAAAGTTCTAAATCTAAAAGAATTCAAAACCAAAAAGTAGATTCTGGAAAAAACATTCGAATAAAAATAGAAAGTTTCACAAAAAGATGATTTTTAGAAAAAAAAAATGGACGGGTTATAAGTAAATGAGGGGTTTTTAGAAAAACGGTTGCTTCAAATTAGTTTTTAAGAAGCGTTTCAAAGAAACTTATGGTGTTTGTGGATGACGGAATCATGAATCCGCAGATTCATGAGTCATTCGGATTCATGATTCCATGAATTCATGAATCCAAGTAATATATTTTGGTTTGTTTGGCAACTAATAAGAATCTTGAGTATTTTTAAACGCTTCTTTAGAAAAAATATTAAATAAATCTTGTTCTCGAAACTCGTTTTTTCAAATATTGTTTCATTCGAGAACTATCCATTTCCTTCATAATTTTTTTTTCGAGAACTGTTTTTCAATATTTTCGTAAACAAAATTTTTGTTTTCAAAAATATTTTTTCCCAAAAGTTGTTTTTCAAACACTACTTTTTTCGGTAACCGAAATTTCATCAAACCTATGTTTTTCACGAAAATCATTTTTTCCCCGAAAATCGATTTTTCCTAGCACCCTTTTTTCCTGGGAAAACACACAATTCGGGAAAAATGGTCTTTAAGGAGCAAACAATTTTTATAAAATTTCAGTTATCGAAAAAATTTTTTCGATAAAAAAACGGGTTTGAAGGAAAAATAATTTTCAGGAAACAAAAATCAGATTTCGGAAAGAAAAATTATTTGGGGAAGAATCAGTTTTCAGGGGAAAAACTATTGTCGGAAAAATCGGGTTTTTGGAAAAAAAAAAAACGATTTTTTAAAGAAAACATGATCTTTTGGGAGAAAAAATTATTTTTGAAAAAAATAATACTTTTAGAATGATTATTTTGTAGAAGCAATAATTTTTTTTATTATTATTTTAAGTTCGAAATTTAAGTTTATTAATCCAAAATCCTAGCAAATCCTAGGGTAGGGTGGGATTTTGGTCCAATACAAATTTTAGAATTAGGAATCCTTAGAGCATCTCCAATGCAAAACTCAATCTTAGAAACTCGGAGTGCCACATATGATTTTCTGAGTTTTTCTAAAAAAATCATCTCCAATGCAAAACTCAACTAGGATCTGAAAGATGATGTGTCGAGGGTGGAATAGAGATATCTCAAGAGGACACTCTAGAAATAGAGTGTCCTCTTGAGATATCTCTAATTGTCCAACTCATCACTATTTGAATTTCAACCAATAGAAATCAAGTCTTCCTATATTTCCGAAATAACTAATTATTTTTTTACAAAAATAACCATGCCACATAAGTAAAAAATGCAAGTTTAGAGTTTTGCATTGGAGACATACAAGAATTGGGGATCTCTATTTTCGCCACCTATGAGTGAGAATCTCAATTGGAACTCGACAAATAGGACGAATAGAGATTTTTTTGAGTTTTGCATTGGAGATGCTCTTAGAATTCAAGAGTCTTATAGCATCTCCAATGCAACACTCAAACTCTAAATCTTAGAGCGCCACATAGGATATTTTAGAGTTTTTCTTTAAAATCCATCTCCAATGCAAAACTTAACATGAATATCTAAAGTGATGTGTCAAGATTTATTTTAGAAATCCTTAAGAGGACACTCTAAATTGCCACATAAGCAAATCTATAAGTTTTAAACTAAAAATATGGCTTTTAGAATTTTCTAAGTGCCACATAAGTGATGTGTCAAGATTTAATTTAGAGTGTCCTCTTGAGATTCTCCAAGTGCCACATAAGCAAATCTATAAGTTTTAAACTAAAATATAGGTTTTTAGAATTTTTCTTGAGTGTTGGATTGAAGAAGGTTTTGAAATAGAGTGTCTCTAAATGGCCAAATAGGAAAGAGACCATTTAGAGATCCAAATTTCACACTTGACACATAGGATTTTTAGAGTTTTTCTTGAGTCTTGCATTGGAGATGCTCTTAGGATTCTTAGTAGCCAAATAGACCAAGGATTCATGATTCCTACCAAATCCCACTTTTGATAGGAATCCTGCAACCAAAAACACTATTAAATAATTATGAATCTTAGGATTCTTACTGATTACCAAACTTACAAAAAAAAAAATCATTTGGACTCACGTAGGGATGGATTCATAATTCCTTCTTCCAAACACACCATAAATTTATTTACCAACAATCTACAACCATTGAAAGCATAGTGATTACTTGCAAGAACAAGTGTTGAAAACACAATTAACATTTAGAATCGCTTCAACTAAAAGTGTAATCAACTGGCCAGACATAAAACATAGGCAGTTTCAATGAAAATCCACTTTAGAACTCAGAAACTGTGTCAATGCAACAAGGCATGTCAACTATCAAGTTTCCACTTTACTGATGGGGAAACATGACAATCCAACTTCAGCAGAAATATTATCAAATTATATACGAAAAAGGGTTCCACTTTAAGTGGAGTAGCTTAGTCCAACAAAGATAGATTCTGACCAGTACCAAACTCCATTTACATGAAAAGGGGTTCTCATTTTTACATCAACATGAAATGTAACATCAACATTTGAACCCTCTACAAACCATCAGCCAGAGAATAAGGATGAGACTTAGAATTCCCCCACCTACAATCAGCTTCAATTGGAAGTTCTGTAGCCACATCTTCCGACGAAGCTGCCTTCCCTGTCTCTGAAAACTGTCTGCCTGTGAACCAAGCAAAAGAACAAGTGTATCAACATAAAAGGTCACTAGTGAAATTCTATAATCAAACTATTCAAAATGCCACAATAATTGAAGCCTGAAAGTACCTGAAATGTAAGGTTCTCTGTTTTATCAACTAGAAGCTCAATCTTTTCCCCACGATCGAGAACCTGAAATACCATAAAAGTGACTTGTATGAGATAAGGTAACAAATTACCTATCTGTTTCACATTCAAGTTCAAAGAAACACTTTCACTGACTTCTCGGTGGTACAATAGCGAAACAGAAATATGATGATCAAAATAGTTGTTGTATCCAAAGTTAAGAGGAAACCAGTTCCATCTAGTGACGAGCGCAAGGGTGGATAAGTGATTTCCACCTTCTCTGCATTTGGAGAACGATATACATGGCCATGTGTTGATAGACCTACCACTTCATTCCACAAGCATCCTATTGTGTTTGCCCTTTTTAAATGTACTTGGTACGAGTAATTACCAATACAGTGTAGGACCTTTCGGTAGGTTTGCAAATTAAATGAGCGGCTCAAAGACATCATCTATCCGTCACCAGCTCAAGCTATACCCCGACATTCGCCGTCTTGGTATCTGTCTAGAATGTATTTTCTATAGGTTCACAGTGTTGAAGGCCGTTGGGCCTAACTCTTCTTGAAACCGCTTGCAAGGAGAGGAATCAAGGACTGCCCAAGACTTCTCTACTCCAGATATCCTATTGCACAGGCAATGTGGCGTACTTGGTAATACACAACATGTCCAATTTAAAGGGGTCTGACAGCAATTTTAATCTTGAAAACCGAAGAAAAAAAACAATCCAGGGTTTGGATCACAAGTTACATTCAACTACAACATAGAGGAACGAGAACGGGAAAGACATAATGTTTAGATCAAAAGGTTCCAGAAGTACATGGTGTATCTGTGATCCACTTCATAGAAACTCGATAATTTACTTGTTAGCAAAGAGAAAAATTTCACAAATTCAGACCAAGCTACTGAAAAATGAAGTAGAATCATGAATGATGGAGAACAAACCACATGCAGACTTGGAATCAACCTCCCACACCTATAATTTGTAAGACAGCTCACTTAGCTATTTCATGAATGGATCCATGAGTATAGAAACCGAAGCAGGAGCTGGCAACATCTAACATTACATGAAGCTAGTCTAATAATAAGAACTAGAACGGACTAGGAGTATGTACATTACTTTGATTGGGAAAATTTGTAATGCCCATAATGTTAAAATCTTATTTACCACAACAAGAGGAACCTTCTCTTTTTGAAAAATAAAATAGGAGCAATATAAAAGGCAATACAGTTTTCCTGGTAGATATAAAACTGGCATGGCTGACAAGTTCATTTACTAGATGAAGCACTAACTTCCGAGCCAAAATAAGACAAGGATATCTATGTTAGTCATAAACATAAGATACATACCTTCTCAATATTGTCCATCATTATCCCTTTGACTTCAGACATTTGTGCCTTCAATTTGGAAATCTTACTTATCTCTTCTGGATTGTTCATGCAATACTGCATATGTTCCTTAAGCCTTGGCCTGATAAATTAAAACCGGGTCATAGAGTTGCAATACACTAGCAAAACAAAATAAATACAACACTTTCATCAGTTTATCAATTTCGCTTATACCCAAATTCCCTGTCAAGATTATATGCAATGCTCAATGGGTCTTCAAATAAATCTTCGTCGTCGTCATCAGCAAGAGGATGTGGACCCTCAGAACCAATTAGGGCGGCATATCGCTGCTTAAAATCATCCTTTACTCGCTCAAGAAACACAAAAGGTACACTTCTACCAGTTGCCTCATCAGCAACAACAAGAAAAACTGCATGACCAACGAAAGTATCGATCTGTGATGAGAATGAATAAATAACAAAAGATAAACACCAGGAGTGAACTAAGAAAACCCCATACCAAATCCATTGTCAATGAGGAAGTTGAATGTATGGCCATCACATGAGTAAGTGTGTTTGTTGCTATTTAAAGGCAATTTCTGTAAGCATTGGACAGCAACTGTGCTAAAGTTACCAGAGAATGATGTGTGCTCGGCTAGAACGACATTACCCTTCGCAACAAAACTATATATCAATCCTTTTTGACTCATGTCTTGACTATTGCTTCAATACAGATATCAGATCTTTATTACACCACAAATCTACAAAAACCAAAAAACTAGGATCACCGTTCAAGAAGTCTAAATCCTCAGTTTTATCTAACTTCTTTGATTCCACTTCATCATTGACTTCAAATTCGAATGTGTCACAATACATTATTTGAACATAACCAATTAAGAGTTAGATTCCAAACTTAGGTCATCATCTGATGCAGATTTCCCTAAACCTAAATACTGAAATGCCTATATAACGATGATCAAATTCTAATTCAACAATCTAAAAGACAAATAAATAGTTACTAGCAGAATCGGATAGAAATGGAATAATTACAAGAAAGAGAAACAATAACAAAGCTCATATACATTAGTTGAACAAATCACTAACTAAACCCTTATATCATCTTGTAAACACAACCAGGTCCATAAGTTTCAGATCAAATAATCGCAAATGGACATGCATTTGAAGAATATGGAATCAGAACTAAATTTAAACTAGTTAGGGTTACTTGCATGAACTTAAATTTGAAAGCAAAACATCATTTGGATTTCTTCAACCAAAAATATACAGTAAAAATCACGAAATTGAATGATACCAGATCGAACAAGAGTCGATTTGGTAGCGTCAAATTCTATGAACTAAAATAAAAGAAGATCAGAAACTAAAGAAAGGACATAGATATAAAACCTGAAACCCTAAATTGGATTTTCCTTCGTGTCAAAGCAATTTTTCTTTATCTGTTCTTAAACTCCAATTGGCGAAGATATTATGAAGGGAGAATTACACTTTTTCATAATGGTTCTACATAAATCCGCACCTTTAATTTAGAAGAAAATCTAAGTTAGTTCTTGTGTAATTACCGAAATACCCATTTGCTAAAATAAACTCTTCCGGTGACACCAAAAAATTGGGGCGCTTTCAACAGAATTCAGGGGCCTTTATAACATAAATCATTCTCCCTCCCTAGTGGGGTGGGAATCGGTCCTGGTCGGGCCGGTCGGGTTTATGTTATTTATCGGGTCGGACCGGTCGGGTTTATGTTATTCATCGGGTCGGACCGGTCGGGCTTTGAAACTCTCTGTCCATTTCGACTTTCGGGTTTAATCGGACGGGTTAATTAAAAAATGCTAGTGTTCAAAACCCGTCCAAGTCCGTCAAATTTTTCGGGTTTCTAGAGTATTGGGCGGTCGAGTATCGGGTTTTCACCAAAGTTTCAAAATATCTCGGTCGAAATGACCAAAATATTTCTATTTTGATGGTACTGAAATTTCTATCGAAACTAAAATTTAATTAAGTTTCTTTTAACAATGTTGTGTTAAGAGCACTCCGCACTTGGACAACAATATATTTATATATCTATATTATACACTTTAAATATATATATATATATATATATATATATATATATATATATAAACACAGTGGCGGACCCAGAACTTTTTGTTTGTGGGGGCACTTTTAGTTACAACAAGAGACTTTAAATTATTTATAAATCTTGGTGTGATGTTCAAGCGAGTGCTTTTATATCTTATAGCTACACCGGACTACCTCGACTACTGCTTATTTGTGGGGTTGCATTGACTATAGTCTCAATATAAATAATTAATCTTATATATATTCGAATTATATAAAAAGAATCATTTGTAAATTTTATTTCAAAAGAAACAGAATCCATTATATCTTGAAAAATGATCATCACATCTTACGTTCGTAAAAAAATTAAGAAAAAAGATGGTAGATTGAGTTTAGAAAAAATAATCATAAGAAAATGAGATTAATAAAATATGTAATGATATGGAGAAAAGTGACTCTAACTAAGTTAACGAGAGTCAGCGTCGAACTTATAAAGAGAAAAAGACTCAAAGAAGAATCGATTTAAATCGAATGGAAAAGATACAAGGCCTAAAAGATAATTAACAAAAAAATAAGGCCTAAGAGATAACTAATAGCAATAGAAGGGGCACTCATGAAATTATCTATAAAAAGTTACACAGAAATGAAGATGTTTGAAATTGAATGCAAGAAGTGGAGGTGGTGGGAGTTGAACCCAGGGAATACTCACCATTTCAATCCCCTCTCCAGAACGCTCTTTCTGGAACCCCTTGATCTCTCTTCTCTAAATCCTTAATCTAAATCTTTGTTTTTTCACTTATTTCTTTTTTCCTCTCACTCATACTTTTGGGTTTCTTTAGCCTTTATCTTCTCCAATCGTTTATTTTCCTTACTTTTTAATCATTAAACTAATTTCTGGATTATCATCAGCACGTGACAACTTTTAATCTAGCTGACACATGTGAAAATATACACAATTAACTATGTTTTCTTTTACATGCAAAACTTGGGTTTTGGGAATTCATCACAACCTCATCCCAAGACTGAATAGAAGCTGCACAGTTTCCGTTACGGCACAAGGAATACCGGGGGTCTTCAACAGTGAATTTATGGAAAACAGAGAGGAAATGCAGACATTCCTCAGCTGTCAATGCACAATTCTCAATTTTGAACACGCTGCAAATAATATTTGGGCTGCATGCACTATAATCTTAAATGAGGGATCATCCAAACCTAATGCACACGCTAACCCTGAAATGGATAACTCAACTTCATCATCACATCCTCCTCAAGTCACTACTCCAACTCCATCTAACACTGCATCTCCTATTCTTAATCACAACATCACAGGTTCAGTAGAAACCCACCTTGTTTACCAAATGGAAAAACAACTCAACATTCCAAACAAAGACGAACCTGAGGTATTCCTTCCAAAAAAACTCACCCAAGTTGAAAACATTCTCAACATGGAAAGGAAACTTATAGGTCGAATTTGCAGTCACCATTTCATACCATTATACAAAGTTCAAAATCAGTTGAAACGAAAATGGGAAGTCTCTTTCCCTTTCAAGGTGGATCCTATTCCAAACAGGTTAAACTGTTTCCTTTTCACCTTCCAAGTTGAAAAAGATAAAATTAGAGTTCTGCAAAATAAACCCTATATTATCTTAGATTTTATCTTCTTGGTTCTACACATACAAACCCGGAAACATCTCCCCTTAACTGTGATATCTCTTCAGTGGTGTTATCTCAAATTCCCCCTTGTCTGCAGTTTGAGTCTGATCTTAGAGTTATAGCTAGTCCTCTAAGACATGTTCTTCGTTTTAATCCTCCTCAATGGTCCACTCTCACGGAAAATAAGATTAAGGTGGATATAGTCTGGGATGTCACAAAACCATGCCCCACAGGAACTACTGTTCGGCTTGAAGGAGATTCTGTGAGGATTCCTTATAGATTCTATCCTTTTCCCAAATCCACTTGCTTATATTGCAGAATCATCGATCATTCTCCTCATCCTTGCCAGCTCTCTGAAGACTTAACAGATAACCCAGCTCCAATCGTTTCTGTAGGCACTCCTCTACCAGTTACTTTAGCTTCAATTTTATCAAGTATAACCCCACCACAAACTCACCAACCCACCATAAACCCAGTTAGGCTAAACCCAGTTACAACCACACCTGGAGGCACTGCAGTTACCACCTCAAAACAATTCCCAACAGTCACTCGTGTTTCAAAAAATCAAACTAAAAGCTCACCATCCAAGATATCTCCTTCTTGGACGAAACAGTTTATCAAACAGAACCCAAATCTGAACTGGACAAAGATAAACACTGGAATCCACATCAAAGAACCTGTAGATAATCATATGTTACCCAAATCACCCATGCAGAGTACAAATGAGAAAGGAAAAGCTAAAGTTGCGGATGATCGCACCCCTACTACTCCGAGAGAAAAAAGAAAGCAAGTGGTAGATGAAGGTACGGTCAGAGCTACGTATTTTGAAGATCCAGACTCTTTTCTTGAAGGCTTGAATTCGTTTTGGAAAAGTTCAGGCAGGATAAAAATTTTGATGCCATAAATCATATCAGGGTCAATGATTATGGTCTTCATCCTTTTTCTTTAGAAGAAAGAGCCAGCATAAACCATACTCTAGCAGAAAAAGATCCACTACCTGACATTCCGAGCAGATTTCAAGATGATATTGATTTTGATCAGGTGTTTGGTTTTACAAAGAATACTCTTGTGCATCATAAGGAACAGAGGAAGACCAAAAAATACAAATTGAATCAGGTGCTTCAGTCTCAACAACAAACATCTAATACAGGAATCCAAGTATCCTCCTCTGATAATGCTATACAACAAATATTCAAGGGAACCGTGTAAATCAAATCCAAGCATCGAAACCACCCTCTACTTCTACATCATCTCCAACAACTTATGAGCAAACCAGCAATCCACCAGCCTCAAATTCTCAGGTAATATATATCTTCTTCATTGACCCTTCTGATCACTACTACTTCTTCGTTTTTAATTTCCTTCTTTATTATAATCTTTATTACAGTATGCATACCTCTTATCCTATTTCTGCCCTTAGCTGGAACTGTCAAGGTCTAGGATCTAAAACCACCAAACATCATCTTAGGCAACTAATTCAGAAGTATAAACCGGATTTGCTTTTCCTTTCTGAAACTAAACAAACCAAGAATTTTGTTACCTCTATTATGAGTCACAATGGATATGATAATCTCATTCTTCAACCTCCCATAGGTTAAGTGGAGGTCTTGTTTTAGCTTTCACTAACTCTTTAAAAGTTAACATTATCTATCAAAATCAATCATGGATCCACATTACTGTGACAACACAATTTTCCACAGACCTTTTTTCCATGATTTTTGTTTATGGAGATCCAAATAGTAATAGAAAAAAAAACTTTTTTGGCAATGCTTTAAAACTATTTGTGAAGATAAGTTAGATTTTGAACTTCCCTATTTAATTATAGGAATTTTAACCTTATTCTTCACCCTAATGAAAAACTTGGGGGAAACCAACTTTCCTTGTCCCAAATCCATCAACTGACCTCCCACCTGTTTGATATGAATTTAATGGAAGTTCCTTATCAAGGAGCTCCTTTCACCTGGACAAATAATAAGAGTCCTCCTGGTCTAGTTCAACAGCTTTTAGACCGTGCTTTGGTTTCTCCTTCTTGGTTTGATACATTCCTAGAATCTTTGGTTACTAATCTCCCAAGATTAGGCTCTGATCATAATCCCATTTTGCTCACTACTTATACTCATCAGGAAAGGAAAATCAGATTGTTCAGATATAACCCTAATTGGAATAAAGATCCTGAATGCTCCTCCGTCATCTTTGACTCCTGGAATCAGCCTCTGGATGCTTCTGCTTCTCTTTTGGTCCATAACAAAATTACGCTTCTTCAGCCTCTTCTTAGCAAATGGAACACCTACCATTACAACAAGCTGATTTACCAAATTAATAACACCACTAGCAAAATGGAAATGTGTCAGGACAAAGACCAACTTACTACATTTCAACAGGCTCTCAATTCTTTGCTAGATGAGCAGAAATCTCATTGGAAAAGAAAATCCAGGTATAACATTGTTACTTTAGGAGACAGGAATACTAAATATTTTCATGCCTTCATCCAGAAAGAGAAATAATCAAATAAAAGGCCTTATAGATCCTGATGGAAATTGGTTGATAGATACCCCAGATATGCAAGATTGCTTAGTTAATCACTTCTCCCACCTCCTGGCCACTACATCCCCACCCACAGATATCAAAATAACCTCTTTATTTCAACCAATGATTACTGCCCAATCTAATGACATTCTGGTTGCCATTCCTTCAGCTGAAGAAATATCCCTTGCAGTTCATCATTTAAAGTCAGAAAAATCCCCTGGTCCGGATGGTTTCTTTGCTTCTTTTTTCCATCAGCATTGGGATGTCATAGAAAATGATGTTATTTCCATGGTCCAAGAGATTTTTCAAACTAAAACCATTCCATCAGTCATAAACCACACTCACATTGCTCTAATCCCTAAATGATTTTAGACCCATTAGTCTGTGTAACACCACTTATAAGATTATCTCTAAGATCTTGGCAAATAGGTTAAAGCTTCACTTAGATTCCATAATCAACCCACATCAGAGTGCTTTTGTCCCAGGAAGACAAGGTACATACAACATCATTATTGCTTCTGAAATAGTCCACTCTATGAAAACCATGAAAGGAAATCAGAAATGTCTGGGTCTGAAACTTGATATGTCAAAGGCTTTTGACAGAATTAAATTGAGCTTTCTTTTGGAAATTATGTCAAATTTGGGTTTTTCAGTTTCTTTCTGTTCTCTGATCCATCAGTGTATCTCCACCACTTCCTCTTCAGTTCTGCTTAATGGTACCCCAGGCCCAACTTTCCAACCTTCTAGAGGGCTTAGGCAAGGAGACCCTCTTTCTCCTTATCTCTTCATTATCTGCATGGAGGCTCTAAGCAGAATGCTTAACTCTTGTCAATCTCTAAGGCAAATTCAAGGTTTTAAAGCTTCTAATTCTTCTCCTATCATTACTCATCTTTTCTTTGCAGATGATTGCCTCCTTTTTCTAAAAATGGATATTCCATCTGTTCACAATCTTCTAAATCTTCTGAATCAATTTGGTTCTGCCTCTGGTCAGATGATAAATTTCCAAAAAAGTGGGATCTTCTTCAGTTCCAATGCTCACCATAAACATTGTAAACTTGTCTCTAAGATCTTCAAGGTAAAACAAATCAATAAGTATGACCCTTACTTAGGGACTAATATTTTTATTGGTAGGAACAAAACTGTGGCTTTTCTCCCTATCATTGACAAACTGAAGCAGAAACTACGTAAATGGAAAAGCAACCTCCTTTTTCAGGCAGGTAAAGGTGAACTTATCAAATCATATCTAGCTGCTGTCCCTAGATACCAGATGGCTATCTTTGATATTCCATGTAATATTAAGAAGGTCATGACATCTCTTCAGAGAGATTTCTGGTGGGGAAAATCTTCTTAACAAAGCAAGATATATTTTAAAAACTAGAATTCTATATGTAAGCCAAAATCCTCGGGAGGATTAGGTTTCAGAAACATCACTCAGGATAACATAGCTCTTAGAAGTAAACTGGACTGCAAAAACCAATCCTCAATCTCCTTGGGTTACTTTTCATGAATGCTAAATACCCTTCTCATAGAATTATCAGCAATCAATCCTGGATTAGGAAAACAATCCAAAAGAATCAAAATGTGATAAATGAACACATTATATGGGACATTGGAGATGGATCTCAGGTTAACATTTGGTCTGATCATTGGATTCCAGGAATTATTTCTCTGGACATCCCTTCAAATTGCTATGGTTTTAACTTTGTTTTTCAGCTCATTACAAATAATGGAGATTGAGATCAAGCTGCTTTAGATGTCCTCTTCCCTGATAGCATCAAATAGAGAATTTGATCTCTTCCTCTTAGAGCTAATGTGGATACTCAAAAGTGGGAATTGTCAGCTTCAGGAACTTTCACTGTTTCCTCATATTATAAACATCTCATTCATAATCAACACAATACCCAACTCACCACTAACTCAAATAACACTACCTCACCTAATTCCCTTTATAATATTTGGAAACCTCTTTGGAAGCTTAGAGTTCACCCCAGAGTCAAGCTTTTCCTCTGGAAATTGGCTCAAGATATCCTTCCTATCAATCTCAAACTCTCCAAAATGATAGATAATATCTCTCCTCTCTGCCCTTTTTGTTTTTTAGCTGAGGAAAGTCCCATACATTTCTATCAAGATTGTACTACTACAAAAAAATTTCTTCACCAAATATTCCCTTTTTTAACTACCCATGGAAATCAACCAAACTTCATCACCTGGTTTAACCATCTTCTTAATTTACACACAGGTACAAACACATCCAGTTCTCTCACACCTCTTGAACTTATCACTACTGCACTTTGGCACTTATGGAAAAGAAGATGTGATGTCATATTTAAAGGACATGATATAAATATATATTCTCTTGTCCAAGAAACCAAAACTTTCATCCATATTCAAACCATTAATCTCAAAGATTACCCCTTGACTCTAAACATCACACACTGTTGGCATCCTCCACCCTCAGGAACAATTAAAATCAATTATGATGCAGCCTATAATCCTAAAACACTTATATCTGCGCTGGCTTTTGTGGTTCATGATAGTGTAGGTACTCAGCTCGCAGGAGAAGCCAAAATCTCCTCCAACAGATCAGTAGATGAGAGTGACAGTAATGCTGCTTTGATGGGGATTTTGTGGGCAAGGAATCATGGAGTTTCGAAGCTTATTTTGGAAGGGGATTCTCTTAATCTGAACAACTTTTTTATGGGGATCAAGAGTCTTCTTCACTAGACTGCAATGCATCTTGCAAAAGATATCAACCTCCAATCTTCATCTTTTGAATCTTTAATTTTTGTTTATGTAAATAGAAAGTTAAATAGCAAAGCCCATGATGCTGCTATTAACTGTAGGAACACGGACACTTCTATTTTTACTTGCCTTCCTAACTGTTCTTCTTCCCATCATAGCAACTCTGTAACACACTCCTAATTTTATGGTATGTTTGTTTGATAAAAAAACGCCAGGTCTCGTGTGCGGACGTCTCTTGCTTGGCCCAACAAAACAAGTTGATTAGTTGACACGTGCCCCCACAGGCCCTACGTGAGTCCGCCCCTGTATATATATATGTTATACATGCATACATAAAAGCAATCATACATATAATGTGCATAGGTATTATCGTATAAATGGATGACATTATTAGGCGGGTTATGTCGGGTAAAGATTATCAGGCGGGCTCGAACGAGATGCCGGTAGCACTTCAAAACCCGTACCCGACCAGTTGTTTTCATCGAGTCGGTCGGGCTAAACCCACCTTCGAGTTTCGGGTACCCGCGGGCTCTAATGGACTCGGGTACCGTGACGGGTTTCGGGTTTGCGGACTTTTTTCCCCGCCCTCCCACAAGCCGCAACTATCGAACAGAATCCCAAATCGCATTCCATTCTGAAATCCCCAAATTTCATCTGAAATCGAATAAGAATCAAATCAGGGAATAAGAATCAAATCGAACTAGGGTTCCATTCGAACTAAACGTCCCTGCATTCGAACTGTGCACCAACTCTCTCTTGTCTCCATTGGTGCTGACATCTTCACCTGGTAACTCTCTCTCTCTCAATGAATTTTGTTAAAACCTATATTCCTTCTGCCATTAAACAATCCTTAAACAAAAATTCCACCTTAAAACCCACTACGAATCTTTCACTTTTAGATACTTATTTACAAAAAGTTGAAAACTTGAAACAATTTAATCAAATTTTCTCACAAATGATCGTTTCTGGATTATTTAGAGACACATTTGCCGCAAGTCGACTTATCAATTTCACTTCATTCGTCTCAACTACTCATTCTGCATATTAAATCAAATTGAATGCCCAAATGGGTTTACTTGGAATAGAATAATGAAAGCATATTTCAATAGAAATTATCCTCAATCTACTATTTTCTTATACACATTGATGCTAGAAAAGAACTTTGAACCTGATAATTACAGTAACCCAATTTCAATTCAAGCTTGTTCTGTTAGATTGTCTGTAAAAGAAGGACAACAAATTCATAATCATGTCTTGAAAACGGGTTTTCATTTAGATGTTCATGTTATAAATATTTTGGTTACTATGTATGGTGTTTGTCGGGATATGAGAGATGCACGGAATCTGTTCGATGAAAGTCCTGTAAAAGATTCAGTACCATGGAATTCGATTTTGGATGCTTATGTTAAAATTGGAAATGTAGAACAGTAGAAGAAGCAATCCTAATTTCTAATGAATTATGGTTCTACAAATTAGAAATTAGGAATTTGGGGTGCTAGAAATTAGGAATTTGGGGTCCCGAACGAAATTTTATACTTCTGGTTCTCTGAAATAAGTAAATTGGACCGAAAATTTTTACTTCTGGTCAGTGGCAACCAGGTCCTTTATCTTTTTCATCTCTCTGAAACTTTATACTCTTGAAATTTCAGAGTCCAATACATTTTATACTCTGTAAATGAGGGTGGTAACCCAACGGCCCATTTTTGGTTTGATTCTGTCCAAAGATTTTGACACATGTCAAAATCTGGGAATTTTGGTTTTTTTAAACATGGTGTAATTTGTAAATGAAAATGTAAAACATGGTGTATTATGTAAATGGACAACAAAGTGTTTTGAAAAATGTAAAGTTAAATCTAACAGAAGGTGGTGAAAAATGTAATTATTAAAAAAAGGTGGGGATTTATGTAAAGCCTATTATCAAACAAACTTGAATTTGTTGCTTGTGTTTGCGTTTATATAGTTATTACTTGCAAATGATCATCCGGTGAAATATATAAATACCTAGTATATGTTCTTAGTTACAATGTTACCATTCTTCTTCGTCATATTAATTGCCCCAGAGTCTCTTTATAATTACAACGGTGACCCTCAATAAAAATCCTATACGAGAAAGTGTCAAATCGCTCAAATTGGAGATCTTTGGAGCTCCTCATAATTGGTTCCCTGGTTTGTTTTACGTCCCTAACTCGAGAATCGTTTCTCTTGATAAATTTTTTGTATTAAAATCGTAATATACTTCCAATTTGTTTCGAATTTCATTATATGGCATTGAATCTGAAAGTTCATGATCATGATCGTGTCGTATGGAATTGTATTGTTTGGATAACGCACTATCTGTTTGATAAAATGCCTCAACCAAAATATTTGGTCTTTTTTTATTCTGCTATTCTTACATGTAGATGTTATGTTTCTTGTGTTGGATTATGAAGGTGAGGTAAAATGCTTCAAAGTGGAGGTATTAAGCTTAAAGGGTGGCAACAAGCAGCTGTTGCCCTTGGTTCAGCATTTGGAGCATTAATGGATCCAAGAAGAGCAGATTTAATAGCGGCTTTAGGGGAGACAACCGGGAAACCCGCTTTCGAAAGAGTTTTGGAGAGGATGAAGAACAACCCAGAAGGCAGAGTAAGTTCCTTAATCTATTAAAATCTCAATTCTTACATGTATTATATAATCAAAATCACTTGGAGAAGATTCTTACAAGGTGCATACTATAGGAGTGGTAGTAAACTTCTAAAGATTGAGAAGAGATGATATTTTGAAACCTTAGATAGATGATTCAGTAGCATAATGTAAAGAAACTAGGTCAGGTGTCTCAGGGTGTCATTGCAGATCTGCCATGGATGTATATCTCTTAAGGTTGTGGCAAAAAAATTTCTTTAAAGCTAGGGCAGCCCATTTTCCAAGAAGAATCGAGAGTTTTGTTGCTAAGATAATAATTTGGATTTGTGGTCGTTTTCATGGCAAGAGGTAATGCCTCTGTAACTGCAATGGAGATGACCAAGTGGTTCGACACCACCTACCATTACATTGTCGGAATCCTTGAGATATCGCTCAGTGCATCGTCTGAAAGTATCTTGAATGCTTGAAGAATCTCAGTTGGAGGTTCAGTGACAGGCTCAGCTGTTAATAAGTAATTATCTCATGAATAATATCCTCCTGATTCGGGTAATAACACCTGTTGTCAATTTAATTTCGTTGATTCTATTTTTCTGTCTTCTTTTAGACACAGAAGCATAGAAGGCCTTAGTATTACGGTCCCATTGTGAGCCCAATTTGATTTACCACGTTGTTTTGCCTTGGTCCGTTGGATTTCTTCTAGATGAATGAGTTCTTCCTGAATTTTACTTTCGATATGCAATATCACATCACTGGTTTTAAAGCATGTACATCCGTTAAGCGTTTCCGAAGCGACTTTAAGCCATTCTTAATAATTCCTGGTTACTCCGGGTTTGAATAAAATTATTTATCGAGGTCACCTTATCGTAGAACTGACCCGAAGTTGACTCCCATTCAGTCTGGAAAGTGGATGAAAGATCTTGATGTTTGGTCCAATAAACCTCAAACTCTGAGATTGTAGATAGGACTTGACCTTCGACCTTGAGTTTCAACAATATTAGAGCATGGTCATTGTTGTATCTAGGGAGGTGAAAACCCCCGCCTCCGTCAACCATTCAGGGGAACAAAGAACCCTGTCAAGGCGTTATCTGGTGAGATGGTGACGAGTTTTAGAGTTTCTCCAAATGTAAGCAGGACCGTTAAATCCAAGATCCATGAGGTGTGCATCTCTCATGAAATTTTGAAAAATGAGATAAAAAAAGGAATATAGTTAACCTCCCCATTTAGCCCGAAATAAATATCTATCAACCACCCTAGGGGGCCCATAAATACAAAATAAGTCTCATTCCGTAGTTACGGCACAATCTAAAACAGTCGCATAAATAAATTTGCTAGTAGCTAAATGCGGTGTAATATGGATGCCATTAGACCAGAGTAGTAGTGGACCACCACTATGATGTGTAGAGGGGACCATATAAAAATTTAATAAATTGAACTTATTGAAAGACGGTAAACAAACAACATTATTTATTCTAGTTTCTGAAAAAAAAGGCAATCTGGTTTAATACTAGTAAAGCTGGAATAACGTTTCTTTTATCGGGGGGTTCTCGGGACCCTGACAATTCCAGGCTAAGTAATTCACGTCTCAAGCGACATTTGGGTTGCTGGTACCCTTTCGGTGAATTCGTTGGTAGTGTTGTTGCGGGCCGTTCTTGAAAGAGATTACTAGATTTCTAGGGTTTTGAGTTGTTCTTGAGAGAGATCGAGAGGAGTGGCATCGAGTAAAGAGTGTCTGGAAAGATATATTTTAGGGTTGGGGATGAGGTGCTGGAAACAACTAGTTTTAGAGACAAAAAATGAGAATTAAAAGAGAGATGGAATCTTCCAAATTCAATGTTGGATCCAAAAATCAAAATATTTCGTATGGTCTTATCGCTGTCAGTTAAGACTTTAAATGATAATTAATACAACCTGGAAAGTGATAATTTGTTATCATTATATGTGTGTTATTATTATTAATTTAGAATTAGCTAAATAGGTTAATTGGGTCCAAACGTCTAAGTAGATTAATTAGGTCCAAACATCTTAGACTTGGATAATATTAATTAATAAACAGATAAACTAAAATTACTTGACCTGTTTCCTCTAGCCGACCACTCGGCCTTAGCTAATTAATCTGTTTAGCTAATTCTAAATTAATAATAATAATAAATACACATATAATGATAATAAATTTTCACTTTCCAGGTCGTATTAATTATAATTTAAAGTCTTAACTGACAGCGATAAGACCATACGAAAAAGTTTTGATTTTTGGATCCCAGACTGAATTTGGAAGATTCCTCTCTCTTTCAATTCTCATTTTCTCTCTCTTAAACTAGTTGTTTTCAGCACCTCATCCACAACCCTAAAACCTGTATTTCCCACCACTCTTTACTCGATCCCACTCCTCTCGATTTCTCTCAAGAGCAACTCCAAACTCAAAACCTTAGAAATCTAGTAATCTCTTTCTAGATAGGCTCGCAACAACACTACCGACCAATTCCCTGAAAGGGTACCGGCCACCTAAATGTCGCTGGAGACATGAATTACTTAGCCTGGAATTGTCAGGGTCCCGGGAATGCCCTGACAAAGGAAACGTTATTCCAGTTCCTTATTAGTATTAAACCAGATTGCAATTTTTTTTTCCAGAAATTAGAATATATAGTGTTGCTTGTTTACCGTCTTATAATAAGTTTAATCTAGTAAATTCTTATATGGTCCCCTTTACAGGCCATAGTGGTGACCTACTACTACTTTGGTCTAATGTCATCCATATTACACCGCACTTAGCTACCAGCAATTTTATTCATGCAACTGTGTGGATCCTACGAAATGGGACTTATTTTGTAATTATGGGCCCCCTAGTTGGTCTCATTTTCATGAGAGATGCACACTATGTAGTTGGTCTCGGCCGAGAATCTCGGGTCTCGGCTGTCTCCCGAAACGAGACTCTGCCCGTCTGCCGAGACCCCGAGTTAGGGTCTGGCCGAGTTTCTCGGCTATCTCAACCGAGACAACAACTTCTAATCATTTGTATTTTTTTTTGAAACTTTAAATTTATTTGTATACTACTATTTGTGACCTTCTTAAATCTTAACTACTTAATTATATTCCCCATCAATCTAAGATAAATAACAATAATATTATATAGAATTTTTGGGTGGCCAATAGATATACCTTTCGGTCTAATCTTCAAACTCGTATTAACTCTATCTCCCGGCCGGTCTGCTGCATTGGGGACCTTAATGCTTTGGGCTCGAAAAACTATAAATAGGGAGGTTCTATCTATATTCCTTTTTTTTTTTTATCTCATTTTCATGAGAGATGCACACTATGTAGTTGGTCTCGGCCGAGAATCTCGGGTCTCATCTCAGTCTCTGCCGTCTCCCGAGTTAGGGTCTGGCCGAGTTTCTCGGCTATCTCAGCCGAGACAGACCGAGACAACAACTTCTAATCATTTGGACTTTTTTTTTGAAACTTTAAATTTATTTGTTTACTACTATTTGTGACCTTAAATCTTAACTACTTACTTATATTCCCCATCAATCTAAGATAAATAACAATAATATTATATAGAATTTTTAGGTGTTATGCCTTATAGAAACTTTGAAAATTCTAGTAGATTAGAAATACAATTATTAAGTTAGAAAAAGTAGTACAAACTAAGATTAAGAACGAAGAAGAAGTTAAGAACACAAGAAGATTCAAAAGTTCAAAGTAGAAGAAGGTGATTCGAGAGAGAAAGGGTTTTGTTTATGATGAATGATTCAAGCAACATTATGTTTATACTTTATAGTCTAGAGAATTATTAGCTATACATGCTGTCTCGGCCGAGAATCTCGGTCCGTCTCGGTCTCGGCCTTCGGCCGTACCGAGATTGAAATCGAGTTCAACTACATAGGATGCACACCTCATGGATCTTGGATTTAACGGTCCTGCTTGCACTTGGACCAACTCTAAAGCTCGTCACTATCTCACCAAAGAACGCCTTGACAGGGTTCTTTGTTCCCCTGAATGGTTGACGGAGGCGGGGGTTTTCACCTCCCTAGATACAACAGTGACCATGCTCCTATACTGTTGAAACTCAAGGTCCAGGGTCATGTCCTATCTACAATCTCAAAGTCTGAGGTTTATTGGACCAAACATGAGGATTCTTCGTCAACTTTCCAGACTGAATGGGAGTCAACTTCGTGTCAGTTCTACGATAAGGTCACCTCGGTAAATAATTCTATTCAGACCTGGAGTAACTAAGCATTTGGAATTATTAAGAAGAGATTAAAGTCGGTTTGGAAACGCTTAACGGATTTACAGACTTTAGAACCCAGTGATGTGATATTGCATGTTGAAATTAAATATTCAGGAAGAACTCATTCATCTAGAAGAAATCCAACGGACCAAGGCAGAACAACGTGCTAAATCAAATTGGGCTCACAATGGGGGCCCTTAAAACTAAGGCCTTCCATTCTTCTATGTCTAAAAGAAGACAGAAAAACAAAATCAACCAAATTAAATTGACAACAGTTGTTATTACCACGAATCAGGAGGATATTACTCATGAGCTAATTACTTATTCACAGCTGAGCCTGTCACTCGACCTCCAACTGAGATTCTTCAAGCATTATAGATACTTTCAGACGACACACTGAGCGATATCTCAAGGATTCCGACAATGGATGAGATCAAGCTAGGACCAGTCTCTTGCTTGTTGCTATCCAAACCCGCCAAGGTTGTGGAGAAATCCTTCTCTACTCTCCTCTTGGAAATGTTCTTGCAATTTACAAAGAAGTTGTCGCTGAATTGAAGGCAGCAGGTTCTACCTGGATTCAATTTGATGAGCCCACCCTTGTCATGGATCTCGAAGCTCACCAACTGCAAGCATTTACTATTGCTTTTTCTGGGCCAGAATCTACTCTATCTGGTCTAAATGTCGCAGTTGAGACCTACTTTGCTGATGTTCCTGCTGATGTATACAAGACTCTCACTTCTTTGAAATCTGTTACTGGTTTTCTGTTTGACTTGGTTCGTGGTACAAAGACCCTTGATTTGATTAGAGGGATGGGTTCCCATCTGGCAAATACCTCTTTCCTGGTGTGGTTGATGGAAGGAACATTTGGGTTATTGACTTGCTGCATCTCTTGAGACTTTGACTGCTCTTGAGGGTGTCGTGGGCAAAGACAATGTTGTTGTGTCTACCTCATGTTCACTCCTTCACACTGCTGTTGACCTCGTTAACGAGACCAAGCTAGACAAGGAATTGAAATCATGGTTGGCCTTTGCTGCACAGAAGGTTGTTGAAGTGACTGCCTTGGTAAATGTCTTGGTTGGACAGAAGGATGAGGGCTTCTTCTCTGCCAATCCTTCAGCCCAAGCTTCAAGAAAGTCATTTCCAAGAATGACAAATGAGGCCGTCCAGAAGGCTGCTACTGCTTTGAGGGGCTCCGACCGCCGCCGAGCCACCAATGTGAGTGCTAGGTTGGAAGCTAAGCAAAAGAAGTTAAACCTTCCAGGCTTCCAGTACTTCCTACCACCACTATCGGATCTTTTCCCACCAACTCCAAATCTCCGAAGAGTCTGTTGTAAGTTAAGAAAATCTCTGGCGACGACTACGTCAAGGCCATCATGGGAGAAATCAGCAAGGTTGTGAAGCTTCAGGAAGAACTCGGCATTGATGTCCTTGCCCACGGAGAACCTGAGAGAAACGACATGGTTGAGTACTTCGGATAACAATTATCTGTTTTTTCTTTCACTGCCAACTGGTGGGTCCAATCCTACGGTGCTAGGTGTGTTAAACCACCAGTCATCTACGGTGATGTGAGTCGTCCTAAGGCCATGACTGTTTTCTGGTCCTCAATGGCTCTGAGCATGACTTCTCGTCGAATGAAAGGAATGCTTAGAGGTCCTGTCACCGTTCTTAAGTGGTCTTTTGTTAGAAATGACCAACCTGGATTCGGAACTTGTTACCAGATTGCTTTGGCAATCAAGGACGAAGTCGAAGTTCTCGAAGAAGCTGAAATTAATGTTATCCAGATCGACGAGGCTGCTTTGATAGAAGGTTTATCTTGAGGAAATCCGAACAAGCTTTCTATTTGGAATGGGCCGTTCACTCCTTCGGTATCACTAACTGCGGCGTCCAAGACACAACTCAAATCCACACCCACATGGCCACATGTGCACTCTCACTTCACAATCATTGACGTGGGCGCTGTTGTCATCACAACTGAGAACTCTCGATCTGACGAGAAGCTTCTCTCAGTCTTCCTTGATGGGGTCAAGTACGGTGCTGGTATTGGCCCTGGAGTTTACGACATTCACTCCCCAAGAATCCCATCAACAGAGGAAATCGCTGACCGAATCAACAAAATGCTCGCAGTTCTTGAAAAACATCCTTTGGGTCACAGATTGTGGGCTTAAAACCCGTAAGTACAGAGAAGTTAAGCCCGCTCTCAGAAACATGGTTGAAGCCTCTAAGATTCTCCAGAAAGAGCTCGCTAACATCAAATGAAGTGGTTTTAAAACAAGTTGCTGATTTTTTTTTCCTGTGTCATTTTATTGATTTTAATAAATCTGCTGTTTCGGTAGAGAATGGATTTTGCAGTTTAAGGGTTTGAGATTTATGTATCGTTGTAAGTTAGATCTTGGTCATCTAATCGGCAAATTAATGTTTTTCAAAAACAAACATGGGAGAAGTTGCAGCAAATTACTTCACCAATCCTAGAAAATAGTGTAGTATTTTGTTTTCTTGTTCTTATGTTCTGAATCTTATATTTATGAGCTACCTTGACAAAATCTTTATAAACATGATCTCATGATTAAATTGTTCTTCCACAGGCAATACTAAAAGATCGCCCACGGGTTATATCTGCAAACGTAGGACACGCATGGGACCTACCAGAGAACACGTTTGGCGCAGCATATGCAAAATTCATGGGATCGAGGAATTTTTCTCCTGACGATCGTCCACCTGTACGTTTCATGGAAACAGAAGAACTAGCTTATGTGGCAATGCGAGCTCGCGAAGTGCATGACTTTTGGCATACCCTATTTGACCTACCCACTAACTTGATTGGTGAATCAGCACTGAAGGTTATAGAATTTGAGCAGATGTATCTTCCTATGTGCCTTCTTTCAGTTGTTGGTGGCTCAGCAAGGTTCAATGAGAAACAACGAGCATTATTTTTCAAACATTACTTTCCATGGGCTACTCGAGCCGGTATGCAGTGTACTGATCTTATGTGTATCTATTATGAACAGCATTTTCACGAGGATTTAGATGTTGTTCGTAGAAAATGGGGGATAAATCCTGCTTCAGCGCCTCCTTTATAAAATTGTTTCCGACCTATCTGTTGTTATGTGGCTCTTCAATAAAAACCTCTGTAAAAATCAAAGCAGACACTAATTTAACTTAGTTGAAGAATGGTAATCATATGTTATGTTTTTTCTTTTTGTTGGGTTACTTTTTTTGTTGAAGTGTTCTTTTTTTTT
>BEHA01050214.1:748354-778652 GCA_002897215.1 Eschscholzia californica subsp. californica
CCATATAGGAATTAACTCTAAAAATTATGTGTCAAGCCCTTTAAGTCAAAATGTTAAGCTGCAGGTCCAAACACCAGATGTTGTGGGATTCAAGGTTAAAAAAGTGCATTGACTGCTGTGTCTTTTTTCTTCTTCTCATTTTACCCTTTCTGGCTTTCTCTCTCCCTCTCAGTGGCGGACCCAGACTTTTTCTTGTGTGAGGGCACTTTGAGTTATAATTTTTTTTTTTTAATTATTCAAAAATTTCGAATTGACGTTCAAGTAATTGATTTATGTATCTTATACTTATATTTTCAACCAACTCGGCTATAGCTAACTTGTGACTTGCATTGATTATAGTCTCAATAACAATAATTAGTCTTATATATTCGAATTATATAAAAAATAATTAGTAAATTTTATTTCGAAAGAATAAGAGAGTTTACTGTCTTAAAGAATTATCACCACATTTTACAATCTTAAAGAAGTTAAGAAAAAAGGAAGTAGACTAAATATGTATATTTTTTAAATAACAACAAATATAATATATATATATATATATATATTTATATATATGAAAACGAATAAAAAAGAAGATACAATAACATGGAAAAGAATAGCTCTAACAAAGTTAAGAGGAAATATCGTCGAATTTACAAAGCAAAAAAGACTCTGACTAGAACTGATTTGGAAATGAGGAGTCAGAATGAAGAACTTTAAGGACCAAATGACAATTAAGAAAAATCTATGGGGTACAAACAAAATTACACACAAATCGAAAAGAAAAACTCGTTTTCATATATATTTATAAATATGAAAACGAATAAAAAAGAAGATACAATAATATGGAAAAGAATAGCTCTAACAAAGTTAAGAGGAAACATCGTCGTATTTACAAAGCAAAAAAGACTCTGACTAGAACTGATTTGGAAATGAGGAGTCAGAATGAAGAAATTTAATGACCAAATGACAATTAAGAAAAATCTATGGGGCACAAACAAAATTACACACAAATCGAAAAGAAAAACTGGTTTATGGTGGGATTAGAAGTCTGGCAGTCTAACACGTACACCTATTTCTCACTCCACTACGCCAGGGTTACTTTTATTTATAGATACCTGGCCTCTATTTGACATGAAATTAAATCGTTAAGAAAGTAAAATGCATTTAATCCACATCCTTCTGAATTAGGACTCTACGGAGTAACTTACAAACTGACAATGTCTAAAATCTACATTATTCAGAATTTATGTCTGCATGAAATATATGGTTTTAGCTCCAAATAATAATTTTTTTTTGCCAAAAATAGTGACAGAATTGACTCTTCTTTCTTTAGCTCGAAATAATGACTTTTTTTGTCCAATTTTGTGAAACAATTGATCTGGTGAAGTCTGTATGAGAGATTATTAATGATAGAAGTGAACATGTAGTTCATTTGGAAACAACAGTTTCTATAAAGCACGACTAGTGGTAGCGTTGAGCCGGTTGTTACTTAGGAATCAGTCTTTTCATAAGGGATTACTTGTATAGCAAGGAGCAGGTAAATTAGGAATCATTCATTTCATACCCAATTATATGAAACTGAAAGAGCTCTGATACCTAAGTCCAGACTTGAGAAGTTGGCACGAATTTCTTAGACGCTTTAAACTCTGCTCTGGCTCTAAAGCATACCTGATTGGCCCTACTTAAGGTTTCACTCTGGATCAGTGTGAGAGGTCTGCGGAAATCAACGCGACCCTTAAGTCTGTTTTGCGTCAAAGCACGGGAAGGCAAATCTGATTAATGGTTTACCTATTCTAAGCCTTGACTAGATTGTAGTGTAGGCAGAAGAATTAACAAATTTAAGTGACGTTAAAGGCAAAGACACAAAAAACCACATTTCCGTATAATATCTAAAAATTATAAAAAAGTATGTACAAAAATCGAAAGACGCATAAACAAGGAAAGTTATCATTTTGACGACAATCAAAGGATGGATTCATCTGAATCGCTGCTTCGCTACCGCATCATCTCAATCGGTCATCACAATCAGCTAAACGATGTTAGTATATAAATTTACAGCAGTAATAATATTGCATAACCATTTTACACTATAGGCATGTCATTTCAAAAGTTAAGATATGCTCTCCGTAAGAATTTTCCATAGATTTAGCATTTGAGTGATGTTTTTCTAATATCTGTCATAGATTTATTCACCTTCATGTGAGTCTTACATGTGCGACACAACAGTATTGCCGCTTATATAAAGTAGTAGAAAAATTGTGGTCATTACTGCATATTTAATGGTAAATTCTTTTTTTAGTTTGAATATGGACTACGATCTACGGTAGTTATTACATGTACATCATCATGATGTGGTAAGCACGATAACCTCCTAAGTTAAATTAGGAATGAGAGAGGCCTAAAGCCGAACAACATATTAAAGAGACCTAAAGCCCGAAAAGTTTATTATTTTTTGTACCTTTATTAACCCAAACCTAATAACCACGGATTCCACTTCATTTCGGAATCGAACCCGGGACGTCCAGGATTTTGGAGTTTATGTCAATACTAGCAACCACTTGCGCAACCGAGTATTGACTAATGGTGAATTCTTTTTCAAAGATTTATTCATCTATGCGAGTCTTACTCATGGGCCCAACAGTATTGTCATTTATTTAAATAGTAAGGAAATTAAAAAGGCATTTAATCCACATCCTTCTGAATTAGGAACTTACGGATCAACATGCAAACTGACAACGTCTAAAATCCATATCACTCGGAATTCATAACTTTATGAAATATATAGTTTTAGCTCCCAATAATGATCTTTTTGTGCCAAAAATAGTGAAAAAAATTGGCTCTTCTTTTCTTTAGCTCGAAATAATGACTATTTTTGCCAAATTTTGTGAAGAACATGATTGGGTAAAGTCTATAGAAGAGATTATTAGTGATAGAAGTGAACCTGCATTTCATTTGAAATCAGTCGTTTCCATAAAGCACGACTAATGATAACGGCGAGCCGGTGGTTAATTAAGAATCAGTCTTTTCAAGAGGGATTACTTATGATAGCAAGGAACAGGTGGTTAATTAGGAATCAGTCTTTTCATACCTAATTTACAACGATAAAATATTTTGTGGTTTTGAAAGGACTCCGCAATATATGTTTGAGCTCCTTTTAAGTGGAAATGTTAAATTTATTTGATTAGGACAATTCCTATTCAAAAATATCTAATTCTAGATGAAATTCCGCATGCAAGCTAGAGAAAATTCTCTCCAAATTTATAAGGACAGGTATTCACTGTCCCAAATACAAGCACGAAACTCCCGCCAGGCTTGTAGGGACAGTTGTTGATTGTCCCAAATGAGAACAAAAGGAAATTGTATCAAATTTTCAGGGACAGTTAATAATTGTCCCTACTAACCGTTTATATAGGGACAAACACAAATTGTCCCAAAAACAATATAGGGACAGATGCTTTCTGTCCCTATAACTGTCCCAAATACCATTTGGGACGCCACTTTCTGGGACAGACACATCCCGTCCCCAATGCTATATTGGGGACGGTTTTGATGCTTTTGGGACAGTTTTTGGCCGTCCCTAATGGCTATATTTTTTGTAGTGAATTTTTCCAATTTTCAAGCTAAAGCATAAAACAAAAGGTAAGAAAGTAAAATGCATTTAATCCACATCCTTCTGAATTAGGACCCTACAGAGTAACATACAAACTGACAATGTCTAAAATCCACATCATTCAGAATTCATACATGTATGAAATACATGGTTTTTGCTCCCAATAATGATTGTTTTGCCAAATATAGTGAAAAAAATTGACTCTTTCTTTCTTTTGCTCGAAATAATGACTCTTTTTGCCCAATTTTGTGAAACAATTGATTAGGTAAAGTCTTTATAAGAGATTATTAGTGATAGAAGTGAACATGTAATTCATTTGGAAACGGCTCTTTCCATAAAGCACGACTAGTGGTAGCGGTGAACTGGTGGTTAATTAGCAATCAGTTTTTTCATAAGGGATTACTTCTAAGCCTTGACCAGATTGTAGTGTAGGCAGAAGAGTTAACAAATTTAAGTGACATTAAAGGCTTAAACACAGAGAAAATCACATTTTGGTATAATATCTACAAAATTATAAAAGATATCTAAAAAAATCGAAAGATACATGAAACAAGGAAAGTATCATTTTGACGACAATCAAATGATGGTTTCATCTAAATCGCTGCCATGCTACCGTATCATCTCAGCCGGTCATCCCAATCGGCTAAACGATGTTAATATATAAATTTACAACAACAATAATATTGCATAACCATTTTACACTCTAGACATGTCATTTCAAAAGTTAAGATATGCTCTCTGTAAGGATTTTCCATAGATTTAGCATTTGAGTGATGTTTTTCTAATATCTGTCAGAGATTTATTCACCCTCATGTGAGTCTTACATGTGTAACACAACAGTATTGTTGCTTATATAAAGTAGTAGAAAAATTGTGGTTATTACTGTAAATTTAATGGTAAATTCTTTTTTGACTTTGAATATGGGCTACGATCTACAATAGTAATTACACCCATAAAAATGACCAATACCCCTTACCGTATATGAAGCGGTTTAGTAGGCTGTGAACCTAGATTGTATAAGTATCATCCCCGTTGTATCGTTCTCTCATGTATAACAAAACTGCAGTTACTACTTTATATAAGCGACAATACTGTTGTGTTGCACGATCTACGGTAGTATTTACACCCATAAAAATGACCAATACCCCTTACCATATATGAAGCGATTTAGTAGGCCGTGAACCTAGATTGTGTAAGTATCATCCCCGTGTATCGTTTTCTCATGTATAACAAAAACGCGGGTGAGGATTTCGGCAAAGCCAAAATTGGCCCGAAGAAGCATGACCTAAAACTTCTTTTTTAAGCACCAATGAAGAAAAAGGCTAGACGACATATTTTTTGTTTGTCTCTTTTAGAGTAAAACCTAACATTAAAAGCCAAACGTTACAAAGTTAAAACCCAAGCAAATCAATACACAACACACTTCCAAAATGAGGGACTAAAACTGTAACAAAATTAACACTAAAAGGGGCAAACTTGCAAAAGTTAACTTGGGGTGTGGTAAACTGAGTTCCCAAGAGAGTGAGCGTCCTGATTGTTAATTCTAGGGTAGTAGCTGAGGACCAGGTGTCGATTTTGGTTCTCGCATGCAAGCCGTTAATCTCCCTCAGAATGCACCACGGTAGGTCTTGATCAATGACGGAGATGAGGTCGATTAAAACCCTAGCATCCCCTTTTAATATAAATTTATCCAACCCTAGTTCATCCCCTTTTAATATAAATTTATAAACTACTCGTTCGAATCCATCCAATAATGGGGCATAAAATTTCACAATCCGACCGACCCAACCTAATGAGGGAGTAAATTTGCGGTCGTCCAACCCAAACTGATTCCTACCCGGCTCATAATTGTCATGTAAAACTATATGGTCATCCACCTTCCACATTTTTATAATGAAACAATTATTTATTTTAAATTTTAATGGTGGAATGAAAACAGATCTCACTGCCACACAAATACAACTGATATTTTCTTAGATAAACTATAAGGGCAATACTAAATTCCGAAAATAGTGGAGAAAAGAAATTTGTTTAGAGAAATTCTATTTATCCTTCCATTTTGGTCCCTCCTCCAACCTTCTGTTGATGTGGCGACATACCACTTGAGTGTGGTGCAATTGGAGAGAGAATGGTGAGAAAATATACTCCAATGATATGTCGCCACAACAACGGAGGGCTGAGGGAGAGACCAAAATGAAGGATGAATAGAATTTTTGATCTGTTTAACTACACAAGACTTCATAGTTCATACCATTAGTATGAAAGAACTTTCTAACAATTTACTCTTATTTTGTCATTTGTCTTGCAAACTCCCTGACTCCCTCAAAGGGAAGGCTTTAAAGTTTCTTGTCCTTCTAGTTGTCATTCCAATCTTCTATTTGTTACAAGTTGATGAATCATTAATATTTTAAGCAGTACTTTTCTTTTTGTTTCATTTTAAAGTTATAACCGATTAGAGCTTATTCCGAATGCTTATTGTTAATTTCAAGAGAAAAGTTGGGACATTGGAGAATGCTAAACAAAATTTTCTTTTTCCTACTTATCAACAAGGATTATTGAAAAAATTCTTTTACCACCCGCTAGTACTACAATATTCACTTAACTACTAATTCCCATCATAATGAGAAGCATAAGGAGATCCTTTCATGCAAGTTAGACATGTTATAATAAACAAATTTGATATTTCCAACATATTCAACAGAATGAAGCACTAAATATTTATTAGAATTTGACACATTCTTAATAATTTCACAAAAAATGTTAAACATAGTTTTCTTTTTTTCCTTTTGATTAACAAAGATGATTGTAAGACTTTAAATTTATTTTCAGTTGATAAAACTACAATTTCACTTAACTGCCACTTTACTTCATAAAGAGAAGTATAAGGAGATTCCTTCATGCAACTTAGACTTACTATAATAAATTTTTTGTTGAAAACAATAAACAAATTTGTAATTGCAATATATTCAATAAAATGAAACACATTTATTTAATCAATAAGACTTCCTATAATAAAAAGATTTGGTAAAAGTTCTAGGAGATTCCATCATGCTACTTAAACTTAATAGGCCACAAAGGCCTTCGAACAATAAGACTACATCTCTATCAATCATTCTCCAAGAATGACCAATTCAATATACATATATCTAATCTAATATTAGGTTAGGGCAATAATTGAACTAGCTTGGAGATTCCATCATGCTACTTAAGGATAACAACTAAAACTATTCTTTTCTAATTAAACTAATATTTAAACCAACTTCTTTGATGTTATGGAAACCTTTGGACGTAATAAATAAGTTGAAAATTCCTTTGTATACAAATATTTACTCCGAATCACATAACTGCATTGAGGTTAATATGTTACAATAAATCCTAAGAAGTAAAACAAAATAGAATATGCAGATAATATTTACTTCATTAGCCATAAAGTTATTTGTAGTTTTATTTGTGCTAAGTTCAAAAATACTAGAGTTATAGTCTGAAGGAAATAAAACATTATAAAACCAAAAGCCAGTTGTTTTAGAGTATGAAGAAAATTTGGCGAGAAATGAAGATTTTGGGTCAATCCAATTTGACCTAATTTACTTCAGAGTTATCTAGCGAAAGGATCGTACATAAGTACCGTGTTTTGCGAAAGGGACATGATCATTTATTATTTTGCATAGGGGTCGTGGACTAGGATTGACCGTTAAATAAATGTTAGATTTAACTTCACGTTAGATGAAAAGTTAACGCCGTTATGTAGATGTAACGTTGTTACCTCAAGTAAATCCGATGGACGTTATTCCTCCACATAGATGGCTAAAATCTATTGATAAAACTTGCCTAATCTCACAGTTGTTTTAAAAGAAAATAACTTATTCAGTTCATCTTCTTCCCTTTTTATTTCTTCAACCTTTGATTTTCATCAGATAATGAAGAGGTGTTGCCGATTGATATAACTTGCTTAACCCTTGATTTTCTTTCTTCAAAAAAACAAAGTCGGCATCTTTTTTGGCCGAAATATGTAAGTACAATTTTACTTTGTATTTTAGGGTTTACTACTTTGTTAAGTTTTTTACTTTGTCATTAAAGTTTTCTGGATTGTTCTACACTTCTACCAATCTTCTATCGACTTCATAAATTTCTAAGACTTTCCAACTCTCTAAATGAGCAAACATAGTAAAGTTTAGGTTTCTAGGCGATCTTAATGTATGCGTACATTATGTTATCTACTTGCATGGAACCAACAAGACATAAAAAAAATGAATTTTGTACACTTTAGATGGCTGCACTGGAAGTGCCTACAATGCATAGTAGTGGCACAACATGTGCACTAAAATGACCAATTTATCAACAATTTTAATGATTCTGTTTGATCTAATAATTTAGAAGAAATTCAAAGTTCCCTAGTAGCTAAGAAATCTAGAAAAATAATAGTGAATGTCATAATTTGTTACTTTCACGAATTAGTGTCAAAATTGTATAAAGTTTACTTAAATATAACCATAACTTTTTAAGTAATGTAGTTAGAATTAACGGTGTTAAAGCTTAACGACGTTAAAACTTAACTGGTCAATCATAGTCCACGACCCCTTTACAAAATAATAAACAGTCATGCCCCTTTCACAAAACTCGATACTTATGTACGACTCTTTCGCAAAATACCCTTTACTTTATTAGATTGCAACCAACTTTTAAGGACTTTATAATACAAACTATTTATCTTATAATTCCTATGTCTTTTCTCTCTTTCTTCCCTATCACCGACCGCACAAGAGCACCGGGCCCCCGGGCCTTATGGGCACATAAGTACACCCTGATTTCTCGAAATTTAAACCAATTCAAGTCAAACTTCACAATCCGTGTTTTTTTGTTTCATATTCTAACTCATTTAATGAGCCAGTCATGATGATTTGGGATCTATAGAGTTGCAGACATATAGTAAGTTTGGGCATCACTATTTCAAAAATCTGATGCTACTTTGTCCATTAACAAGATAAAGCAAAATCATGTGAAATAGACTCAACCGCTTTTCACCAAAGAGGTAAAAGTTTGAAAATATTAAGGTTCAAAGTTGAAGATGGAGATTGAGCTTGACTTTGGAGTAATGCTGGGGAATAAATAAGTTTTCAAGAAAGAGAAAAACACCCAAATACCTCACAAGAATATGTTTCCAAAAAAGAGAATCTTTGTTTCTACTTGCTAAATTGAAGAACATGATAAATTGAAGAAGAATATTCCAAAACCACCAAAATGACAACTTACAATGAGAAATTTTATTCCTCCCTCCATTTGCTCCCTCCTAACCATCCAACTAATGTGATGACTTCTCACTTGAGTAAGGAGAAAATGGAGAGAGAATATGCACTCGCCGCATTAGCTGGAAGAATGGGAGAGGGATCGAGCAAATGGAGGAAAGAATAAAATTTTTGACTTACGATTGAGACTATAGTTACGGTTGTTTAACTTACTTGCATGCTGACGAAAGATTTACAAATGGATCTCGAGAAAATGATAAACATTTTACAGAATGATTTCCATTATGTAGATTGTAGAATGAGTCACATGAAAGGTAGAACTGAAGGGTCTTGTCATTAGAGTGGTGTAACAACAACTTAGAAATGATATCAATTCCATCTTTAGTAAGTTTCTTTGGCCTGGTGCGGATATGGGGTGTAAGAGAGCTCTCATTGGCTGGGAAAGCCTTTGTTACCCAACCGACGAAGGGGGCCTCGGGTTTCTTAATATCGAGGTGTTGTTTGAGGTGTTTTTTGAGGCGTCAAATCTTCGCCATATATGGGATTTGGTTAGTGGTAAGACGACTTTGTGGGCTGATTGGGTGAGAAATAATCTCATCAAAGATCAACATTTTTGGACCTTAACATCCCCGAGTAACATCTCTTGGTGTTGGTGTCGGATCCTAGCCAGCGGGCTGACAGCTCTGGTTTGCACTTCTTTAGGGGATGGTCATGAAACTAAATTCCGAACAAATTTATGGCATCCTCGCGGCCTTCTTAACGATGTTTTTGATGGGGGGTATAGATATAATTCTCACTTACATTTAGCTGCACTGGTCTCTCAGTTCATTGGGCAGTTAGGTTGGATTTTTCCTACTCATATTGCAACTATGTTAGGGATTATCGAGGTCGAGGCTAGAGAGTGGTGGTAGATAGTCCTCTTAGAGATGAGGTGATCTGGAAGCCTAGCCAGAATGGAGAGTTTACTCTTAAAGAGACGTATGAAGCAATTCGACCCAGAGGAACTCAATTGAGTTGGACTTCCTTAGTATGGTCACCAGGTGGTATACCCAAACATTGTTTCATCACGTGGCTTGCCTCTTGAAGACGCCTCAAAACCAGATCTCTTCTGGCTAGTTGGGGTATGGTTATAGACACTACCTGTGTATTCTATGGAGGAGATGAAGAAACGGATTTCAACCTATTCTTTGGTTGTTCGACCACAAAGAATATATAGGAATCGCTATTACTCAGGATGAGATTTCAGAGAGTTTGTGTTGTTGATTGGGAAGAGGAGTTACAGTGGTGTATTAATCACTTTCGTGGGATTTCTATTGCTGCCCGAGTGGGTCATTTGCTTTTAAATGCCTATGTCTATCATATTTGGAAGGAGCAGAATAACAGGGTATTTAGAAGCAATGTCATGGCGCCGGGGTTGATTATTCACACTATTTATGATGAAGTGCAGATCAAGCTGAATACCGTTAGTCCGTTACCAGACGGTTTGAAGAAACGGAGGAGAATCGGAGGATCATCGATCGCTGGAAGCTTACTATCTCTCTTCAAAAGCCGGTGTATACTTCTTGTAAATGGACTCGGCCGATGGCAGGGAGATATATGATTAATACCGATGGTGCACTGAACGAGGTGGATGCGGTATATGGAGCCATTATTCGAGATTCGGAGGGGACTATTGTTAGAGCAGCCACATGTCAGGTTGATGGACAGACTATCTTTATACATGAGCTGCAGGGTGTTGAGTTGGGATTGGAGTTAGCACTTAGTGTCGGGTTGCAGGAAGTTGAGCTTGGACTTGATTCGATGAATATTAAGTCGCTTCTTGCAAAACCACATCAGAAATTACCATGGAGGGCAAAGCGTTTGTGGAAGAGAGTTCAGAGGCTTAAGAGCCAATTTTGGAGTTTTCGGGTTTTTCATGTCTACAGAAAATCAACCAAGCTGCTGATTACTTGTCAAAGATAAAGCTAGGACCGGCGTAACTTACTTGAACATTAGTCAACTGTCGGTGGAATTAGTCAACATTGTTAATGCGGACTCTAAAGGGACAATGAGAATGATGAAAGGGTGGGGCTAATGAAATGATGTAATTTGATTTCTTTGCTGTTTTTTTATTCTTATTTCATAGTATTCGGTTCGGGCTTCTCCCGCCTATCATTATAAAAAAAAAACTACAACTTAGGAAAAGAGGGAATTCGCCTCCTTTTCCAACTAAATGGTGTACCCAAAAATAGCATCCCCTTTGGCCCCTCATAGAGGTTTGAGAACTTTTGAAGAAAACGGTTCATACATCCATAGAAAGGGTGACGTTAATTTTCTAAGAATAGTAGAGAAAGAAGAAATCTGTTACATCCACAAGACTTCATAACATTAGTATTGAAGAAGTTATCAATAAATTATTCATTCTTTTGTCATTTATCATGCATATTCCTTTCAGCGAATTCTTGTTATTCTCGTTTCATTTTTTTTTATTATTCATCAAATTTTCTATTTGGTTTTAGTCTTTAACTCAATGGCTTCTACAACCAACCATGGTACAACTCATCCTAACAATGATGTTTTATCGTTATCTTGATAGTGATACTATATAGGATGTTGGAGAATGCTAAAGGTTTTCTAAGCTTAATATGTTATAATATATATGGTTTAGTAAAAGCTTGGAGTAAACATTATAATATGGATGAGGAAACTAACTAGTGATTAAAAAGTTAAGACCTTTACTTGTAATCTAATCTTATAGAAGAGTTTACTCCAAACCAAAAAGGAGCTTCTAAGTTGATTTTTTAGGAAATTGTGACTTTCTAACTTCCCCAAGTTTTTTCATCAACAAGCTTTTGTCAATTTTGAAACTCCAAATCAAGAAAATGGCTTGGATTTCAGCCTTGTGGGTTTAAACAAACAATATGAATATCAAGAAGTGAACATGATCCTTCATCAAAAAAAAAAAGAACTGAACATGATTCTTCATTCTACAAAGATCCCAGAAACAATCTCACGTCCAGCATCTTCAATCTTTGATCTATCAATATTAATCACTATTGCAAATCATTTATTTCATTCCCTAACTCTCAATAGTTGTTTTTTGTGGTAAAATATACTATGCTCAAATAATATTTACTATATTAGCTGTTTCATTTGAAACCATAATTCCTAATACTAAGGAAAAGAAAACAGAGAAAAACCCAACCTAACTAATCAAAAAAGTGTACCTAAAAGATCTTAATCAACCATACAACTCAAGAGGACAAAATGATCTAACAAAAAAAAACAAAAAAAAATTAAAATGAAAAATTTTAGAGGGATCACTCAACCACCAAGAGGCTCTTGTTTATTGTAGGAGTATGGAAAGAACAAAAATTGCATCAAACTGGAACCAGGTTCAAGTCAAACTTCAGTTTTCATTTAACTTGTGTGAATGCCTATAACCAAGGGTGGACTCACGTTGGGACCTATGGGGTGACGTGCCCCCATGGCCCCTAGTCGCAAACAGTTAGACTGCAAATTTTCTAAGCTTCATTTTGAAGTAAAGTAATTGCGCTACTTCAAGAAGACACCAAGTCTGGCTCAATGGAAACTGCCTAGCATTGCGCGGGAGAGGTCATGGGATCAAATCCCATGATTTGCAATTTCCCTCAAGTAGAGTTATTTGAATCCCCATACTATGCCCTCTTCATCTTTCATTTTTATGTATATTTTCTTGCAATATTCTTAATTTAAACTACACATATTTTTTTTTAATAATTTACTTAAAATTATTTTTCGATAAATGTTTTTAATGATGCTCGACCATTCATCATTGGTGATGGTATTTGTGTTTGTTTACTATGTAATATAATTAAAGGGTTATTTCCCTAATGGCCCCCAACTTTGTGACCAGCTTCCCGCCTAGTCCCCTAAATTAGCAAAAATACCCATATGGCCCCCTTTTTCCGTTATCTTTAATTGTCTGTTACTATCACTCTTCCACCTCATTTCCTCTCTCTGCCAAGTCACCTACAATGCCACATCATCATCTTCTTCTCCGGCAAGGGGTCGCCGGCCGGCCAAATTTCCGGCCAGCGACCTTCAAACATAAAAAAAAAAAAAAAAAAACTCTCCTCTCTCTCTCTAAATTTTTTTTTTTCTTTCCCCTCTCTCTCTCTAGATCTAGAGAGAGAGAGAGGGATCCGTTCAAGGTCTGAACGACCTTGAACGGATTGTAGGTGACTTGGCAGAGAGAGGAAATGAGGTGGAGGAGTGAGAGTAACGGACAGTTAAAGATAACGGAAAAAAGGGGGCCATATGGGTATTTTTGCTAATTTAGGGGGCCAGGCGGGAAACTGGTCACAAAGTTGGGGGCCATTAGGGAAATAATCCATAATTAAATGTGCCCCACAATGAAAATTTTTTGGGTCCGCCACTGTCTATAACTAATTTTATATCTATTTAATGCAATAACTATAGATACCATTAGGTCGTAGAGTCTGAAATGACTTTTGCCTCCATGACCGAAGGTGCAAAGCAAGTAAAAGTTAACCCAAATTGGATCCGAGCAAGTCAGGTTAACCCGAATTGACCCCAAGCACGTAAGACTCAGGGGCAGGAGGAAACAAACAAAGGCCATCCAAGTCATATGGAGTTATTGAGGATTGAGAAATGCCAAGTGAGTTTACTCTATGTCTCCTTTATTTTCATCAAGTAATAACCAAGAAATCCCAACATTATCATCCTCTCTTATATTCAGCTTCACAAATCTAATAAGAGGATTGTCAATGTCAGCCCTAGTTCTGCATTTTCTTTTAAATGGCTCTAGACTGAGGAAACGAAGTTGACATCACCATTTCATGTTCAAAAACAAAAACTCATTGTTAAAAGAAGCAAATTTTGATGGTGCAAGTAATAAACCATTTTTTAACGATATTCTCCGGGGATTAAATATCTTCCCGTCCGTATAAAAATCTCACATTTTTATAATGAGATAATTTTTTATTTCAAATTCTAATGTTGGCATGAAAACAGAATAACAAAGAAAGAAGAAATCTGTTACAGCCACAAGACTTTATAACATTAGTATATAGAAGAACTTATTAATGTCGCTTCATAACATTAGTATTGAAGAACTCATTAATAAATTACTCATTCTTTTGTCATTTATCTAATAGGATACGTTACATAAGGAGGATCGAAAATAGGAGATCCGGCGGTCAAGATAAGTTGCAGAAATAATATACGTGTGTAACACGTGTATGTACGTGACGGATCGAGAAGACGAGATCCGACGATCAAGAAGAGTTCAAAATATTGAAGATATTTGAAGATATATTGAAGATATATTGAAGATATGTGAAGATTTAGTTTCTTATATTCAGAATATCTCTTGTAACTATCTAATGGTAATATTAGATAGATTTTGTATTATTTCCTAGTTTAGTAATTAGGAACTAGGAAACCCTAAACCCTAAGTCATCTATAAATAGGAGAGGGTTCTAGGCTTTAAACTCATCGAGTTATGTCTGACCAATGTAACCGATCAACTCCCACATACGATTGTATGTGGTGAATTATTAATAAAGAATTATTTCTCCGTGGATGTAGGTCTTGAGTAATCGACCGAACCACGTTAAATTATCGTGTCTTTATTTCATGTCTATATCTCCGATTATTTATATAATCGTGAATTTAACATTATCAGGCATGTTCCCTTCAGCAAAGTCTTTATATTCTAGTTTCATTTTGTTACCATTCATCAGATTTTTCTATTTGGTTACTTATCAAGATAGCTATAAAACATCATTGTTTGGATGAGTTGTTAATATAAATGGTTTAGTACAAGCTTGGAGAACACACTAGAATGTTTATAAGGGAACTAACTCGCGAATTGTGACTTTAGAACTTCCCAAGTTTCTTCATCATCAACCCTTCCGTCAATTTTAAAACTACTGTTTTTCCTAGGTTTCAATATCATATTTGTTCGATAAGGTCTGATTTCACACATCACATGGTTCAAATCCTCCAGAACTAGGCGATTCATCAATTTAGTGATGGGTTAAGGATAAATCGGTTGGATCCATCAATTCAAAGTTTGATTATAGGAGTTGCGGTTCGTTATCAAATGGGTCGTTTTATTACTATTTTGGAAAAACGTTTCCGTCACAGAGATATCCTCAAGGTTGGTAGTTAGGGTGTCAATAACAAACAATATAAAAAACAAGAACCAAACAATTCTATTGTTATTCCAATAGTATAAACCATTTGTTCCATTCCATCATCAACTAAAGTAGCTTTCAATAATTCAGATAGAGAAAAGAAGGAGAACGAGAGAGAGAGGAAGAAGAACGAGGGAAAGGAAGTAACGTGTCTTGGGAGAGAGTACAAAATGATCCTATGCCTGGCCAATATCCCGGCCGGGGTACTTGGATGGGCAAGATCTAGTGAGAGAAAGCCTAACACACTTTCTTTCACTAGATCTGAACCGATCAAGTACCCCGGTCGGGATTCGGCCGGGATATTGGTCGCCATAGCATCATTACTTTAAAATAACTCAACCATTTCTCCCACTTATTTTTCCCACATGAAATCTGTTTTCATACTTCTAGGGTCCGAACAAACAACAAAAAATAGATTTTCTCGTGAAAAACGATTTTCTTACTTTGTTTTCCTACGTAACAAACAGACTATATGTATTGTACTATGATTGTAAGGATTTATTCTAGACCATAACTTACTCGATGTCTTTTATCTATTAATATATATAACATGAATTGTATGCATTGTATTTCGTACAAAATTATTCGTAAAATATACCATGCTCAAATAGTATTTAGGGGAATGGGTTTTGGGTCAATGGGTTTAGGGACTAAAGATAACATTAAATAGAAAATAAATCCACTGGGAACAATTTACATGTCTAACCACTCTTTTCTCTAATACTACGTAACCTATCCCGGGTTAAATAAAATTACTTAGATAGAAGATACAAATAGTCTTTTCAGTTTCATGAAAATAATTCCTCAATAAGATGTTCTCATCCGTACAAAAAGTTGTCTTCTCCGTTTAAATGAATGTTTCCCTAATCATTTAACCCAAAGAAAATCGACCATAACACTCTCTTCTACAGTTCACCGAGAGAATCCTTGGAAAAATCTCAGAGAAAATCCATCCACACTTTTTAGTCTTCACCTAGAGAAAACTCAGAAGAACATGATGCTAAACTTTTTCTTTTACCATATTCTCGTTTTTTTTCAGCGATAGATTGTGGCACCGTGCATGATTTTGTTGTTTTTATTCTTAAAGCTAGGATATCAATTTTTTTCTTAAAAAAAATCTTTCAGATCTTGTCTCATTGTTTTTCTCTCTACAATCTTGTATTCGCCAGAAAATTTGCATGAAAAGTAGTTACACTTGGCAAATTTTTTGTATATTCTCATAGAATTTTCTTGATTTTAACAGGACATTTACGTTTTGTAAGAGTTAGGGTTCTGAAGAGATAAAAAACAATCTAGGGTTTTGGTTTTCCCTTTTATACAAAAGGGCAAAACAGCCAAATTGGTAGTAAGAGGCTCAAGCTCTCAAAGCCCAGCCAAATGTTGAAGACAGTTCTAGAGGCACTCCTTGTAAAACAAAGTTAGTTAATAACTAACTCTGACATTTCTGTTAAAGTCTATTGGTAGTTATTCTCTTCTCCCACTCTACTAAATTATAACTGTTTCTTCTCTCTAAACTCTATAAAACCAAATGTAAATGAGTTTGAGAATTGATTGAAATAAAACTAAAGTTCCAAGAAAACTTACATCGTATCAGTCTAGGTTTTGAAGATCAAAACAAGGGTTTTCTTGCAGAACTTAACAGCAATCATCATCAACATTGTACATCTCGTATAAAATTCAACATCAACACAAAGGAAAAGATTAGTATCATATGAAGATTATTTCTCAGATTTCAACAACGACAGATCGAATTCAAGAAGATCAAGATCAAAATTATTATATATTTGAAGATTACTTACCAGTTTTTCAGACATTCCTCCAAGCTTTCAGCAAATGACTTCAAGTCTTGGTAATCTACAGCCAATTTCATCTGTTACTAATTTCATCACTGAGAAGTTAGTGTTGGTTTTGTACGTCTCTTAGACTACTATCTAGTGTTCTAAGCGGAGTCTCAAACATCATATGTAAACACTATATTACCAGGATCATTAAGCAAGAACTAATGAATGAACTAGAAGAAGGATAAATACCTTAATGATGTGACACGAAAATGTCACATTTGGAGCGTCTAACTTAGACTAATTAGTTCATTTCGGGTATTATAAATAAGAGTTTATGTGTTTTTTATGCTAGGTTTCTATTTTGGAGCTAGGTGTTTGATTCGGAATAAAACGAAGCAATTATCACTTTCATCTCATGCGGACGAAATGGGATAAAAAATACCAAAGAAAATCAAATGACAAGTGGAGTCAATGACGAGTCCGACGGTGAAAACGGAAGTCGAATCAGAGTTCGAACAGAGAAGTTATTAAAGAAAGAAACCCGAGGGTATTTTAGTCCTTTGTGAGAATTTGAAGATGTAGAGATAAGGATGGAGGCACCCTCTTGGTTTCTAAATCAAAGCCCAAGAGCCCAAAGAAGAATGACAAGAAAGATTTTATGAGCACTCTCTCTTTATGGATCCAAGTCAACAAAGTCTAAATGAATTGACTAAGTCAAAGGACCCTAGGGTTTTAATAGTCTATTCTACTATTCATCATCTTCTAGCTTGGAAAGGAAGCAAAAAGGAGAGAGAGAAAAAGAGGCAAGGGGATTTCTAGGGTTTGTTGTGTTCTTGAAGGTTTTTAGGGTTTGGTTGAAGGAAGAGAGGGAAAAAGATAGAAGGGCCGGTCAAGCTAGGCCGGCCACCACCAAGGCCAGCCAAAGCTTGGCCGGCAAAGTCACAGCCGACACATGAGCACGAGTCACTGGAAGCTTCCACGGGAAGCTACACAGCAGCACGCGCGGGACAGCGAGGGAGCAGCCACGATTTTGCTTGGAACTCGGCCGAATCTTCAAGGTCGCGGCTGCAAGTAGCTCGGGACGTGCAAGGGGTAGCTGCTCACGACTCAGACGTGCAAGGACAAGCAGCTCACGGCTCGAGACAATGGCCTTTTGGCCGGGACAACACATTTTGGCCGGATTCCATGTTCTTGGCCGGATTTCTTGTCTCTTGGGTCGGATTTTCTTGTCTCTTGGGTCGGATTTTCTTATGGTTTTCGACCACCTTCTTGGCCGCAAACCTTAGGCTTTTGTTCCCCTCATCCTTGGCTAGCTTCCCATGTGGTTTGATTTGATTTTGGTTGAAGATTGTTAGAGAGAGAAAGCTAGGGTTAAGCTTTAATGGCAGTTGAGTTCTAAATGGAGAAGATGATGATGGTCGTTATGGGGAACCCAGAATTTTTCTAAGTGGAGATCGGCTGCACCTTAACTACTCATATTTTCTAACGATCTTAGCCTCGCACCACATCGAGAAAGGGGGATTATCTCTTCATCTTGTTGTCATTTATTACTCATTAATCATGTTTAGCTAACTTTAGTGTGTCGATTATATGAGATGAAATGTGATGAATATATTTAATATGATTTGATGTTTTGATTATAGATTGATGTTCATTTATCTCGATTATTGTTTCGATCGTATTTTCATGTGTCTTGTCAAACACTTCGCATAGTTAATAGATGAAACGAAGTATTCGACATTGATCGTAGTCTAAGTCATAATTTCATGTGTCTTGTCATGCACTTCACATAGTTAGGTGACTAGACAACACTTTCGATGACTCGGGATTAACCGACTAAGACGTTTGTTTGACTAAGTATGATCCCCGGATATACGTAGTACTTAGAGACATCTACTTTAGGAGTCGAACATCGATTATGCTTTGGAAAATGAGATCGGACTACACATAGTCGTAGGTTTATCATATCGGATTCCCGGACTTCGACACCTCGCTCACTTATTTGTCTCCCTACTCTTGTTGCCTCCCGACTCTTGTTCCTCTGACTCTTCTCTTACTTTGTTGTTTAGTTTAGTTTTATTTGCTTTCTCCTTTTGTTGCTTCATCGATTAAAACCCCCCATTTATCTTTCTTCCTTCCTTTTTAGTTTAAGTTAGCATTTGATACCTAGATCGGTGGATAAGACCATCCGTTATCCGAATCACATTCCTATCCTTGGATCGACTCAGGTTTTACCGGTTACTACTTGATACCTCCGCTTGGGTGTGCAACCTTTTCGGGTGCATCACTTAATCGCGTTTTCCCTCGAACCTTTCCAATTCGCATGTGAAGATCCAGAGCTTCAAGTGGAGCTCCTCTACTTGAGACACCGAGTAGGTTAACTTGATCTCCCTTCCTTAATGTCTGCTAGGACTTAATGGAAGGTTGAGAAGAACCCTTCTTCTTGACTAGATTGATAGAATGAGAGCTTTTTCTCTAACTTCCTCTCTCTCCACTAGCTGTATATTAAGAGAGAGAGAGAGAGATGTTTTTCTCTCTAAGAAAAATCCACATTCTTTTTTTTTGTTCTCTACAAAACCCTTATATAGTGAAGTTCTAATTAGGATCATAATCAAATTAGGTTCCTATTTTTCGGGTCACAGAAAAGATAATACCCAAAATACCCTTTCGGGTATTTTTAGGGTTTCTCCCTTAATGTGGCCGGCCAAAGCAGCCCACTATGGGCTTGGCTTGGCCGACCCACTTACCTTGATCGGCCATCACATGACCCGCCCTTAGAGCCTTGCTCTGGACACCCCTTTTTGGCCCGGTTTTTTCTATCTTGTTCTGAATCCCCATTCGAACCCTTTTGGCCTATTTAATTGGATACAATCCATCTTTAGCCTAGCCCCGTCTAGTCAAATCTCTCTCTGATCAAGTTACCCAATTGATTCGCTGATCGTAAGCGGCTTCTAGCAAAGCATTGTGACCTAATTGGACAGGACTGGATGATCTTCAGGATGAGTTCATTGTTTTTCTAGCTGACAAATTGATCGCATTGTTACCTTGGTCGAAGGACACTCCTTTAGAAGGGCATCTCCTTCAGACCGAACGGATATATCCTTCAGTCTCCCACTTGTCCTTGGAACAAGTACAATGCTCGATTCCCATGTCTGTTCGTATCTCATCTGATGAGTCATATCTTTCCGACTTTCTTGATCTGGGGAACAACTGTCAAAACAAATGATTAACAAGTATTCCATTTGAGTGCGCCCGTACGTTTCCAGTTGCTTCTCCTCAAGTGGCCCGAAGATACTGATCTTAACTTAGTTAGGAGGACATATTCCACTCTTGTGCTCCCACTTATCTTCATGTCTATCGTGTCCCACCTGGTAATCCGCCTTTATAACCTCTTTTTACGGCTGGCGTTTAACGGTACCAAAACATTCCTAACAGAAGATGAGTGAAACACTCATGTTCGAGGAATCTCTCCAATCTTGTCTATGAGTGTTCCTGACGTTTTTCAATATTTTGAAGAACTCTCATTTTTGGGTTATCTAGTGTATATTCCCCAATCACACTCATGTAATTGACTTGAATACCATATTCATATATCCCATGAAACAGCGCTATCAGTCAATCTCACATGCTAGTCTTCATGAGTCATTGTTGCCCATGCAATGACCTGGACTAGGGAGTTAATAATGAATCTATTCCAGGTTCACTTAATAGGGTTTCATTTACCAGATCACGCGTCTGATAAACCTACTTGAAATGCTTCACTATTTTTTGCTGTCTATTAAACACTAAACCATTATTTAATGACTGAAATAACTTATTTATTTCTTTTATTGAATGTAGCTAATTGATTACATAAAACTCCTTTCATTAATTCAATTACAACCTAGCTAAAGCCATACTTCGATGCGCTTTATACCAATGCCCTTTGTATGACTCTCATGTTTGGGCTGAGGTAGTGATTTAGTTAACGGATCGACTACGCTGTCGTCCGTATGGACTTTGCAAAGGATCACATCTTTTCGCTCTCTAATTTCCCTTATCACGTGGTATTTCCTTTGGATATGTTTGGAATTTTCGTGTGCTCACGGTAGTCATTATATGTACATCATCATGATGTGATAAGCACGATAACCGCCCAAGTTAAACTACGAATGTGAGAGGCCTAAAGCCGACCAATATATTAAAGAGACCTAAAGCGCGAAAAATTTATTATTAGTTATACCTTTAATAACCCAAATCTAATAACCATGGGTTCCACTTCATTCCGGAATCGAACCTGGGACCTCTAGGATTTTGGAGTTTATGTCAACACTACCAACCACTTGCGCAACCAAGTGTTGACTAATGGTGAATTCTTTTTAAGTGATTTATTCATCTATGTGAGTCTTACTCGTGGACCCAATAGTGTTGTCGTTTATTTAAATAGTTAAGAAAGTAACATGCATTTAATCCACACCCTTCTGAATTAGGACCCTATGGAGTAACATGCAAACTGACAACGTCTAAAATCCATCATTCAGAATTCATGGATGTATGAAAAAAATGGTTTTAGCTTCCAATAATGATTTTTTTGCCAAAAATAGTGAAAAAAATTGACTCTTCCTTTCTTTAGCTCGAAATAATGACTATTTTTGCCAAATCTTGTGAAAAACATGATTGGGTAAAGTCTGTAGAAGAGATTATTAGTGATAAAAGTGAACATGTAGTTCATTTAAAAACAGTTGTTTCCATAAACCACGACTAATGGTAGCGGTGAGTCGGTGGTTAATTAGGAATCGTTCTTTTCGTGGGAGATTATTTATGATAGCAAGGAGCAGGTGGTTAATTAGGAATCATTCTTTTCATACCGATTATATGAAATTGAAGGAGCTCTGATACCGAAGTCTAGACTTCAGAAGCTGGCACGGATTTCTTAGACGCTTTAAACCCTGCTCTGGCTCTAAAACATACTTGGTTGGCCCTACTTAAGGTTTCACTCTGGAGCAGTGTAGGAGGTCTACAGAAATCAACGCGACCCTTAAGTCTGTTTTGTGTCAAAGCACAGGAAGGCAAATCTGATTAATGATTTACCTATTTTAAGCCTTCACCAGATTGTAGTGTAGGTAGAAGAATTAACAAATTTAAGTGACGTTAAAGGCTTAAAGACACAAAAACCACATTTTCGTATAATATCTAAAAATTATAAAAAGTATGTTGAAAAATCGAAAGATATGCAAACAAGGAAAGTTATCATTTTGACGACAATCAAAGGATGGATTCATCTAAATCGCAATCTCGCTACCGCATCATCTCAGCCGGTCATCACAATCGGCTAAACAATGTTAGTATATAAAGTTACAACTGTAATAATATTGCATAACCATTTTACACTCTAGAGATGTCATTTCAAAAGTTAAGATATGCTCTCCGTAAGGATTTTCCAGAGATTTAGCATTTGAGTGATGTTTTTCTAATATTTGTCAGAGATTTATTCACCCTTGCGTGAGTTTTACATGTGCGACACAACAGTATTGTCGCTTATATAAAGTAGTAGAATAATTGTAGTTATTACTGCAAATTTAATGGTAAAGTCTTTTTTGAGTTTGAATATGGACTACGATCTACGGTAGTCATTACATATACATCATCATGATGTGATAAGCACGATAACCGCCTAAGTTAAACTAGGAATGGGACAGGCCTAAAGCCGAACAACATATTAACGAGACCTAAAGCCCGAAAAAAAATTATTATTATTTATACCATTAATAACCAAATTTAATAACCATCGATTCCACTTCATTTTGGAATCCAACCTGGGACTCCAGGATTTTGGAGTTTATGTCAAGACTAGCAACCATTTGCGCAACAAAGTGTTGACTAATGGTGAATTCTTTTTCAGAGATTTATTCATGTATGTAAGTCTTACTCGTGGACCCAATAGTATAGTCGTTTATTTAGATAGTAAGGAAATTAAAAGGCATTTACTCCACATCCTTCTGAATTAGGACCCTATGGAGTAACATGCAAACTGACAACGTCTAAAATCCACATCATTCAGAATTCATGTCAGTAAGAAATATATGCTTTTAGCTCCTAATAATGATTTTTATTTTGCCATAAAGAGTGAAAAAATTGACTCTTCCTTTCTTTAGCGAAATAATGACTCTTTTTGCCAAATTTTGTGAAAAACATGATTAAGTAAAGTCTGTAAAAGAGATTATTAGTGATAGAAGTGAACCCTGCATTTCATTTGAAAACAATCGTTTCCATAAGGCACGACTAATGGTAGCGGTGAGCCGGTGGTTAAATAGGATTCAATCTTTTCATACCTAATCTAGAACGACAAAATATTTTGTGGGTTTTGAAAGGACTCTGCATTATTTTCGATTTTTAAGCTAAAGCCTAAAATAAAAGGTAAGAAAGTAAATGCTTTTAATCCACATCCTTCTGAATTAGGACCCTACGGAGTAACATACAAACTGACAACGTATAAAATCTACATCATTCAAAGTTCGTCTCTGTATGAAATATATGGTTTTTCCTCCCAATAATGATTTTTTTATCGAAACTAGTGAAAAAATTGACTATTTCTTTCTTTAGCACGAAATAATGACTCTTTTTGCCCAATTTTGTGAAATAATTGATCGGGTAAAGTCTGTATAAGAGATTATTAGTGATACAAGTGAACATGTAGTTCATTTGGAAACAGTCATTTCCATAAAGCACGACTAGTGGTAGCGGTGAACCGGTGGTTAATTAAGAATTAGTCTTTGATAAGGGATTACTTGTGATAACAAGGAGCAGGTGGTTAATTAGGAATCAGTCATTTTATACCCAATTGCATGAAATCGAAAGTCTCTTTCACCTAAGTCCAGACCTGAAAAGTTGGCCCAAGTTTCTTAGATGCCTTAAACCCTGCGCTAGCTCTAAAACTTACTTGGTTGGCCCTACTTAAGGTTTCACTGTGGAGCAGCGTAGGAGGTCTGCGGAAATCAACGCGACCTTTAAGTCTGCTTTGCGTTAAAGCATGAGAAGGCGAATCTGATTAATGGTTTACCCATTCCAAGCCTTGACCAGATTGTAGTGTAGACAGAAGAATTAACAAATTTAAGTAACGTTAAAGGCTTAAACACATAGAAAACCACATTTTCGTATAATATCTACAAAATTATAAAAAGTATCTACAAAAATCGAAAGATACACAAACAAGGGAAGTTATCATTTTGACGACAAACAAAGGATGGTTTCATCTAAATCGCTGCCTCGCTACCGCATCATCTCAGTCGGTCATCACAATCGGTTAAACGATGTTAGTATATAAATTTACAACAATAACAATATTGTATAACCATTTTACACTCTAGACATGTCATTTCAAAAGTTAAGATAAGCTCTCCGTAAGGATTTTCCATAGCATTAGCATTTGAGTGATGTTTTTCTAATATTTAACAAAGATTTATTTACCCTCATGTGAGTCTTACATGGGCGACACAACAGTATTGTCGCTCATATGAAGTAGTAGAAAAATTGTGGTTATTACTGCAAATTTAATGGTAAATTCTTTTTTTGAGTTTGAGTATGGATTACGATCTACGGTAGTCATTACATGTACATCATCATGATGTGATAAGCACGATAACCGCTTAAGTTAAACTAGGAATGAGAGAGGCTTAAAGCCGAACATCATATTAAAGAGACCTAAATCTCGAAAATTGTATTACTTTTTTTACCTTTAATAACCCAAATCTAATAACCATGGATTCCACTTCATTTCGGAATGGAACCTGCGACCTCTAGAATTTTGGGGTTTATGTCAACACTAACAACCACTTGCGCAACCAAGTGTCGACTAATGGTGAATTTTTTTTCAGAGATTTATTCATCTATGTGAGTCTTACTCGTGGACCCAATAGTGTTGTCATTTATTTAAATAGTAAGAAAAGTAAAAGGTAGTTAATCCACATCCTTCTGAATTAGTACCCTACGGAGTAACATGCAAACTGACAACGTCTAAAATCCACATCATTCGGAATTCATGTCCGTATAAAATCTGTGGTTTTAGCTTCCAATAATGATTTTTTTTTGCCAAAAATAGTGAAGAAATTGACTCTTCTTTTCTTTAGCTCGAAATAATAACTTTCATGTCCAAATTTTGTGAAAAACATGATTGGGTAAAGTCTGTACAAGAGATTATTAGTGATAGAAGTGAACATGTAGTTTATTTGAAAACCATCGTTTCCATAAATCACGATTAAGGGTAGCGGTGAGCCGGTGGTTAATTAAGATTCAGTCCTTTCATGAGGGATTAATTGTGATAGCAAGAAGTAGGTGGTTAATTAGGAATCAGTCTTTTCATACCTAATCTACAACAACAAAAAAATTTACGGGGTTTGAAAGGATTATACATTATTTACGATTTTTAAGCTAAATTCTAAAATAAAAGGTAAGAAAGTAAAATGCATTTAATCTACATCCTCCTGAACTAGGACCCTATTGAGTAACATACTAATTGTCTACGTCTAAAATCCACATCATTCAGAATTCATGTCTGTATAATTAGGAATCAGTCTTTTCATACCCAATTATATGAAATCAAAAGAGCTCTGTAACCTAAGTCTAGACTTGAGAAGTTGGCACGAACTTCTCGGACGCCTTAAACCCTTCTCTGGCTCTAAAACATACTTGGTTGGCCCTACTTAAGGTTTCACTCTAGAGCATTGTAAGAGGTTTGCGGAAATCAGCGCGACCCTTGAGTCTGTTTTGTGCCAAAGCACCGGAAGACAAATCTGATTAATGATTTACCAATTCTAAGCCTTGACCTGATTGTGGTCTAGACAGAAGAATTAACAATCTTAAGTGACGTTAACGGCTTAAACACACAGAAAACCACTTTTCCGTATAATATCTACAAAATAATAAAAAATATTTATAATAATTGAAAGATACGTAAACAAGGAGAGTTCCTTTTGACGACGATTCAAGCATGGTTTCATCTAACCCGCTGCCTCGCTACCACATCATCTCCGCCGGTCATCACAATCGGCTAAACGATGTTAGTATATTAATTTACAATAGTAATAATATTGCATAACCATTTTACACTCTAGAGATGTCATTTCAAAAGTTAAGATATGCTCTCCGTAAAGATTTTCCATAGATTTTAGCATTTGAGTAATGTTTTTCTAATAATTGTCAGAGATTTATTCACCCTTGTGTGAGTCTTACATGTGCGACACAACAGTATTGTCGCTTATATAAAGTAGTAGAACAATTGTGGTTATTACTGCAAATTTAATGGTAAATCTTTTTCGAGTTTGAATATGGACTACAATCTACGGTTGTCATTACATGTACATCATCATGATGTGATAAGCACGATAATGGCCTAGGTTAAACTACGAATGTGAGAGGCCTAAGGCCGAACAATATATTAAAGAGACCTAAAGCGCGAAAAATTTATTATTAGTTATACCTTTAACAACCCAAATCTAATAACCATGGATTCCACTTCATTTCGGAATAGAACCTGGAACCTCCAAGAGTTTGGAGTTTATGTCAACACTACCAACCACTTACGCAATTAAGTGTTGACTAATGGTGAATTCTTTTTAAGTGATTTATTCATCTATGTGAGTCTTAATCATGGACCCAATAGTCTTGTCGTTTATTTAAATAGTTAAGAAAGTAAGATGCATTTAATCCACATCCTTCTAGATTAGGATCCTAGAGAGTAACATGCAAACTGACAACGTCTAAAATCCACATCATTCAGAATTCATGTCTGTATGAAAAAATGGTTTTAGTTTTCAATAATGATTTTTTTTTGCCAAAAATAGTGAAAAAATTGACTCTTCCTTTCTTTAGCTCGAAATAATGACTCTTTTTGTCAAATTTTGTGAAAAACATGATTGGGTAAAGTCTGTAGAAGAGATTATTAGTGATAAAATGGAACATGTAGTTCATTTAAAATAGTTGTTTCCATAAAGCACGACTAATGGTCGCGGTGAGCCGGTGGTTAATTAGGAATCGATCTTTTCATGAGAGATTAGTTGTTGATGATGTCAAAAAATAATATTCTTGACTATTATCTTGATGGTTGAGATCTACGATGATAGATTAAATTTTTCTTGTCTGATTTATAAAACAGAGTCTGCAAAGAACACAAAACACACTATGAAGCTCAATTATGTGAAGTGTTTTTTCATTTTAAGAAATGAATTTAAATTTGAGTTTAGAATTGAACCTTTTACTCCATTTTTTAGGGCAAACCTGATACGCTTATATAGGTTTGGATGCATTGTAATGATACTCAGCTAAGATAATGCGCAGGGTCGTGTTTGGGCCTGTGCGGGCAAGGCGCCCGCAAAGGACCCCCAAACACAAGAGACCCACTTCTTTTTTTTTCTCTAGAAGTTTGCTATATATTAAAAGATATTTATTGTACTCAAGGGCCAAGGCAAACAACTACCTTAGTTGGTAAGTGTAGGAGCCTTCCACTCTGTTGACCTAGATTTAACTCTCATAGCTAACACATTTATTTATTTTGGTTGGGATCTATATACGCTATTAGTTATTGTGTACGACACCGGTACAAAATTTTATGTGTAATTGGACGCCTTAAACAACTACAGGGGAAATTTCGCAGTTTTTATTTTTTGAGGAATCGATTACGATTTATGTTAGCCATTACAAGGCGTTGATAGCATAATCAAGATAGAATAAATAAATCTTAGTTGACTAGTGATTCTGAATTTTTAGACTAGATTTCCAAAAAAAAAAAAATTCTTACGATTACTTTCTTCAAAATACAATTGTATGCATTTATGGTTTCATCTACTGACTGATAAGTTATCTTACGTAATCTTTTATTGCACGAAGAGCACATATAAATTTCGCACACGGCCCCCGAATTCTCAGGCACGCCCCTGATGATGCGTGATAAACAACGTTCCTGATGATAGCCATGTGATTATAGTCATGTCGAGGATCATATCTGATGATTGCTGCTGATCTAAACATATGGGCAGATTTTACCAAATTAATAAGTTAACCAAGAAACAAACGGGTTAACCTGTGTCTAAGTCAACCAAGGAGGTGAAACTGAACGAGCTTTGTCACCTAAGTTCAGACCTGAGAAGTTGGCACGAACTTCTCAAATGCCATAAACCCTGCTTTGTCTCTAAAACATACTTGGTTAACCCTACTTAAGGTTTCACTATGGAGAAGTGTAGGAGGTCTGCATAAATCAACGCGCCCCTTAAGTCTGTTTTGCGTCAAGGTACGGGAAGGCGAATCTGATTAATGGTTTACCCATTCTAAGCCTTGAAAGGATTGTGGTCGAGGCAGAAGAATTAACAAATTTAAGTGATATTAAAGGCTTAAACACAGAGAAATCCACCTTTCCCTATACTATCAAAAAAATTATGAAAAGTATCTACAAGAATCGAAAGATACGCAAACAAGAAAAGTTATCCTTTTGACGACCATCAAAGCATGATTTCATCTCAACCGGTCATCACAATCGGCTAAACGATGTTAGTATATAAATTTACAACAATACTAATATTTTATAACCATTTTACACTCCAGACATGCCACTTAAAAAGTTAATATATGCTCTCAGTTAGAATTTTCCATAGGTTTAGCATCCGAGTAATGTTTTTTTAATATCTGTCGGAGATTTATTTATCCTCATGTGAGTCTTACAGGTGCAACACAACAATATTATCGTTTATATAAAGTAGTAGAAAAATTGTAATTATTACTGCAAATTTAATGGTAAATTCTTTTTTGAGTTTGAATATGGACTACGATCTACGGTAGACATTACATGTACATCATCAAGATATGATAATAACGATAAAGGCCTAAGTTAAACTAGGAATGAGAAAGTCCTAAAGCACAACAACATACCAAAGAGACCTAAAGCCCGACAAATTTATTATAATTTATACCTTTAATAACCCAAATCTAATAACCATGGATTCCACTTCATTTGAGAATCGAACCTGGGACCTCTAGAATTTTAGAGTTTATGTCAAATCTAACAACCACTTGGGAAACCAAGTGTGACTAAAGGTAAATTCTTTGTCAGAGATTTATTCGTCTATGTGAGTCTTACTCTTGGACCCAATAGTATTGCCGTTTATTTAAATAGTAAGAATAGTTGTGGCTATTACTGCAAATTTAATGGTAATAAATTTATTGTGGTTTTCTCTTACAACTGAAATTAAGTTTGTATGTTAATCTATAGAGGTACTGTATGGCCCAAAAGTAATTTAGTATTTCATTATGTTCACATGTGATTTCTAGTTAAATGTCATTTCCAATTGATTTAACATCACAACAATTGAAGAAGATGTTTTCCTAATATCTGTCTCCATGTGAAAAAATCAATTCTACAATCTCCCTACACTTTTGGAGCATAGTCAAATATAATTTAATATTTTAATTGTTCAATATTATTTGCTCAAGACCGAGGACTGCGGGCACCTCAGCTTTATCGTAGAGGGGATGGTAAGAAGTAAAGAGCTCGATAAGTATGTCAAGAAAGAATACCGAGCTAAAACGTCTGAATGCAAAATTAAATGATCCTCTGGAAAATTAGGGGTAGGATCAGGGCCCGACATGGACACCCACGTTACCCTTGTTAAAAATAAATCGAGGAAGGGAAAAGAGTCTGTCGATGAAGGACCAAGCAACAACATATCGAACCACCAACCAACGGAAGAAGCATCCTCACGATAATATGTGGGCCGCGACAGGAGGGATGAAAGAGAATACTCAGACAAAATATATGAAACATGCAAGATGGGCACCTCTTGCCTACAGAAATCCTAAGACTAAGAGCCTCTAATCATCTTCACAAACCTAGATCTTTTGTGGATCATCGTCCTGCGTGATGATCCGGTGATAATCACAACGAAGATTGTGTATGAAAATTTCAATCGTATAATGATAGATATAGAAAGCTTGAGAAGAGTTTGTTTTCGGAAGCTAGAAATAAACGAAAAATTAAAAAGCCTTACACCGCACACCTCGTTGGATTTAGTAATAATCAAGTTACAATTGTAAAAAATCGTTCTATTACCTTTGATGACCGGTGAAGGAAGAGAAAATCGATAAGGCGTGGTATAATTCATCATAATAGACTAACTCATGGCTGATAACGCCACACTAGGGAGACAATTTATTAAAACTTCAGGATCCATAGTCTCCATTCGCTACCTACAAATGAAATTCCAAGTCCCTTGAATTAACCTATGGTGGGAATAGTTGAGGGGAATCAAAGAGCGACCCGAAAATGCTACATACTCTTAACTAATGAATGCAAGAAAGCAAACGTGAAAGCTGAAATCCCGGATGTCACTGAAGATTTTGAGTGAAAAATCCTGACATCCCTGGTAAGTAGGAAACACCAGCGAACACGGGACACACCCTTAAAGGATCCCATAAGGTATGATTACTATTTAAGTTAATAGTTCAATTGTTTAAGTATTCTAAAAAAGGGTGGGGGGG
>BEHA01050214.1:784416-826030 GCA_002897215.1 Eschscholzia californica subsp. californica
TGAATTTAAGTTTGTATGTTAATCTATAGAGGTGGTGCATGTCCCAAAAGTAATTTAGTATTTCAATATGCTCACATGTGATTTCCAGTGAAATATCATTTCCAATTGATTTAACATCTGAGCAATTAAACAGGATAAAGGAGTCATCTGGGTATTTTCGATAAACTAGGGGGCTACGCGGGAAGCTGGTCATAAAGTAGGGGGTCATTAGAGAAATAACCCTATATTTAATTCTTAAAAACTAAAAAATATTAAATTAAGAAAAGAAAATACAAGATAAATTGGTGATAATTTTTTTGTAGCAATGTTAGATTATAATCAAATAAGTTATAAACTAAAATTAATCGAAAATTCAAACAATAAAGTTAACTAAATATTAGCAAAATTCTAGAAAAAATTACCATTAAGGAAAATACTCGTTGTTTTGCAAAATAAAAAAAAGTATTTAATAAAAGTTTCAATATCTCTCTCTAGCTACGATTCGTTAGGCGGGTTAGATTACATTAACAGTTGTTATTGTTTTTTTACAGAAATCGTCTACGATCTACGTTAGGCGGTACAAGGCATTAGTACATTATGAAGATGTGATAAACACGATAACCGTCTAAGTTAAATCATTAATGAAAGAGACCTAAAACCCAACAACATGAAAGAGGCCTAAAAATAAATCATGGGTTTCACCTGGAACCTCTAGAGTTTTGAGTTTTGGAGTTTATGTCAATATTTTCAACCATTTCGCAAGCAATTGTTAACAATCGACAAGTACAATGACAATTGTTGTACTAAACACAACTTATTATGGTTTTGGGTAGCTACGTAAATATATTAAAGGTTGAAGGTTATATTGAGTTCAATTGCCCATGATTTAAGGAAAGTCTATTGCAAACCTTCTTTAAAAGGAAAAACATTGAGCATATTGGGGTTAATGGTGTTGTTGCGTACTCGAGTGATAGGTGAATCGTGTCTTTGTTAATGCTGATGATTATAGATGGATTCGCAAAACTTTCTTCAAAACAAAACATTGTAAACATGAACTAGAATTTGAGTGTCACAAATTAGGGTTGTAAGCGGTAGCTTATCTCATCAGTTATAAGCATATCCATATCCAAAATCTGATATGCTATCCGATATCGGATAATTATCCTACGAATATAATATATCAATATCTAAATCTAATAATATTAACGGATATCGGACAATACCCGATATCCGAAACAAAAAGGAAAATTTATATGTTAAGTTTAAGTTTTAAACCATTAGACCTAAATAATAAATCTCAACCATCCATTTTATTTTATATATTGTTATTGATAAAATTTATATATATATTACTTATCGGATTCGGATATTTATTGGATCATATATTAATATATTTGTATACGATAAACGAATATCTGCATCCGATATCTGAAATTTCTGATTTTTTTTTTTTTTAAATTGATCAGGGATATAGATCCAATGTCGAATGTTCATATATCCATTGGTAGATTTATAAAAAATAGAGACTTTATTGATAGTTGCTACAACTTTATCTGTTTCTGCTAAGAATGTATCGATTGCTTCTAAGGCTTGAGAGGTTACAAATTGGTAAAAATATCTCTAGTTTGCTCTAGTTTTACAAAATATCTTTTTGAAAATATTTCCTTTTAGAAAAACAATGAGATAGTGGATTAAATTAATTTTGCTACATATAAGGCTTCTGAAATCTGACTAGACTCAGAGTTTGATATGAGATCTGACTCAAATGTCAAAACAAGTAATCAAATTGGAAATCTAACTAAAATTCTAATTAGATCCGAGATCTGACTAAAAAGTCAAAACACAGAATCACATTGAGGTAAAAAATAAATTTGGCGCTGGAAAATATTTGTTCAAAATTTGACGCCATTAAAAGGCGGCGCGAAATGAGGTGGATTTAGTCTGAATGAATTTGTTCAAGTTACCGATATGTCCTTCATGTCTGAATGAAATAGAAGTGACATATTAAGGGTGGTTTCGTAAACTACTCTCCAGTCTAAAATCAGAATCATTCATCGCTAATGAGAAACCCTAGAAATTAGAATCTTCATCTTTATTCTGGGGGAAGAACCTCATAAGAGCTTCAGAAACGGTAATTTTGATCTTGTTGATTCGTCCTCTAAAGACTTAGTTTCTCTGGTAATCGCTCTCTCTCTCTCTGTGTAAATTTGATTTTGGTTTTAGGTTTTCTTGCTTCTGTGTCTGTTTTTAGGGTTTTGTATGCAGTGTTTGGGGAACATTTGCTCTCTCGCTCTCTGTCTCATTTTCCATGAGATTATGTTTTTTTCTAGAAAAGGTTCTCTGATAAATTGTATTAGTGTTATCAATATTGTAAAACTTCATACCTAAAGAACAAAAACATCTATCTTGTTGCTAGATCTAACACTTCATCAGTCAAATTTTGGAGATTTTTTTAGTTCTTATCCATAAAGAATGAATGAGGCTTTCTTGGAAAGTAATTATTACAAATGAAGTGGTTTCCTCTTTTCTCACATTTTAGGAAACTTTCAGTTTTTGATTGACAGGTTAAGAAGAAATAGAAATTTCTTAGATAAAATTTAAACAATCTAGCTACTTCCTATTGTTATTTTAGTTATCAGCTGTTTAAATGAATCATTTTTTAATTAAATGAGGTGAAGTGCTTAGAAATCATTCTCCTCTATATTCTATAATGTCGCTCTTCCTTGATTGTTTCTATATTTGAGTAGTTCACTCACCATGTACTTCCCTAACGAATGCTCTTGATTTCCTGTAGTACTTCGTTATCAGCTTAATTCTCGAAATTGTTGTCTCTAATTCTAATAATTTCATGTTTTGTTGTCTTCTTTTCAAATTTTCAAATGCGACGTGCAACTATAGCAATTGTTTGTAACTTTACTAGCTTATGTTTTCATAGTTAATTTTCGAACATATCCATATGTTTATTCATTACTTCACCTAATACATCCTAATGATTGTCATTCAGAATTCTCTCTTGGCTCTGTACTAGTATTGCAACTACTTTTATCACCCGATTAAAAACTCCTTAACCATTTCTCATGCCAAAAAGTCTATCAATATCAATATTCTCAAAATGCAAATCCTTATGGCCTTCCATTTTGATACAACCTTTCCATATTTGTATTCTCCTCCAAATTCTTCTAGCCTTTGTGCTTCCTTCACAGTTGCATTGCAAGCTTACGCTATCTCACACATAAGATGCCGAGAGGGAATGCGAATTCTGCAGCAGTTCATGAGCCCGAGGAACCTGAAAAGCCAGTTGATATGGAAGAGCAGGTGGACTTTGATGGTGACAATGATCCGGAGGAGGAAGAGATTGAGTACGAGGAGGTAGAGGAAGAGGTTGAAGAAGATGAAGAGGAAGAGGAGGAAGAGGAAGAGGTGGTGGAGGAAGAACATGGGGATGCCAATGGAGCTGATGCAGCAAAAGTCCATGAAACGGACCTGGAGATGAATGGTGCCAAGGATGATGAAGATAGCAAAGAACATGCGGAGCTTCTTGCCCTCCCCCCTCAAGGATCGGAGGTATATGTTGGTGGGCTTCCAGCTGATGTTTCCAAAGAAGATCTTAAGAGCTTTTGTGAATCTGTTGGGGAAGTGACCGAGGTAAGTTATTCATGGTTGCTTTTGTGAGTGCTCTGTCTTTGCCTTTTGCGTAGACGCTGATTGCGTATGTGATCTGGGAACAGGTTAGGATGATGAAAGCAAAAGATTCTCGTGAGAACAGGGGCTATGCATTTGTAACCTTTAGAAATAAAGAGTTGGCCACAAAGGCCATTAAAGAATTGAATAATACTCAGTTCAAGGTAATATTCATTTTGTGTCTTGAATGCTTTCATTGTGATTTTGTCCAACTGCTCTTAGGAAAGAAAAAAAGAGATCTTCAGTTCTCTGAAAAAAAGAAGCTAGTTCTGCTCTTTGAAGATGTTTAGAATTGTAATACACTTTATCTGAGCCATATGTCATTTTTGATAAATAGATAAAAATTATGCCCTGTTAATGTAAGAAATGATAAAAAAAATTTTGACTTAGTGGGGAATCACTGGTAAACTTTGTTGAATCTCTTCCTACTTTTTGGTAATATGCATCGGTAGCTATAAATGTAGCCTCTTAATGCCGGGAATTTTCTATTTTAGCTTTATTACCTTCGTTCTTGGTATTTTGTAGTTGTTAATTTGTCTCTCCTACTCCGCAGGATAAAAAGATCAAATGTTCAGACTCTCAAGCAAAGAATCAGTTGTTCATTGGTAACATTCCCCGGACCTGGGGGGAGGATGAGCTAAAGAAGGTTCTTATAGATGTTGGCCCTGGTGTCAATGTTGTGGAGCTGTTGAAGGTTAGTACCTTTCAGTTAATAGTTATTTGGTACCTTTACTAAAATGTGAAATCTATTAATGCAAGTACTGGTTAGAGATGTAACTGTAGTAAGTTGTGGCAAGTATAATGATGATCAGTCCTGCATCTACATCGATCCTTTCTCGATTCTGATTATTGCTCCATTTGTTGTTTACTTCTGTGTTGGGGTTGGTAAATGGTTTGCTTTGCAGGATCCTAAAAACTCCAGCCGGAACCGTGGATTTGCATTTATCGGGTATTATAATCATGCTTGTGCTGAATATTCAAAGGCGAAGATGTCAAAACCTAAATTTAAGCTAGACGACAATGTTCCAACAGTAAGCTGGGCTGACCCTAAAAATTCAGATTCTTCTGCCTCTTCACAGGTGATTTTTCCTTCTTGGACTTTTGAAGTCTGTAAAGTATGACATTTGTATTTGAGGATGCTAGCCCGTCAAAAATTGGCATAGTAGATCATGGAATGTGTAGTCCAACCCTGTCTCTGGAAGCATGTTATGATGTATTTTTCATTTATGAATTAAGTGTTGGTTTTCCCAAGGCAGTGGAGTTTACTCATATTACAGCTACGGTATCAAATGAGACATACTGCTTTGGATCCACTGCATTGTTGAGATGTCCATTGCGTCCTTTTGAACTCCTTAAATTCAAGTTTGTCGAGTGGTACTTGTTACTGATTTTTTTCTTTCTTTAAGTACAGGTAAAGGTAATCTATGTTAAGAATTTGCCGAAAAACACTTCTCAGAGTCAGTTAAGAAAGCTATTTGAAGAACATGGTGAGATTACAAAGATTGTGTTGCCGCCTGGAAAATCTGGACAAGAAAAGAGCAGATTTGGTTTTATTTATTTTGCCGAGAGGTCAAGTGCTATGAAGGCTCTCGAAAACCCTGATAATTATGAAATAGATGGTAATTCTTGAAATGGTATATGTTACATTCTTTCTTTACTGGAGAAATGGTCGGTGAAATTGATTCGTGTATTTTCATTGGCAGGCCAAGCTATTGAGTGTTCTCTTGCAAAGCCACAAGTAGAAGGGAAAAGCACCACAGGATCCAGTTCGCAGAAATCTGCTCAACATTCTAGCTATCTGCCTCATATGGGATATGGGTTGGTTGGTGGTGGTTATGGTGGAGGATATGGATCACCTGGTCTTATGCAGGTGAGACTTATTCTTCCATTATTTAAATGGGTTCTCCGAACACTGCCTTGTGGATAGATGTTAAGTCATAAAAATTTTCGAAATTTATAAGTAGATATTCAACTCACCTCACTGATCTTTTACAGTTCCAGTGATATATTCTTTAGCCAAAAACTACGAGTTATGCGGCAATGAATTACTCTTTTTCTGTTTTGTGCCCTTATAAAACGTAAGCTGATGTACTTACTGTTCTGGAATGGTGGTGTTTATTTTTATGTAGCAGCCACTGATCTATGGTAGAGGACCTACTCCTGCCGGGATGGCAATGATGCCCATGCTCCTGCCTAATGGACAGATTGGATATGTTTTGTACGTTCAATACCTTCCTTTATTTATACTTCACATCCCTGCTTTACTTTTTCTGGAGGAGATATCTTGCCCAAGATCAATAAAAGTTTCTTATAATGTTTAATACGAATTGGAATGTGATAAACCCTTGATCAAATTTGGAACCATTCTAATGTTTCCATTACTTTTCGATTTTGAAGTGATTCGAATTTCTCGGGTTTGTTGGACCTGTCAGCTACCTTCACAATGTGGGTTACAGGCCCATTAATTTCTTCCTCAACTCAATAATCCCACATGAGAACTTGGGTTGAAAAATGAACTGGTTTTAAACTTCAAAAGGCCACTAGAAACCTACCTTCAGGAGTGTTTGTTTTTCCAAATTTTGAAGTATGAAATTAAAATTGATTTTGTATCGCATGAGCTTTTGTATTCTTTTATCATCTCTTCAGTTTTGATCTAAAAACAAGTTCCCATCACCACTGCACAAGTTTTCAGCTATATAATATCTAAATTTGGTAAAAAGATTTGCTTATACGGTATTCTCTTGTTTATAGACAGCAGCCAGGAGCCCAGCAATTCGCACCTCCTCTGCCTCAGAGGGACGGAAGGAGTAACTGGTCAAGCAGCGGCGGAAGGCACAACAATAGTGACAGTAGCCGTGGGCGCAGGTATCACCCGTATTAATGAGCATTATTTTTTGTAGTCGATAGTCGAGTGGAGAAATGTTGTGTTTTATGACATGCACCTACTGACCTACATGTGCTGGGTTAATGTTTTCTCTTTAATGTTCTGATCTGTACTGGCACTCAATTATAATAGAAAACAAGAAGTTTCACGTAGTTATTGAAATGTGGAACTTGTATCAGTATTATCTCTTATGTGAATATTTGCAGAAAATTGCAAGTCAGTGTTTACTTTTATATTCCACTTGTTGCTTGCTAAATCTTTATTCTGTTGAATTCAAATTTACCTTCCCATATTTCTATACGAACAAAATCTAGTCGTTGGCATTCCTGAGCGCCTCTTCCTATGTCCGTTGCTTCTTCCTATTTCCGTTGCTTGTGGCCTGAGTGTTTTTCACCAAAAGTCTAAAAATCTATTCTTCCCACTTTTGAGGAAAGAAAGAAAAATTCACCAAAAATCTAAAAATATTATGGGGCATAGTCGCTGCCCAGAGACTTATCAATGAGTTTGAAGTCATGAGGTGCTTTCAGCAAGAGAAGCCCTCATTCATGCATGCAACCATGACGCGCTGCTTCAATGCACATATTAACTGCACATCATTACTTTATGTCTCTCTTCATAGCATCTTTAGTGGGACACTCTAACAAACGCTTTAAAAGTCTAGCGGTCAAGTATAAGGATTTTTTCCTAAATGTCAATGTAGGGGCACTTTGAATTTTTTTTTTGTCTTAAATAGAGATCTCTAAAACACCTCTACTTAATGCACATGTCACTCTTCAATTAAATAGATAAAAAGTAGTTGAAAAACAAGAGTTTCTATTGGTTATAATTTTAGAGTGTCTCTCTTGAGAGTCTGTATTAATAAATGCTCCACATGTCATAGCGTGTAGTAGAGTTTCCCATTAGAGAAGGGTTTTGACAAAATCTGTATAAATCCTAAGTGGCGCTCTAAGTTTATAGTTTGAATGTCCTGTTGGAGACGCTCTTAGAGCATCTCCAATGGGACACTCTAACAAAAACTCTAGAGTCTAGTTGTCAAGTGTCAAATAAAGATTCTCTTTCTTAAGAGCATCTCCAATGGGACACTCTAACAAAAACTCTAAAATCTAGTTGTCAAGTGGCAAATAAAGATTCTTTTTTCTAAGTGTCAATATATAGACACCTTAAATTTTTTTGGTCTCCAATGGAGATCTCTAAAATCTACTACTTAATGCATATGTTACTCTTAAATTGAATATGGAAAAAGCAGTTGCAAAGAAAAGGTTTCTATTCGTTTAAATTTTAAAGTGGCAATTAAAGAGTCTCAGACAAACACTCTATTTTTAGAGTTTCTCTCTCTAGACACTCTATAATAAATGTGTCCACCTCATAATAGAGTGTCTACCAAAGTGTCCCATTGGAGATGGTTTTTTAACAAAAACTCCAAAAAGTCATATGTGGCACTGTTAGAGATTCGGTGTCCCATTGGAAATGCTCTAAGTGTCAATGATAAAGACACTCTAAAATTATTTGGTCTCCAGTGGAGATCTCTGAAATCCCTCTAGTTAATACACATGCCACTCTTAAATTGAATATGGAAAAAGTAGTTGAAAAAAAAAAGGTTTCTATTGGTTTAAATTTTAAAGTGACACTTAGAGAGTCTCAAAGAGACACTCTAATTTTAAAGTTTCTCTCTCTAGAAATTCTATAATAAATGTGTCCACCTCATAATAGAGTGTCTAACAAAATGTTCGATTGGAGATGGTTTTTTAATAAAAACTCCAAAAAGTCATATGTGGCACTCTAAGTGTTAGAGATTGAGCATTTCATAGAGCATCTCCAATGGGACACTCAAACTCTAACATTTAGAGTGCCACTTAGGATTTTTTGAGATTTTGTTAAAATACCTTCTCTAGTGGGACACTCTATTTGACACTCCATGATGATGTGTGAGCATTTATTATACAGACACTCAAGAGAGACACTCTAAAACTAGAGTGTCTCATTAAGACTCTCTAAGTGTTAGAGCATCTCCAATGCAAAACTCAAAAAAATCTCCATTCTTCCTATGTGTTGAAAATTTAATATTGATGAGGTGGACAATTAGAGATATCTCAAGAGGACACTCTTGAGATATCTCTATTCCACCCTCGACACGTCATCTTAGAGATCCAAATAGAGTGTTGCATTGGAGAGAGTTTTTAAGAAAAAACTCTAAAAATCATATGTGGCACTCAGAGTTTCTAAGATTGAGTGTTGCATTGGAGATGCTCTTACTTTAGAATTTAAACCGATAGAAACATTTCCTTTTTAACTACTTTTTTCCTGATTCAATTTAAGAGTGACATGTGCATTAAGTAGAGAGATTTTAGAGATCTCCATACATGTGCATTAAGTAGAGAGATTTTAGAGATCTCCATTGGAGACCAAAAAAGTTCAGAGTGTCTCTATATTGACACCTAGGAAAGAGAATCTTCATTGACACTTGGTAACTACATTTGTAGATTGTTTGTTAGAGTGTCCCATTGGAGATGTTCTTAGAGAGAGTTCATTTTGGGTATAAATATCGTCATTTGTTGCAGTTTAAGTAGCATAAAAGTTCAGAAAAAAAGCATCTCAAAACTTTAGCTTGATCTCTTATATCTCATCACATTTTGCAACACAATATTAGCATGATCGTTTCTAGAAGCGGGTAAAAAGATTTAAAGGTATAGACGAATGATTGGTTGAAGGCTATCTGAAAGTTAAGATAAGTCATGTTCTTAATATTTAAACGTTAAATCTAGCTAATAGCCTAATATCAATTTTGCAGCTCTCAACCTAACAAGAAATAACTATATTACTTGGGGACTTAGTATTGAATCTCATTTGGAGGAAATGAATCTAAAGAAGACCACACCTAGGGGATAATAACAAAACTTATCAAAATTGTACTGCGGTTGTACTGAATTTTATTTGACACCATTTATGTGAAGATCTAAAGTTGAATTATTTAACTTCGAGGGACCCTCTATTGCTATGGACTGGTTTAAAGAGACCGTTTTGACCATTTAAAAAGAGTTATTCTTCCTACGGTTCTGAATGACTGGCTGAACATGAGACTACATGATTATAAAATTGTTTCAAAATAGACAAATTATTTGTTTAAATATGTCAGTATTGTCGTAATTTTAAACGTAATACAACTATATTATGAAACAATTTATAATATTGCAATCTCAAGTCCAACTAGTCATTCGAAGTCTTCATAAGGATAACCCTTTTTAAACGGTCAAACTGTTTATTTAAAGCGATCCATAACAATAGAGGGTCTCTCGTAACTAAATATTCCGACTTTAAATCTTCACATAAATGGTGTCAGATAAAATTCAGTGCAGTTGCACGATTTTGAGAAGTTTCGTTATTACCCTCTACTATGGTCTTCTTTAGATTCTTTTCTTCTGAATGCGATTCAATATCAAATGCCTAAATAATGTAGTTCTTTTTCGATAGGTCGATAGATGCAAAATTGATACTAGTTAGATTCGACATTGAGTATATTAACACAACTTCCCTTAAAATGTAGAGTCTTTAAGACAATCCTTCGTCTACACCCTTTAATTTCTTTAGGGGCGAAAATAGAATTAACTCTCAAAACCATAAAAAAAACATTAAAGTCACTTCGTATCTCACTCTTTCCTCCATTTCATCACCCCACTCCTCCACCTCATCTCTCTCACCACCTCATCATCTTCTCCGCTGAGGTTGTCAATCAAATTTTTCGGCGATCTTGAAATTTTTAAGATAATTTTTTTCTTCTTTCTCTTTCTTCTTCCCTTTCTTCTCTTTCTTTATATCTCCGACGCAGAAGAGGAGCTCTTTCGGAGCTTTGGTTTCGTCTGGAAACCCGACACAATCTGGTCTCCTCTGGTATGGTTTCTATAACAAAGAAGCGAACGATCTCATTGCAAGATATAGGTAAATATAATAATATCTTTTACTTAATGTTAAACTTATTGTTATTAAGGTTTGATTTTCTTTATGATTTTGAAGTAGGATCAGGAGGTAAAAGTTACTACGTCACAATTAAGGGTGAGAATCCAGGCGGAGGTATAGTCATGATATAGATATGAGAGTTGATTTTCTAAACCTAACTTTGGAAGATGTGGATAACTATTTTGATGCCTACTGTCGTGGTTTTGTGGATAAGAATGCTGCTAACTGTCGCGGTTATGCACAATTGGATCAACCTACTAAAGAAAAGATAACAAATGAGATCAAGCTCTGGCACGTAATCTCCTCTTCATGTTTTAAAATGGGATAATGCTACTCAGACTCCCAAAGTACAGACGAAGTCAAGAAAGTAGGCACTATTTGGTTAAAGATTTGTAAATCGCTTTTATTTTGGTAAAGGTGAATAAAACCCACGCCCTCAAAATTCTTACATTCTTGACTTTGTTTGTACTTTGGGAGTCTGAGTGGCATTATCCTTTAAAATGTGGTATAATTTTTTCCATCTAAAAGAATTTGTCTACATCTTTTATGTGTGAATACGTACACACGGCAAGGCGGCACCTTTGCTTTCGAAGCAGATCACCTTGCTGGTAGGAAAAACTTACTTTTGAAACCATATTTACAGTTTACACTATTGTTATTATGACTTATTTTATAATAGGGTATATCCCGTGCCCTAGGGCACGAACAGTTGCATCGATCAAATTTGAAGACTTTTCATATTTAAGGTGTAGTTTGACGACCAAAAGTAGAAGTTCTTTTGCTTGTAGTAGAAGCTCTTTTGCTTGTAGTAGGAGCTCTTTTGCTTTAAAAAAATAAAAAATTATCAGAAGTATGTTTGGCGAAAATGTTACTTATAAGTAAAAAAGTCAAAAAGTTAGTTTGGTCATGTAATTTACTTTCTATTTTCTTTTTCTCATATAGACGCCTGATTTTAATTAAATTTATTTATGATATTCATGATTACTCTTTTGGATGGTGGTGCTATTGGTGGTAGTGGTGGTTGAGCCTTTGAGATATGGTGATGGAAGCGGTGGTGGTTATGATGTGGTTGAGGTGTGGTGATAGTGGAGGTGCGGTGGCAGGGATATGGTGGTGGTGGCAGGGGCGGTAGTGGTGGAGGTACGAGATGGTGGTGGTGTGGTGGATGTATCGGGATGGTGGTGGTGGTGGTTGAGATACAATGGTGGTGGAGGTTTGAAATGCGGTGGTGGAAGAGGTGTATAGTGGTGGTGGTGGTGGTACAACGGTGTGGTGGTGGAGCGCAAATAAACAAAAAACATTTTTGGTAAAGTAAGATTCATTCATATGCTGAAGAAAAGTTGCTTAACTTTAAAGTCAAAAGCTGAAAATATGAACTTTTAATATCTTAATATAGGAAAGATATTCCAACATATTGGAATTGTTTTTAATCCACACTGTTGTATAAAACATTTCCATTTTCAATATATTCTGTATAGTTTTTGGACCAGTTGATCGAAATTTTCACCAGATCCTGCTAATTCCTGTGACTTGTATGTAAGGTGTAACATTAGGAACAAGGAACGAAATTGGAGATCGTCATCCAAAAATAGGGCAAGGGGAATTAATTGGAGCTAGCGCAACTATACTTAGAAACATTCAAATAGGTGAAGGAGCTATGGTTGCTGCTGGTTCACTTGTTAATAAATAGGTCTTGCTTGATAACAAAATAAATGTGAAGTATCCAAGGGATACTTGTTGAAGTATCGTCCAGACGCCCATACAAGATTCATATGCTAAACTTAATCTTTCTCAAAAAAAAAAAAAGATGATCATTTGTATAGAAAATCACGGTGATGCCACTGTTCTGACTTTTTCCTTTCGGTTCTTAGGGTTCTTAAGCATGGTGGCAAGAATACTGGCACAGGTGGTGGAATTTGTAAAAGAACAAGATCCATCTTTGACAATGAAGCAACGGTATGTTAGATATTGTCTATGGGTCCAATGAGGAGGTAACGTAATTGGATGCATGTCTTGTTCCTTTTTTGATCCGTACTTGGGGTGTAGCCGCATATATTAAGTGCATTTGACTATGTCTCCTTGCAAGTACCGTGATTCAAAAATTTTCCAACATGTCGCAGCTCGCTCATCCTTTATTTTTGTCACTCTCCTGGTCACATGTGCCAAACTGGTACAACACCTGTCTCAATGCTATCGACATTGCCCTTAATTTTGGCATCACCAAGGGCTAGAACATGGTACGTGGTTTTTCTTGCATAGGGCTGGTTAGACCATCGTAGTTCCACATGACCGTCTGTAAACTCATACACGGGCAAATATGTAAAACAAGGTGCTTCCGTGTTGGCCATGTCCCAAAGGTCGTCTCAACTGATGTGGGATTAAGTGCGATTCACCTGAACCTTCCAATTCATATAACATACTGAACATGATGTCCTCTGAAATTATCCGCGTGATATGTGAATTTAACCGTTAAAACTGTTGGAATAAAAGCCGATTTTGGCTCGACCCGACTCGTCAAACTCATAAACGGAATGCGCCATTGCGTTCTCTCGTGGAGCTCTTAAACTTAGAGCCAAGAATCACTAAAATCGGATTCCGGATGAATGAGAAATTCAAGTTTAAAATTTGGACGAATATTGGTTGAAATAGGGACTAAAACGTCAAAAGGGACAAGTTAGATTGGGGACCGTTCGAGCGAAGCACGCACGTCCAAATCTGAACGGCAAGCGTTCACTCCACGGGAATTCGCGTGATCTAGCAGTTGCGCGGTTAGGTCCTCGGGACATATTCGAGATGCGACTAAAAGTGTTGGATCTAAGCGATCCAACGGCGCGCGTCACTTTCGCGTCGAGCATGGCTCGGGATTTTCGCTAGATCTCGATCTGACGGTCAGTTTGCTCCTCTGTTGGGCACGTCTCGAGACAAGTCAATCTCCATCTAACAGTGGGCGTTTGTTCCGCGTTTTTTAGCCAGATCCGATGTCCCAGAGTGCACCGACTCTTATATTCAGTTGAAGTCCGTGAATTTGAAGAGTTATGTCTTTTGAACCCAAAAGACAAATGCACCTATCCGGTTCCTATATAAATAACCCAACCCCACGTCATTTTACATTCAATTTCATTCTCTTCTTCTCTTCTCTTCTAACAATTAGTATTCTGGTGTGTTTGGAATATCTAATTGGGAAGTAATTCTAGTATATCTAGAAAAAGGAAGAAAGAAGTTTCGAGTGAAGTTAGAATTGTAAAGCGTCCAGAAGATCCAAGTCATTCGCTTCTTCTCTTCTCTTCTAACAATTAGTATTCTAGTGTGTCTGGAATATCTAATTGGGAAGTAATTCTAGTATCTCTAGAAAAGGAAGTAAGAAGCTTCGAGTGAACTTATAATCTTAAAGCGTCTAGAAGACCCAATCGCATCAGTCCAAGAGCTCCTATTATTTACGAAGGTTCGACCGCTTTCAGAATATAGAAGTACCATCTTAAAATTTCTAAAAGGATAGTCGTTGTATCCCGAAGGCATACACCCTAACATTTGATACTGTTATGGGGGTGTAAAATGTCTTAAGGAAAGAGAATTTATTCTCGCCTCGACTCCATCATCTTTTGTCTCTCTCGGTTAATTCGAAAGAAGGGATTACTGATAAAGTCGGTATTCATTTATCGTTTATCTCTCTATAAGTTAGAGAAATGAAGTTCCCTACTTTAACCCAGACTCTGGCTTAATCAAGACCGGACAGAGTTAAAGTGAACTCAAACCATAACCAGAGGAACAACAAGAACTACATATGTATGTGCTAGAGAGTGAGATTGACTGCTTTCTGTGATTACATGCAGGAAACTTAAAATAAGAAAGGAGATGACGAAGTACGATAGCCCAAGACTAATGGTTGTAAAAAGAAAAAGCAAAGATAAATCAGAGGGCCTTGACTTGTGGTCTTTTATGTATTAAGGGTTTCAGGGTCTTGATCCTTTTTGTATAATTTTACAAGATGAAGTCTCAAGTAGTTTCTTGAATAAGCTAACAAGTACCTCTTGTTTTTCCTACTCTATTTGTGTTATATTTGTGATGAGCCATGAATATGTCTCATCTGAATCTCTTAACTCGGGTTAGTTAGTTACTTTCGAGCGGTTACTCTGATGATTTGCTTGTTTCTCTTACTCAGGTGGTTTTTATGCAATTGAGCACGGAAAATGGTTAAAAACGAGATAACGACGCACAAAAGGGCATTTTGGTCATTTCAAGGTTAGGGTATTCTGGAAATTTTAGTACTCGATTGAAAAGAAGAGTTCATGACAAACTCAGAGGCGAAAACGGAAGTCAAATCGGAGTCCGGATGAATAAATTAGAGCAAGTCAAAGTTCGGGTCAAATTTGGTATACTAAAAGTCAAGAGGGACACGTGGCATGCATCCGGCAAGAAATCGAATGGACCAGGGAATGCGCGGGCTACTTTCTGTCACGTCCAGAGGTACACCAAGCTATACGCGTGACCCGGACACCCCAACCCGACTCGATGACGTCAGCTGACGTCATCATCTTCTTCCTTTTATTAGAACCGAAGCTGTTATAATTTTCTTCAAACCAAGATTTTTCAAACAGAGAAAGTTTCTCTATAGAAACCGAGAGAGAAAAGGAAAGAAAAGAGAAGAAAGGAAAGAAGAGAAGAGATAACCGAGAGGATATACTCGGTTATAAGAAGAGAGAGGAGGAAGTGAAAAAGACAGCTCGGTTTTGGGGAGCTCACGGCTGAACAATTCATCATCTTCTATCTTTTATCTTCTTCTTTTGATTGTAATTTCTTAGTGAGAGAAAAGATTACAGAGAGAGAAAGAAACAGAGAGGGAGAACAGTAGAGAGACAGAGAGATTTGTAGAGAGAGAAACTCGGTTTCTAAGAATCTATTATCATTTCGATTTTATTTTTCTTCTTTTCTTTCTTTTTGGTTCCTGTTTCCAGTGAGAGAGAAAGAGAGAACATAGAGAGAGAGATTAGAGTAAGAAAGAAAGAAGAAACAGAAACAGTAGAGGGAGAAATTAATTGGAGAAGACGAGAAAATAGGTGAGAAAATTATTTTCTCACAAGGAAAATATTTCCGGAAAGACGAGAAAATCGTTTTCCTGGAGGGTGCGTTTGGCAGAACAGTGGAAAATCAGCAGGAAATCCTTTCCCTAAGGTTCTGTTTGGTTGCGCAGAAGGAAAAAAAAGCGAAAAAAGGTGTTTTCTCTCCGACTCTTTACTTTATTTTCCAATTCTTTTTACATAATGGCTATGAGTAACTAATTTTTCTATCTAGGGTTTTAGATGAAGTTTCAATAATTATTCTGATGATTAATTTATTACAGTTTTTATTATTTTAACGATAATATCTTCCGGGTTTTTAGACCATCCATGGACTGAAAACCTGAGTTATATAAAGAACTATCTAATCAGACCAAAATTAATTTGTCGTTAGAATTGTTAGGAAGACGGATTCAGAAAACCCTAGGCCTTCCCCCATTTGAATTCCTTGTATCATTTGTAATTATTTTCTTTTCGTAATTCTATTTTAATATTTTATTTATTTTATTTTAAAAACCAAAACCAAATCATTTTACAATCTTATTACTTCCTAATTTTAGAATAGGTTTGACTAGTCTCTGAGGAACGAACCGGACTTACCGGAATTATCACTTGACGCCCGTATACTTGCGGGTGGTGACCTATTTAGGAAACTTTCTAGGCCCATCAATTTGTTTGAGATTTCTGCTGGAAATGGGTGAGAGCCGAGTATCCTGACCAACTAGACTACAACGGAGTGTGCTTACTATCTAAACTTTTAAGTTTAAAATGCTATTCTGGCTCGAGGTAGTCTGTAGGTAACTGTTCCCATTTTCTTTTGAATTTATCCCAAGATGTATAATTCGTGAATTTTGACTTCAACTAAGAATGGAACATGAGACTTCTATCTTAGAAAGTGAATATCCAACCATTACACCAAGTATTGATTTTAGTTCAAATATTGGCTTTACGACCCAAGACTAAAGTTTTTTCTATTTTAATCCTTATTAAAAGGCTGGTCCCATTTAGATGGAGCGTTGGAGTACCGCTCCGTTGATTCCTTCTTGTTCTTGAATGATTTATTGGGTACAGGGCTGGGTTATGCGGGGACATTGAGTATCTACTCTCTTTTTTTCAGCTTTCTTCCTATTCATAGGTCAATTTATTACATACCTCTCTCAGCTTCAGAGACCACCAAGCCGATTCTTATTCCTCTAGCCGCCCGTCGTCTTCTTTTCCTGTCTAATAACATATTGTTTGTTAGATTTAGTGACGGACTTCCTAACTAACAAAACTCGAGAACAACAAATTGTACACCTGTAGATAACAAGTCCTTCCTTCCCTCTAAATTTTGTTTTTAGGTTGAACAAGTCCTTTCTTAGAGCAGCTCCAACGTGATGGGGGCTGGGGCTCCCAATTTGAATTTGGGAGCCCCAGCCCCCAGCCTCATCCCTCCAACCCGGGAGCCCCGGGGCTGGGCTCCCGGTGGGGCTGGGAGCCCCATGCTCCCGGGCTCCCAGCCCCAATATTATTCCCGTTGGGAACTCCCAACGGCTAGTTGGGAGCTCCCAACGGGAATATTGGGGTGGATCCCCTTTAAAAGGGGATCCACCCCAATTTTTTTTTTAAATTCAATTCTCTCTCTCTATTTTATCTCTCTCTCTCTCTATTTCATATTTTCATCTCCTCTCTCTCTATCAATTTCTCCTCCATTAATTTTTTTTTTTAATGGATCCAAATGCCAATTTACATAATTTAGGCTATATGGAAATGTTGAACTCCGATTTCAATTATGTCGATGAAGTTATTTATCCAATGATGGGATCGAAGAAAGGGTCGAAGAAAGTCTTGATTGTAATGAAACACCAATGTCGTCGGTTTCTAGTAAGCGTTATACTAATGATGATGATATTGTGCTCGTTCATGCTTATTTGCATATTGCCACCGATGCGATTATTGGTAATGATCAAAGAGCGGGTACTTTTTGGAGCAAAATTACCGAACACTTCAACGAACGTACAAATCAAAATCGTGTACCAAAAGGTCTTAAATGTCGTTGGGGCGAAATTAACAAGCAATGCGCGAAGTTTTGTGGGTATTTGGCATTGTTGCAAAGGAACCCAAAAAGCGGAGAAAATGATAATGATCGGGTAATTACTCTTATTTTACATTTTGACAACATTATGATTTATTTTTGACACATATTTGAAATTTTAAAATTTTATTTTTGTAGATAAAATCCGCAAAGGCGATGTTTAAACAAAACGGCAACAAAGATTTTAAGTTCGAACATTGTTATACAATTTTGAAAGACCATCCCAAATGGTCATTAAATTTATCTCAATCTTCGTCACACAAAAAAAAAAATTCTTTTGACCAAGACGAAGGATCTCCCTCAATAACCCAACAAAGACCACTTGGAAGAAAAGCAAGCAAGGAGGCTAGAGATAAATCCAAAGGTAGTGAAATTTCCGCGGTGCTTGAATTTTGGAAAGAGAAAATGGAGAAACAAGATAGTAGAGATATACTTATCAATGAAGCCATTATTTCGCAAAAAGAAACTCGACTACTTCAAAACAAACAATTAGAAATGAAAGAAAAAGAATTAGCCATTGAAGAAAGAAAAGTAAACGCTAAAGTGCTGCAAATGGGGATAGACTTGGTGGGCAAAGATACTTCGAACATGACTCCCGAACAACTTGCTCTTCATAGGATGTTGATCTCAAATTGGCAAAAGGAAAATCTATGAATTTTAGTTGATTTGATTATGTATGACTTTGTTTTTTGTTTTGATTATGTTTGAATTTTAGTTGTTTTGGTTATGTATGAATTTTAGTTGTTTTGATTATGTATGAATTTTAGTTGTTTTTTATTAAACCCGGAATTTATGTATTTTTTTTAAATAGCACTTCATTGATTGAAAACCAAATACATAATAACTTCCTACAAACACATAATCGAAATACATAATAACTCCCTACAAACACATAATCGAAATACATAATAACGGAAATAGTTCCGTTTAGTCGTTGCGATCTTTAGTATTCCACACGTGTTGTACAAGATCTGCCCTTAATCGTGTATGCAAATCTTTGCTTGTCACTCGACCAAGACGATTAAACATTTCTTCATTTCCCCCAACAACCACTTCTTCTGGAATACTTCCGTCAAAATCATTAGTCGCATTAGGTCCTTCATCTTCGATTATCATGTTATGCAATATAATACATGCCTTCATGATATCACCTAGTGTTTCTACATCCCAAAGACGTGCCGGTTCTCGGATGATAGCAAATCGAGCTTGCAATACACCAAAGGCTCGTTCAACATCTTTTCTTACCGATTCTTGACGTCTCGTAAAATATTGTTCTTGTGGAGTTAACGGATTTTGTATGCTTTTAACAAAACAACCCCATTGTGGATATATCCCATCAGCGAGATAATAACCCGTATCATAATGCTTACCATTAATCTCAAAATTAACAGTTGGAGCCTTACCTGTGGCAATTGCATCGAACACCGGAGAACGCTCCAACACATTGATGTCATTCAATGATCCAGGCAACCCAAAAAATGCATGCCAAATCCAAAGATCCGACGATGCAACAGCTTCTAGTATGACTGTTGGATTATGGCAATGGCCAGTATACTGTCCGTGCCATGAGGTCGGACAATTTTTCCATCGCCAATGCATACAATCTATACTACCGAGCATTCCAGGAAATCCTTGTTTTTCACCAAGTGTTAAAAGCCTACAAATATCAGATTCATTAGGAGACCTTAAGTAACGAGGACCAAACACATTGACGATCGTTGATACAAATTGTCGTAGTGAATCGATTGTAGTCGTCTTTCCAAGTCGAAGGTATTCGTCAATTGCATCTGCTGGTGTCGCATAAGCAAGCATTCTCATAGCCGCAGTTATCTTTTGATGTGGCGATAAACCCATTTTGCCGAAGGCGTCTGCCTCTTGTGCAAAATAGTGATTATGAGCAACCAACGTATTGAGGATGTGAAGAAATAAATCACGACTCATGCGATATCGATTTTGGAATGTAGCAGCATCATAAATTGGATTCTCAACAAAATAGTCACGCATCAGTCGTTCATGACCATCTTTCCTGTTACGATTTATCGTACGATGACCCGGAACAGAACCAACATGACGGGAACGTGGTCGTTGATCCCTTTCCCTTTCCTGTAACTCTGATAGATACAATCCAAATAAAAATTCATCTTCTTCCCTATCTTCTAACTCTTGTTGAATGATCATATTTGTTAACTCAAAATTATCATCCATTGAAGGGAGAGAGAAGATGGAAAGAATGTAGAAGGAAAATGTAGAGAATATAGAAACAAGATGTAGAAAACTTAATGGATAAGTGATTGTATTTATAGGTGAACAAAAAGTAAAAAAAATCGAAATTCAAATTCCCCCCAAATTTTTTGGAAAATTCGAAATTCAAATTCCCCCCAAAATTTTAAAATTTGAAATTCAAATTCCCCCCCATTTTTTTAAAAATTTGAAATTTAATATATTAGAGCCAAAATTTAACATCAACCCTCACACACATACACCACACATGTGCATATTTTGGATTTGGGAGCCCCTCTTGGGAGCCCAACGTTGGAGTTGCTCTAAGCCCCGGGGCTCCCAAAATTCAGGGGCTCCCAAAATTGGGAGCCCGAGCCCCACGTTGGAGTTGCTCTTAGGAGGAAAGTCTGTTCAAATACATATATGCTGATCAAATTATTCAATAAACATAAGGGTTATAACCTATACCGAAATTACAAAAACAACTAGCACCAGTGGTCTAGTGGTAGAATAGTACCCTGCCACGGTACAGACCCGGGTTCGATTCCCGGCTGGTGCATTTTGAATCATTTTTTCTATAGGAACTTTTTTACGTTTTTGAGACAGAGTCCCCTGAAAATTGATGCTCAAGTTCCAAGTGCTTTAGGAATTTGTGTGAGTAAGACTTCTCCTGAGTTCAATTCATACTTGGTTCAGGCATAATCCCCCCTTTGATGAGGAAATGGATGTTCTCTTTTATTCTGCTCTACATAAACAAAAGCTATGTGTATATAGAGGGAGGGATCCACGATTAAAGACTAAGGGAGGTTAATGCATATGCTGAATTGCGCCACTCCGTTAGGACCTTTTGCTCAAGCCCCCCGGACACGTTAGTGCATATGTTGAATTGCGCCACTCTTCACCGACACGGTGACACGTTTTTCTGTCATTTCCCTTTCCGGGAGATGCTAGAGTGACTTAGAGGGTGACCAAAAGGGTGACATAATGACGTGGAATTCACTAAAAGACAAGGTTTTTTCAAAGTTTGACTACGGTGGGGAACCCTTTTGTTTCTAAATGAGGAAATTTGGGCACCCTCTAAGTCACTCTATCATTTCCCTTTCCTGAAACACAAGAAACAACAAGCACCAGTATCTACAAACTGGATGGAAAGGGCTGAAAATAGGTACCTAGAAATCATAGAACACGCCGATACGTATCCGTACATATGGGCTTCGTATATTGTAGTATATGGTGGATTCACTTTATGGTCTGGTTATAGATGGAGAAAGCTTCGCAAAACTGAAAATAGGGTTCGAGCTCTTCAACAAAAACTCAGAATGTTGGTTGATGTTGAGGAATCTGCATTTTCTTCTTCTTCTTCCTGTTCGTTGGCTCTTTTTGTGCTTGAGTGTTTAGAGTTTTACTTGTTGTTTTATGAATTTGAAATTTAAGTTGACATGTTTATTTCAAACTTTACCAAGATTGAATTTATATTTGTGAGTTTCATTTACGTTCCCCTGTTTGTCTAACTAATCTAAGTAGAAGGAAGTTTGAGTATTCTCAGGTATAACTTATAAGTGGAGATCCAATTCAGCTGGTGAGCTGATCTTCGTTGAGGTATTTGAGCAATTTAGTTTTCTTCCATTATAGATTTGATTATTGAATCGTTTACTGTTAAATTTAGTACTATTCAGTGTTAATCAGAGTTATAATAGAAATTTTGTAGTAATTTAGTGTTAGACATGTTGTCTTTGAATACAAATAATGATGAATAAAAGAGGGATGAAGATTAGAGGCTTGAAACGTGTACTAGGTACACTTTCCTCAAAGCATTATTTGCCCCCTCTCGCTAGAGATTACTTGAAGGTTACAAGGCAAATTGCTTCCCAAGATATGACAAGCCTTTGTGAAACTACACCAAGTAAATTGTGGAGAGTTCACTTAAGAAGCATTAGAACATAATGAGGATGGCAAAGATTTTTCGATATTGTTTCTACATATTGTTTTATCAACATCTAGTTTGTTAGAGAAAACTTTATTTATAGAAAAGACATTTTTCAAGTAGAAAATCTTTTCACAAAAAGAGATATCTCTCCATATAATTTATCAAAAGATATAACTATTAAACATAAATTTCAAATTCAAATATTATAAAAATCAATTTCTGATTTTATAAAATAGATTACTTTTTTTGATGAGAGATAAAATAGATTACTTAATAACTTGTCCAAAATTCCAACATTTAGTTAGTATGTTGTTGAGTCGGATCTTGATTTTAATATTTAGGTTTACACTGATTTCAATCTTTTCGGATATGGTATTTTGGACGACATGTAACGAATGATCATGTTTGTAGGAAAAAAAAAAAACTATGTATGTTCTTCTGATTTTCCATGTTAACTATGTCTTGAGTCTTGATGCTAGTACTTACTAAAGCTCTTGAGAAACGGAAGTATTTAATGTTAAACTAGTATTTACTGAATGCTAGTTTCATCTGCACAGACCCTTTATCCCACATTGTTTAGGAAAACCTTCAAGACCTTCTCTTGCATATTGGCTAGGCCTTTTGGGAAGGTTTGGCACCTAGATTGGCTGGCTGGAGAAGTCTAGGGTGATATTAGTGAGCTAGGGCTGTACTCTAAATTAAAGGACAATATGCCTTTTCAATGGGTTTGGCACCTAGGTTGGTCAGGTGAAGAAGTCTGGTGTGGTCCAAGGTAGGCCCACGCCGAGAAAAAAAACCTTGTACTATGCGAAACTAGGTTAGTGAGCTTGTGTTCTGCCTAAATCAAGGACAACGTGTTTGTTATTGACGAGTCGTACATCACATGATCATTCAAGTAGGACATCAAAAACCAACAATTTTTTTTTGTTTCTCTCTTTTTGTAAAAGCAATAGATTATATTTACGTTTTCATATTATGGGCGAGGACCCAATTTTATGTCATGTCCATGAACCTATAGAATAGATTTTAGAGGTTAGTATGAATGAGGACCCAATATGTTGATTTTGTAATGAAGTAACGGTTTTGGATACTTCTGGATTAAGACCTTGTTTTCCATGTTCTTTTGACGTTTTTAACATTCATATCCACTTACATTATTGCCTCAAAGACAAGCAAATATCAATGCTTAATTTTATATTATTGATTGAACTGAAGGGGTTCTAAGAAGGCAAGAATAAGACCACGAATGAAATGAAGCAGCGAAAAATGGAGAAAATCCAAAATGGGTAACATCCTAACGACCATTTCCTTTCTTTATTCCCAAGTTCCTTTCATATATATTCAATATGTCTCTGACTCCTCTGGAATTAGTATTTTCATAAGCTCCTGTCTAAAATATAAAATCTTTGTACGAAGACTTGTTGTGCGAACTTGACTTTTCCAAGTCTTCTACTACTCCCTACCCCTTACCATTGTGCTCATGTTTACATTCGTACTTCGGCTTCTACAATCTATATATATATATATATATGTATATAAGCTTTAGTTGATTTAAGTTATCTTACGTTCCGATTGTTGGGTTGATTTTCATCGTCTTTGACAGTTTGGATCATTGAACAATTATAATGAAGAAATGATTCTATCATAATCTCTTAGTTGGTGAGACTTGCAATAATTCTTTGGTTTGAATATTTAGTTCATTTAATGTTAAAAAAAAATTAGAAAATAAAATATATATAATGTATAATTAAGAAAAGCTTGATTGATACAGCTAATAAATATATAATGTGATACCTACCTCATTTGAAGTCGAATCTGTTATTGTTTGTCTTGTTTCCTCCTAAGTTCACACCACTCTTACACTCTGTGTTAGGTCTTCATCAAAATTTAAAGGGTAAAGGGTGGAATTTTTCTAAATAATGTGAATTGCAGGAAAGTGTGTATTCAATTGTTGGTGAAGTTGGGCCAAGCCATTAACCCTAGAAATGTGAAAATTGTTGCATTTTTGGCCACCTTCACAATAATTTTGTGACAGCCAAGGACTTTCCCAATCTGAAATAATTTATTAGACCCATTAAGCTTTGAATCACATATCATTGACATATCATTGACTTGAGAAATAGTTTAGCTAGATCCTATGTAATTTTAGACTAATAGTCTAAACGTATTTTGCCAATCAAAGATGGGCCGGTGTGGAATTTTAGTTCGTGAAAAAGACGGGCCAGAGATAAACAGTTGTTTGCCTTGAAAAACATGATGTTTGTCTTGAAAAACTTGTTAATTGTGTATTTTTTTTTTGTTTTTCCCATTTATTACTTTCCAAGTATCTTGTTTGTCCATTGGTTGAAACGTTGATTATATCGAGCAAATAATAGTATTTGTTGAGCATGGAATTGTTTGCATCGAACAAACAAAAATTGTATCACACAAGAAAATGTTTGAAGAATATATCTTCATCTTCAATTGCTAAGATTACACTTTTCAAATTTATCTTTAAGGGTTGAGGTTACATTTCCCAAGTTTATCTCAAATGGTTGAAATTATACTATCCATACACATATCTTCAATAGCTAAGTTTAAACCTCTCAAACTTATCTCTAATGGTTGAGATTATAGAACTATTCCTACTCATTAGGGGTGCCGTTAAAATCGAAAGACCGGTGAAAATCAAACCAGACCGGACAATAAAAAACAAGTGCAAAAACACCCGGTCTATAATGGTCGGTCTTTTTTTTATTGAATTGGTCTTTAAGCCGGATCGGTCATTTTTCTAACAAACCCATGGGCCCGTACCGGACCACATTAAATGTCATATATATCATCCATACAATTAATGGTAAAATATTAATGGATAATTAAGTGTTATATCTTATAATGAAATTGCTTTTGTTCTCTATTTTATTTCGATACGCTATTGAGTGAAAGAAAAATATGCAAATTTGTTGTCATTGTTGAATTATGTTCATTTGATCACTTGTGCACGATATTAGCTTCAATATAATCTTTTGATTGTTAATATTTCGTGAAATAAAATTTAATTAGGTTTACACCGAAAAATCGGACCAAAAGACCAGTTTTTAAATGTCTGATCTATTTTATTGTGAACGGACTTTTGGTCGTGCTTTTTACATATAAAAACCAGACCATTAGAATAGGTACTCGTTCAAATATGTCAAAAAATCGGTCCACCTAAACCGGTTTCACCCCTACTACTCACTGGATGAGTTATACCTTCTTTTTTATTACAAAACTTCACAGCTTTATATTAAAAACACCAAATGTGTATATCAGAATAGATCAAACACGTAAAAAACATCATCAAATAGATCAAAATGATATAAAAATATTAATGTTTCATCAAATTTCAAGATAAATCGAAAAACCTCATCATAACTTAGAACAAATCTCAAGAACAGGTGGCAGTTTGCAGAAACTAAACAACTGTCTATATAGCAGGGAAGTTTTCATTATTAGAATGCTTGAACTAAAATAATGGCAGAAGTCATTTAGTGGATTAAGCTTTCATTACACTGTATTATTTGATTTTTTTTTTTAAGTCATATTAATATTTGAGTGATTGTTTTTGCCATTAGACTAACTTATTTTGAAATAAACTCTCATTTACTAAAAAAAATATGAAAAGAATAGCGATAGATGATTACACAAAACAAAATTTTATCCTTATTTAGTGTTGGTTTAACCTTGGTGGGGGGGGTGGGGGTTAAGCGGAAGAGATACACATTTGAAATTGTTTGGATAAACAGTGACTTTAAGACATAAAAAAAAAAATTATGGGAGGATAAAGACTTTTTTTTTTTTTGTTGAACTGGGAGGATAAAGACTTGATCACTCAAGTTTGACATAGAAGACACATTTATTTTTAGTCCAAAAATAAATATGTTGTGTTTTAACCCCAAACTTTCATCTTTAAGGTATGTAAATCTTTGACTAGAGTCAATCGTGGTTGACTAAGATTTTGTGATCTAAAACCGGCAGCTCTTTGGATAAGGTGGTCAAGGGCGTGTCTTGAGAGTTGAGAAGTACATCAGTCATGTGTTTCATGTGGTTAGTAACGGGGTACAAGCTTGTACTCAGTGTTGCCATGATTACAAATCACATAGTTAATCTTCTTCACCTCCATTTAAACGTGGGTGTACAATACCTCATTTAGAGCGTGTGTAATCCGTATAGGTTCAGTTCTAGAACGCCAAGTTGCTACTGTGACACTTGTTAGTATAACTTAAAAATGAAAAGAAAACCTAACGGAGTTTGATTTTTCTCCTCTCCCCAGTTTCTATATGAACAAGAAAACTAAACTTCAAAGTTTTCATCTTCACAATCTCTCTCTCTCTAACTTCTCTCTCATCGAACAACTACAAATAAATTGACAAAATCACAAATTCACAATCCCCTCCACAAATTTTTCTCCTCTCTCCAGCTTCCTCAATTATTATTCACTCTCTTCTGCTTTCTTCACTTTCCAAACCCAAACTCTCTCTCTCTAGTTTCATGACACAACCAAACGGGGTAGATGTTCATATCACTAACAAACTTTCAAAGAAATCAGATCTTTCATCAGAGAAGAACAATCAACAAGATTATCCAGCACAATCATATAATCTACCTAAACAAGAACAAGTCAATTGGTTAAACAATAATGCTTTATTTGAAAGAAAAGGATCAATTAGACGAAAATCAAATTCAAATACAATTTCTCATTCTTCTTCTTCGACTTCTCAACGTTTCTACTTCAATTTCAAATCTAAAACATCAATCATTGGTCTTCCTCAAACACAAAACTCAAATTTCATTGATTGTAGTAAAGTTCGAAGAAATTCTAAACCTTCTAAAGCAAGATTCTTCCCTAAAATATCAAGATCAAGATCATCGGGGAAATCTTCTTCTTCTGTGCCTCCTCCTAGTGAACCTTCCTCACCTAAAGTTTCTTGTATTGGAAGAGTTAGGTCAAAGAAAGAAACTATCATCGCTAGAAGCCGTAGTTTGAGATTTCGTAATCGGTCTATTACTGATGAAACGCCGCCGGTTCAATCGGCTTTAATTAAACCGGAGAAAACTCCGTTCTGGTCAAAAGTCAGAATTATTCTTCGGATCGGTGAGAAGAAGAATAAAAATAATAATAATAGTAGTACTGATGATGGCGGTGGTTTGACGGAATCGCCGCCGCGGAAGACGAAGAAGAACGTGACGGAAGCGAAACACAAGGAAATTACATCAAAACCTGTGTCTGAACCGCCGCGGTTGGGTGGGTTGAAACGGTTTTCATCTGGGAGAAAGTCGGAGTCGTGGGGTGGTTGTGAGTTGGATTTTGGTGGCAAAGACGATTCTGACTCGCCGCCTGAACCATCACCACCTGTTTCGGTGTTTAGTCGACGAGGGGTAGGTCAACCTCAGAGACTTGACTGTTATCGCGACTTGGAATTAATGGGTCCAGCTTCTGTTTGATATCCTACGTGGCAAAATAGACGGATACCAGTCGTGCCACGTAATGCTTGGTGGGCCTACCTTGTGAAAATGATTTCGTTGTTATACTTTTTGAATGATTAAGTTTGCTTTTGAGGAAACTGTTTCGAACTTTTCTCTTTTTGTCAGTATATAAATGTTAAAAATGGGGATTATAGTTTTGTACATGAAAAAGATTATGAAGAAGATATAGTGTTTATTGAAAAAGGGATGGTCATGATTTTGTGAATGAGTATGTGGGATTATTAAATTTCTATAGTTGTAAGTTATTTCCTATTGAATTTTTCCACTTTCCTTTTCGTATAGACATATTCAAATCGAATATACCAACGTATTTACTAATGTTTTTTTTGTCACAAATTTACTAATGGTATTATCAGACGATTAGTCTTTTTCTTATATATCTAGAGTCTAATTCGTGTTTAGAAAAAAAAAACCACAAAACCTTCATCTTTTATATAGATAATGACATCTATTCTTACCAACACAAACCTCTCCCCTAAATAGTCAATGAGAATAATTAGGTAAGAAAATTTCTAATAAATGAACCAAATATATTAGAAAATGACATGATAAAAGGTCAACTAATTTCAAGTTTCTAATCAGTACCGTCAATTCCTGCAAATGTTCTTCGATCACATTGAGTATGAAAAAAAAAAAGATACATTGATGTCTCAGAAATCTAAAACTAAAATACGTAACATTTCTGAAAGCTACAGTTTATGAATGGAGTCTAAGCAGCTGCCACAGCTACTTGTTTCTTGTGCCAAGAAACCACATCTTTGTACGCAACATCGCCTCCAAAAATATCCAAAGCGCTTCCAACAGTAACATCTACACGTCCCATTCCTGCTACCTTTATCTTCTCCAGATCAGCCATTGTTGTCACTCCACCAGCATAAGTTACCGGAATCTAACACAAAACCAACCAAATTTTTCATTTTCCGGACCAACAAGGTCAAAGCCCAACTATTTTCAGTAGAGAAATACACATGTTATCACCAAAGTAAAAGTGTCTTCACGATACATAAGTTAAGAAATTTAAATGTGAGCTTAGTGATTATGATGTAGAGATTTGATTTGGAAGATTGAAAGTCGAATGTTTACGTACAGGTGAATACTTTCCGAGCAATGCCACAAGCTCCTCATCAATTCCTAGTCTGTAACATACACAAGCAGCCAACAACTACTTAAGTATGCAGGCCTAATGAAACACAAACCATGTATTTGAGACTAACCTTTTCCCCTCGACATCGACTCCATGAACTAGAAACTCGTCTGCATAAGTAGCAAGAAAATCTAAAGATTTTTCATCAACATATACTTCACTGAACTTCTGCCATCTATCAGTGACAACTGCATATTTCCCATCCTGCATATAAAAGTTGTTGGAGATACGCAACTCAAAGGCTCGAAGTAAATTAACTTCCGAAAAATTCTGGACTCTCTCAGCTACCTAAAGTTGGAAGTTATACTTGATGATGTCAAGCGATTTGGTAATATACATAAAGTTTGGTCCATACGACTATAAGTGCCCGACTCCTAAGTTCAAACCGTCTTATTATGTGGATGTGTACTTGGGTCTATCATAACCAAAACTCTGAGTCGGATGATCATAATAGTTAAAGGAAGAAAAATATTTATGAAAATGAGATGATTAAGATGGGTCTACAAAATAAGAAGTGGCAGCACGCCCTTGGATTTCTTTTATTACTACAACTAAAATTGTGTACTTACGGTTTAAAAATGCGTTCTCCTCGATCAACAAAAAACGAGCTTTGATTTGAAAGAACTATTGCAATAACTTTATTTTCAGCTCAAGGGAGAAACACAACAACCATAAAAGTTTACAATAGTTTACCAGCATTGCAATCTGCTGAAACTACAGGATGCAGCATGTATAGTAGCTCATTAAACTAGGCATACGATGAAGATTCAACCGAAATACATCTATGGGGTAGAAGCAACATAGAACACTCGTACCTTCTTTCTGCAGCTAAGATCTAAGACCAGCCGCTGCTTTCCAACCATGTTGACAAGATCTTTGAGTCGTTCAAGCTCCATTTGTCCATTGTTAAAGACAAACTGCATGAGGATGAGATCAAGAAGAATTATTAAATCTACAGAACCTAACCAAACACGTTAATGAATGAAAACCCAATTGACTGAAAACAGTAACACGAAGTTCATCTTGTTCCTTTTTGCTACTACACAACCATCTATAATGCTGCATTTCCCTAAAAGACCTTCTAAGTTCTAACCACCGGCCTGAAATTCTTCAGTGAATGAGTTATAAAGAAAATAAAATAGTAACACAAATGAAAAGTTTCTTTTTTTTTTTTGAAAAGAAGATTCAATTAAACGAAAAGAAACTATACAATAGCGGAGGGAGAGAAGAAAAGGGTTGGTTCAGTTATGCGACATTCACATAACCCAAGCCTCCCAATTCCTAACTACATCCAAAAAAGAAGAAAATTTAAAATTGTAAACACCACTAATCCAATAGTGGATAGTCCCTTTCACATCTTCCACATAGGTTTGAATCCTTAAAAATCTTATCATTCCGGTCCTTCCATAGACACCAGACTATAGCTACCGGCACCAAGTTCCAAATATCCTTTTTGGTTCCGGATTTCTTCAACCCATTCCACTGTTCGAACATGTTAATAATAGTGTTTGGTCTGCACCAATGAACTTTCAGGGAGGTCCCAAAATAGTCCCATAGGTCTGAAGCTACCTTACATCTAAGGAACAAGTGATCAAGCGATTCCTCCTCGCCTTTGCATAAAATGCATCTGTTTGCCATTTGAAATCCTCTATGTTGAAGCGATTCTACTGTAGGCACTCTTCTAATGAAGATAGCCCACACCAGGAAGATTACCCTAGGAGGTGTATGTTTACAATGGAGGATGTTTACTTGGTTTAAGCTCAAAATTTGTTCGGAAGACGAGATCCTATCATAGCACTCCTTCACACTCAGTGCTTTATCCGTTCCTTCCTTCCAAACTCTCTTGTCCTTTTCGTTGTTCAGCTGAAACCCATGTAAGAATTCGCACAATGCCACATAATGGGGCACCTCCCAGTCATTTAGATTTCTCCTTGTGCGCACATGCCAACTTGAGTGCTCCCTATCAAATATATCACTTACCCAAGCCTTTTGGTCTACCGTGATGTCGAAGATCATAGGAAATCTGTCTTTTAACCTACCATTCCCCGTCCAGTCTTCTAGCCAAAAGAGAATAGACTCCCCGTTTCCGTACTTCCATCTAGTAAATGAAAAGTTTCTTATAGTTGATGAAATGTTTTAAGCTAAGCTAACAATGAAAAAAGATTCTTATCAGGTCTAGAATTTAAAATAGGAAAAAGTAGTTCCAGCCATTAGTAATTTTCAAAACAAAATTTGGGCATTGGACATAAAATACAAATGTTAGTTTGGATAAGCAAGCGAAAGGACGGATGAACTTCAGTATTACAACATTATCATGTTCATATATGATCATTACAGATGGCTATTTCAAACTACAGATGGATCACATACCGAGGTCACAATGACATGGGAAGCCCCCTCATTGAGGTAACTTAAAGCGTTATCTGAATTGATCCCGCCACCAACTTGTAGACCGCCTAGAAGTGACCATTCCTCATAGTACAGAGGAAAAATCTGTCAGCTCAAATATGTTATAAACATAAGAAAATAAAGGTAAAGATTGGAGTGCTCATGTTGAGGTAGGTCTTTGAAGTTTGAAGCATAAAATAATAATGAAAAAAAGTGACTCGTAAATTAATAACATTCTAATAGAAGCAACCGTTTAGGTGCCTGTTCTGGTAGGCATTAGCTCATCAGTATGTGTGTTCTGTATCTGTAAGACATGACAGTACGGAAAATAGCAACTACCCCAGGGTACTAGGTTTTAGGGGTCGGTTAGCTAAGATGCTTCAATACATTCCTGTTACTCAAGCTACAAAATAACCCATGAGCAAAACAGAGCCCAAATTCATGGATTTATCAACAAAATAACAGGAAAAAGTGAAACATAGAAGCTAATGGACATGCAATGTCACTTGAAACAACACTAGGAAAACCATTCACAGCAACCAAGGGAGGTGATAGCTACCAGGATAGGCACGCAATGCTTCAATTGCTGCAGATTTGCTCAAGGCATCTCCACCTAGCATTATAACATGACCACCGGTAAGTCCGTCATTCTTATACAAACTTGCAAATTCGCTAGCTGACTTATCTGATTCAAAATTCGTCACCAGAGCAGAAGCTTCGACTTTTGAATCCCGAAGAGTAGATCCAACTATTTGCTTCACTTTCCCCTAAATCAATTCAAGTTTCGGCGAATAATAGTAAGACAAAAAGCACCTCCATTTGAAGATGTAAAAATTGGCAATACAAACCTAACATAACAGCTACTCCTACTAACAACATCCAGTATAGGTTGCCGTGGCCTGAAATATCAACTGTTAGACCAAGAGTGCCTAATTGAATGACTAGGGCATCAATCCAAGAAGTATAACTAGTTAAAAGTCTGCCTTTTCTTTCCTGTCATCCTAACCTTCAGACCATGTTTGGCGTGCAAGAAAAGAATGTGGTTACCAAGGAATAACAATACTTTAATATATTATTTGGTTTGGTGAGGAATATGATTGCTACCGATTGCTTTTGTCCGTAGATTATTTATTTGACAATTACAAGAAAAAGGGAGCCACTACCCCACCCTCTCCCTGTGTTTCAGGTTCCCCATTTAGTAGGAATCACATTCCTCCTCAGAATGTGATTCCTGGCTCATTCACGCCCACCAGAAACACTGTTCCAGTATGTCATTCCTGGCAAACGCATTTCAACGCCATCTTCAAAACATGGCCTCAAAAGAAATGAAGTTCTTTGAGAATTGAACAATTACATGATTATCAGTATATTGTGATTTGTCATTTGTGAACAATTTAAGACTAACCCATAAGAACCACAACGTCAAGGTGATAATATAAGCACAAAATGGAATTACAAACGACATATATGAAATCAAATTGTGAAAAATTTAATGGATTTGCACCTTACCTTGTGAATATCAATACAAGGTCGGAAACGAACACCATCACATTTGATAGATAAACGAGATCCTACAAAAATAAATAGGTCAAATTTACTATAGCATTTGTAGCAGAAGTCTGATTCTAAATTACAATTACTGAGTATGAGCAAAAACAAAACATACTGGAGAAATTAGACGGTAAAACCCTAAAAGAACTCCGATTACTGGTACGGGAAATTGCAGAAGTTGATATACGACGCAAAGAACTAATATCTGATGTTGAAGCAGTTGCGGGTTGATAATCCAGAAGACTGAAAATTTCCATATTAACTGCGATTTATGTACTGATCTTGAGAAGGGGCCTGCAGGGGTGAAACCAGGATTTCAAATTAGCTGGGGCAGACTCCTTAAACTAGTTCGAATCAACCGAGTAACAAGTACAAAATCAAAAATCAAACCTAAATCTTATACCCAATTGACTTGCACGAAATTAGCAAATATCTTGTATCAAAATAAACTAGTTCAAACCTAATAAGCAACTAACTAGTTTAAAATCAAATCCTACACCCAAATCCTATCTCTAAACCCTATACCCAAGGGAGTTGTATGATTGTTTATTTGTACATCAAATAAACTAACCAAAACCTAAGAAGTAATGACTGATAAGTATAAACCTAACAAGTTAGTAAGTTACAAGTGAATTTTGTATAATCTATTAAGATTCAAGACCTTAGTGTTAGGGTTTGAAATTTAGAATGAAGATAAACCCATATAGGAGTTACAAACATAATCTGATTTCAATAAAACTAAATTATATAGGAATTATAAAATAAACCCTAACCCTAATAAGATTAAACATTTGCACCTTCAAATTTTAGAGATATTTCCTTCAAGAATCAAAGTCAGTAAAGCTATCTCTTCAATAACTTAGCACAAGAATGAAGAAACCCACGGTGAAATTTCCCAAATTCCTCTCTCAAAATCGGACACAGTAAAGATTTAAAAATAACAATCAGACTAAATTACCCCTATCCTTCTCACAAATTTACAAAATCTTTCTGATCGAAATTGTTAGCCACTCAGAAAAATAAGGAAAATATTTGTCATCCTCTCCCTCTCTCTCTCTATCTCTCTAAAAATGTCGATTACCTAAAGTTCAGTTCCTCATTCATGGCTTCTCTTTCCTGCTGTTTCACTGTAACTACGAAGACTCGTAAATCTTATCACCAAAAACTCTCTTTGAAATCTTCAACTTCACTTCCTCAGTTTCATTCTCCCACCTTTCAAACTGCAATTCTATTTCGAAATGATTCAAGTAAACTTCGAAAACCTAGATTTAATTTCTCTGTTATTCGATCGAAGATTGAAGTTCCAGTAGGAATTAAGCCTGGAAATAGTGTCGAGACTGATAAATTACCAACTGATATTCGGAAAAGAGCCATGGATTCAGTTGATTCATGTGGAGGGCGAGTTACAATTGGTGATGTAGCTAGTAAAGCTGGATTGAAGTTGAATGAAGCTGAAAAAGCATTACAAGCTCTTGCTGCTGATACTGGTGGATTCTTGGAGGTAACTAACTTTCACAAGCTTCAGATTTTCAACTTCTTTCAATTATAATCTTGGGTTTGTTCTTCTTTATTGTTAGACCTGCTCATTGCTAAATTGAACTTTTGAGTTTCTTTTGAGGTTCCTTTTCTGCAATTGTGATGAGTTTGAAGCTAATTTTCAGTCTGAACTCTATATTGAAATCTTCTTACTGATTTTCTGTGACGTCTCAAGCAGTAGCAGTTATATATATTGTATCCGTTTTTTGAAATCCAGATCCAAGCCCAACAGGTACTGGGTTTTGTTCCTAGTGAAGACTGAAGGAACTCACCCAAAAGGTCTCAATACTTACTAAGCTTCAACACTGTAATAGTCCCACATCGCTCGCAAGAGTGTCCGGAGACTGGGCTATAGGTGTGCGCTCAAGCTTAGTAAGTACCGAGGCCTTTTGGGTGGGCTTGTTGTGCCTTCGCCAAGAACAAAACCCCGTGCCTATGTGAGGTGGTCAAAGCGGGGACAATATCGATAACTGCTAAGGCTTAGGGCGTTACAAACACACACTTATTATTGTTGTCATGCGGTTGAGTTCTTAGATGTGAATAAGTTATGATTCCACTCAGTTTTGAGGTGGAGATTTAGTGGGGAGTCGGACTTCTTGTCACATACCTTCTTATTGTTGTTATTATTGTGCTAGATCAAATACTAGCAACCACCCGCTTAGAGTTTGCGATTTTGTATAACATTTATGTGATTTTAGTAGTAATTTGAAGTTTTTGATTTCATGAGGACAATCGTTTTCAAGATGGTGTTGACAGGTCTCGGATGAAGGCGATGTTCTTTATGTTTTTCCAAGGGATTATCGCTCGAAGCTTGCAGCCAAATCTTTTAAATTGAAGATTGAACCTTTGCTTGAGAAGTCAAAGGTATTGATACTCACTTATACTTCGCTTGGAGGTTTATAATTCTGTTAGAGAGCTGAATGTAGTATCAACTGCCAAAAAATGTGGGTTGTCTAATCTAGTTTTTACAGTCTGCAGCTGAATATGTAATAAGGGTTTCATTCGGGACAGCACTCATTGCTTCAATCGTTATTGTTTACACCACCATTATTGCCCTTCTTTCAAGTAGGAGGTACTTTGCTCCACTTTTTCTTCAATCATTACACTAATTACCTGATCTTTTATCTTACTTATATCACTGATAGTTTTGTTGTTCCTGTATTACTACGTCGAATTGAGCAGCTTCCATCATTCATGATAGGGATATATTGACTATCATTATGCTTGTATGGTAACAGTGACGAAGACAATCGTGGAAGACGTGGAGGCAGATCATTTGATACAGGATTCACCTATTTCTTTCGTCCAACAGATTTGTTCTGGTAATTGTTTCAATATCAAAATCTCCTTATTGTGATAAAGAAAAAGGTTATATCGATGAAAGCAACCTAGACAGAGGAACTATGCAGTGCATATTAGGGAATCAAGCAGAGATCACTGTAAGATCAGACACACTTAGATATGAGAGACTCACACTCAACACAAAAAATTACTGTGAATTCCAGTGGCTCTACTTCTTTGTTTCCACATTTCTAGAATGTGGCATTTTGGTGGCCCACTATACTCTTTTACTGTTTGGTGGTTCCGAAAGTGAACGTGGCATTTCTAGAAACAAATCTATGTTCTCCATGCATGACCTCATAACCTCACGATAACCTTGAAAGTTCTACCATTACTGTTCCAACAACACATGCCACTTCTGGCAAAGAATTTGTTTGACTATGTCTCATGGAAATCTATCTACCAGGTATTGGGATCCATACTACAACAGGAGGAGGCAGACGAGAATAAATGAAGATGATCAAATGAACTTTATTGAATCTGTAACGTTTCTTTCTCGTTGTTTTTACCTTTTGTTTCTTTTTCATCTTATTTGGAGGATGGTATGGTAGGGGAACAAGCTGCTGTAGAATTCAAGTGAATGGATGAAACAAGGCATGCGATCTTTGTTCTGTTTCATCCATTCACTTGAATTACAATTCTCCTCCAACGTATGAAATTGATTGATTCTTTAATGATGCATGTCTTTGTTCAGGTTTTCTCGTTTGTTTTTGGTGATGGGGATCCAAATCAAGGAATTGAGGAACAAAGGTGGAAATTGGTATATATCAACACTCTTTCCAATTTTCTATTTCTTTAAATATATCCTTTTCTGGCTTCTAATTTACTGTTTTCACTGCTAAAAGATTCGAGCGCCAGCATATTTAAACTAGCTATAATTTACCTTCCATCATATAGGAACTAGCATAACTTAGCCTCCAGCATATTTAAACTTAGCTAAGGTGTACTAATATAAGTGTCTCTAAGTGAGCTGATTATGCTAACAATATCGGTGAAGTTATTGCGAACTGAAAGTTGTATCTGCTGGAAAAATAAAATAAGTAATCTATTAGGTTCTATGCAATTCAAGGAAAGCAACATAAAACTTCTTCTCGTGTCTATCCTAATATGTTATTTATTTTTATAGAATCAAATCTAACGTTTGTACTTTCTTAATCAACAAAATACAAGGAAGTCCAATCTCTACCTGCTGCTGACACACACACACACACACATATATATATATATATATATATATATATATATATATATATATATATCAGATGTTCATGATCACTATGGTTCATTGTTCATACTTCTATGTCTATGAGAGGTTCATAATCATATTCAGGTGAGAAGAAAGATAATGGGAGTTATAGATAATCAATATCTTGATGAATGTAGATGGAATTGTGGTATATATATGGAGAGAAATATAATTACTCTCAGAGTCTCAGTGAAGGCAGTTAGCTCAATTTGTCATATAGACTGATGGCTTCATATTATACGCTTTTTGTTCAGAAAATTGTTCTATGCTTTTGTATACTGGCCAGTTCGTGAAAGTAGACTTGTACAACTCGAAATTATTTAATAACTTGTAGGATGTTCCAGTTTGGTTGTTAGATAATCAACATATTAGTTTTATGGTTAGAAACGTCTTGTGGAAGTTCCTTTGCATGAGATGTTCACTCTCTGTCTAAGGAGTAGTGATTCATATCACTCCGTGACTTTTTAACTCTCGAGCACAGGTTTAAGTTCAGCCTCAATGGAAAAATGGAGCACCTAACAACACATCTTCATAGACCAAGAACTACGAGTTCATCCCGGAATGAAAGGAGTGACGGAGGGATCGCACCATTAAAGCCTTTTTTCATGTATTTATTAACATTGATAGTTTTGTTAGCAAGGCATCATCAGCAATTAAATGTATCAATTAACCGGTTTAGGTAGGAAAGCAAATGTACTTGTTTTTTATTCTTCGAATGTGTTTGCAGATTGGACAGTACATAGCTTCAAATGGTGGTGTTGTCACGCCAGAAGAGATAGCGCCCTATCTCGATGTACCACCGATGAGTGAAACAATGGTATGAAGTGATGCTTAATGATTTCTAGTCTTTATAAAAACAATATCTTGGCTCACAAAATTCAAGTTTCTTACCAATGGCATCAAATTAGGTAACACCGTTGCATTCTTCATGAAAAACAACTGTCTTAAGAATAAGAAGTACTACTTGTTTGAACTGGGTATGTGAAACGTGAATAGAAATAAGTCAGGGCTATGTTATCTGACTGCTTTGCCAGATGTGTAACTATAGTAGATAGCACAAACTACTTGAACTGGGCAATAATTGCATTCAAATCCACTAGCCTAGTAGAGAGCACCACTGAAAAGTATGGGTGACGACGAGAAGGAACCGTAATAGGGCGTAATCTGACTTTAGATATATAAACTATTGTTGTTTCACAGTTTTTTTTTTGTTTCACAGTTTCAGGCTTTCAGCTTCTATGGAAGTTCGCATAGACACACACAAACATAAATTTCTACTTCATTTTTTCTAGAAAGCTTTGATATTCTTAATTTAACCATTTATCTGTTTCTTGAGACTTGCCTGCTAGGGAGCTAACTCTGAACCTCCTGAAAACCTTTTCCTTGCAATACAGCTTAAACTGCATTACCCTCTCATTTGGAGATTGTTGCTTTGCAAACTTTAGCCTAATTTTATTTTTTGGTGGATACAGGATGATGAATCATACATTTTACCTGTGCTGTTGAGATTTGATGGTTATCCAGAAGTAGATGAAGAGGTGTGTACTAACTTGTAGCTTCAGTATTTGAAAAACACATATATTGAGGGTACTTAGTCGTGGCTTCCCCTTTACCTGGAAATTAATAGGAAGTGACATTTCCAAATTCTTGATTTTAAACTATTCTAATACTTCGATTAAAGAATTTTTTTTGCATTTGCCCAACGTTGTTGGGTGTGGCAATGGGTTTTAAGCATTGAGGAAATGCAGGATAAGTCCTGCACTGGAGGAACTATGCCAGAAATACCTCTCATGCAAATCTTCATGGTGATACATTCTAATTTGCATGTCTATTCATATAAATTCAGCGATGTGGGTCAAAATCAAATTAGCAGGATTGAAGTGAAGGTCTGAAGCAACTATGAAAGTCGCTTTCGCGACCCTGATAAATGATAGGTTGTGTGATTGACATAAGCTAATATGCTAACTCAAAATATTCAATTGATTGTTTGTACAAAGGATGATTAATCTTAAATCTTCTCAAACAATGAAGTTTTTATAAGGGGTCAGACATAAGAAAGAAAATAGTCCAAACTTCCTCCATTGTAGTATGTTTTCTTTTTTGGGTGCTAAGATGAATCTGCAAAAGGTCATCATTGTACAAATACAGTAGACTCACATGCTTTATAAGTTAGTAATATATAAATAAAATCTCAGTATTGTTCCAACTTCCAACCATTAATATGCCCTCATAACTAATTCAGAAAACAATTTAACTTTTTCTGATTAAGGTAATTGTGATCAAGTTGTTGAGCAGCTGTTATTTTTCCGGGTCCATTAAAACTGCTTGTTGTGCAGGGGAATATTCTTTATCGGTTTCCGTCGCTACAGCGTACTGCTTCTTCTGAAAGGAGCAGAAGAAAGGAGTATGTCGGGAAAAGATGGACTGAGTGGGTTGGAGGGGTTGACAAATTCTTTAGGGAAAATAAATGGCAATTCAGGTTTTTCTACCCACTTTTTCATGTTTAAGGTTATGTATTCCAGAAAAAGTTTGTAACCTAATACAGTATCAGGTGACATTGCAGTAAAACAGGCAGCTCAGAGAAGGCAATGGTTGTAGGTTTGGGAGCGCTTAACCTTTTTGGAGTTATCGTTCTTGGTGACATGTTAAAGTATGGATTATCTGAGTACCCTACTATACTTTCTGGGTTTTTTATGGTTCTCTAATATTTTCTCTTCCTCTATATTTGAAGGAATACTAATGTAGAATCAAGTGGATTTATTTCATTTGTTGGTGACATATTTCCTGCACTTCAGGTACTCTTTGATGCCATCAGTTAATGTATGAAATATGCATTTATATTTTTAGTTCTAAGGCTGAACTTGTTGTGCACTTGTGCTCACCATTTGTGTGGTGAGTCTTGTGGGATGCTTGACCCAATTATAAATCAAATCAATTGGGGATATACGGACTTGAACCGTAGACCTTCTTGGTAAAACATATCAAACTTATTATTATTGGAATGAGTCAATAAGTGCATGCATTGCGCGGTGGAGGTGAAGAAGTAGGCCATTATCGCGGTAATAATGAGCCAAGCTAGTATTTGCAGCGAATCCCCCCGTTAAATAGTCATGCATTACGATAGGAACTTCCAATTCTTTGGCAAATACAGCCCTTACCAGCACAGCTAAAGAAGATCAAATGGTGTTGATTTAGGAAACTTAAATGACCAATGAAATCTTAACAGAGAAATGCACGATTGAACTTTGTAAAAAATTTTAATGAAATCTCATTCAAGAGATACAGGGTTCTTTCAATATCACATGTCGTTTTGGTAACTATCATAGTGAAACGAAGACAGCCGTGTTGTGGTACTTGTAGAAGCAAAATAAACTGGGCCAAATGGGTTTGTGGCAGATGTATCTGGGGCTAAGCAGTTGGGTTCAGGATTTAGACAGGCACGAGCCAGGAACTTACCTGGTGACTTGGCTCATGCTCTTACTTTAGACTATGTACATAAATGTGATGTCTCTTAGGTGGAATATGTATAATTTATTTATTTATTTTACTAATATAAGACGTTCAATACGTAATTTAAAAAGAAAATTTGAAGATCTGAAACCCATGGACATCAAATTTGTTTTGCAATCTGATTTGCTCCACCTAAAGTAGTTCCTGTTTAGATTTTGATTCTTTTCGCCCTAGTTGATACTCCTGAGATCTTATATAGAGATATATATTCCTGCAGATTTATGCGGGCTCCTTTTTTGCGATTCCACTGTTCCGATGGTTTCTTGTTAACAAGACAAATGCTGAAATAGATAAGAGGAATCTAGCTAGGGAACAACGAGCTCGGGCACTTGAATTACCGGACGTGTCTTTGCGGCGAAAGGTATGTAATGGGGAAATGTTCTTCAGCTTATTTATCCTTAATAAATGAAATAAAGCCACAACGTAGAACTTGACGCTAAATATGGTTAGTGTAGCTTACATGATCTTTAGTTTTTCACTACCCATACCATTTTTTTTCTTCTTAAATTTGCTTTGTAAAATGGTAGGTAGGGTTCATCTTTTCCTTGATTATAGATAAGAACTTTTAGTACCAAGTTTATGCTGCAAGTCTAAAATTCATGTCGTATTCCAGAACACTATAATCAGTATTCTTGTTGAAGGATTTACATTATGTGGCATCAAATGTCACAAGGATGGAATAAACACATAGTTGCTAAGGAAATAACATAAAATGTTGTTAACCGCCCTAAAGACCATAAGAAAGAAGCCTAAAAGCTATACAAAAGCCCAAAAAGTTATCACAGAAACCGTACAAGCTATAGAACCATCAAACAAGCTACCTCTGCATTTATGCCTATAAATTGTAAACCGCATGGGCCACCTCCCCGGACCGTTTTCCCCAACTTCTTCGGTTTTAGAGGAGATGCACAAATATTAGCCTAAGAAGACCCATGTGCATCATATGATCAAGATTTTCTATAAACATCATCAGAGACAAGTGATAACTACAACCACTAACTTCAATTATTATCAAAACTATGATTATCGAGGCTAATTATTGTGTTACTATTACAATTATTGCCCTTGTCAAACCCACTTTTATCATTAGGATTCCCAAATAACATCTCAACCACTTTGATTAGAATCATATTCCTTTCAATAATTTCAGCAGTTACGCCCTACTTAGTCATATTATATCTCGTGCTTTGTCATTTTTATTTTGTACTTTATTCATTAGCTAACTTCTTTCCTCTGACGTTCACAGCTTCTGAATGCTCGAGACATGGCCCAACGAACTGTTATTGGAAAGGACCAAATTGTGTACAGTACTGAAACTGATTTGTACGATCAAGATTATGATGCCAAAGAATGGGATCTCAAATTTCAAGAGACTGAGAAAACAGATTGACAAGGTACAAAATCCCCATTTATGTTACTGTTGTTTTACTCTATATTGAATCTTTATAACAGAAGAGCACCATTCTAGGGTCGGTCGTGATTCTCAGCTATACGTCACTGACTCGTCCCTCATATGGTAATCATTATATTATAGATTTTTTTTTTATGAGTTATTGTTGTTTCCACACACATCATAATGATCACACACTGTAAGTCAAGAAAAAGGAATGTGGTTTGACAAAC
>BEHA01050214.1:863520-877543 GCA_002897215.1 Eschscholzia californica subsp. californica
GGTTCCAAACTTAATATTCTTTGTTCAAAAAGATATCTGGCACGTAATCATGAGAAAAGTACAAAATATATTTCAGGTTAAAATTTTTCATAAATTACACAAAAATAGCAAAATTTGTAAGTAAAAATTGCAAGGACATAATAGCTAGGGCAATGAAACATTAATAACTATTCCTTATCCTGTTTAGACCTTTCCACTCCACGTACCTCATACAACGTCTGATACCAGAACTAATAACCATACAAGTTTCCATGTTGAATTATTTGAAAAATTATACTCAAAAGCAGTTTTCTCTCTTACCATGGACATTCATGTTTCCAGTCACAAAGCTGACCAATAAAAAACACATTAGCTAGCAAATTGCCTATTATAGCTCTGCAAATGATTCACAAAGCAAAGGTGGCACAGGAACAAAAAAGTTCAAAAGAGGATTGGAATAATCAAATACATAGTCTGTTACCTGAGCTCTATGAGAATGAAAAACTGTCGCTTTTGTAGCATTGCACGGCTGCAAAGAGAACAGGATAACTTAAGTCGAGCGGTGTGCTACTTTAAAAGAAAAACGAGTAATCTTGGTAACAGAAAGAGCTCGTAGTCAGAAAAGAAAAGAAAATATTATCAGCCTCCAAAGCCATACAGCTTTGGCATCCTCCGCTCCACAATTAACCATAAGCCAGTTCTAGAATAAGAAAATATTATCGGCCTCCAAAGCCATACAGCTTTGGTATCCTCCGCCCCACAATTAACCATAAGCCAGTTCTAGAATAAGAAAATAGTTATATATTTATTAGGGGATTCACAAGACTCGTGGTTGTTCGATAAAAAGGCCGTCAAAGGAGCTTTGGTGTTTTTTACCTCTTAACAGACTACATCTTAGCTTGCAGAACAACCTGGGAAGAGGGTCCCTAAGTGAACTGCCAAAATTGATTCTTCAGAAGGGAATTACATGGCACGTTGGTTTCGTCAGGAAGCAAGAACTTATGTAAAAAACTTAAGGTCTATTAATCTTCATGTGTATCAGTTACACAGCACATAATGATAAAAATCGTGTCTGCCGTGTTTCTTATCGAAATATTTAGTGCTACTTTCCAACATAGGAAGTTGATTACCAACCAAAATGTTCAGATTAGTGCATTGTCTTGAGACCAATGAAACCTCAAGTGAACAGTAGAAATTAGGCAGTAGAAACATAGAAGCGTGTACTTTTTTCCCCGACTGGGTGGAATCAAAGCATGCAAGAAGAAAAAATGAAAAAAATCTACTATGTGAAATGCACAGAAAGTATTCAAGCACAAACTTAGGATCTCCTATCGATGATCCACATAAAGAAATGCGGCATGCCACCATAACATTCAGGAATGATAGACAGGAAATAGATGATAACTACTACACTGTAAGAAATGCGACATGCCACCATGTAGCACATATTAATATACTCCAAAGTTTAAGATTCATGAACATACTTTCTAGGATCAGCTCGTTCGGATGATAATTTTCTTGTCTTCGCAAATTGTAGAGTTGCAGAGGGAATAAGATTGTGTCCACCTACTGATTGAGGGCATTCGGGTCCTTTAGAAGACTTAGGCGTACCAGTTGAAACACCAGTACAGTTAGGGTTTGAAACACCAGTACAGTTGGGGTTTGATGCATCATGTTCCATCAACTCTGATACAGAAGATGTCTCCGAACCATTGCTCCCTGCATTATGCCTCCCATTTGGCAAATCATTCTCTTTGAGAAATGGTTTAGATATCTTCCCCCTTTCATTACTTGAAGGAGCACCTGGCTCACGTTGGCAAGTGGTGACTTGTTAGCATACTTTAAGATAGGCACAGAAGAGAAAATGAAATACTACTTCAAAATGGAAATAAGCACACGTACAAAAGGAGCACCTAAACACGTTGGTGACTTGATCAGAGAATTGGATGATGATGAACATGATTATCTCTAAATTTCAATTTTTGTAGGCTTAGAGCAATTAAATTTAGGTATTGGCATGAGTTCAATCCCGAAGTATAGAAAAATATCCGGTGAATTTTTTTCTGCTGGGTGGACATTTGTTGTTTTTTGTTGGGTCTACTTATAAAAGACGAAGTAATTCAATTCCCAATAAGATGAAGCTAAGCAGATATTGCACAGAGCACATCAGAAACAAAATGTTTCGGGTGAAGGAAAGAATCATAAATTTTCTTGTTCGGTGGAGTACATCTAAAGTTTCCAATGTTTGGATGACCTGAAGTTCCAAATGTTTTTCTTATCATGGTGTCTAGAACTTGGTATTGTATTCTATCTCAGGTCTAAACATTTTTATATATAGTTATTCTTAGTCATTAGGTACTTAATTTCCCTATGACTGAGGCCCAGGAAGCCCGAAATATTGATGCATTTAGGTGGACTATGGGCAAAAATATTGCATATATGCCTAGCCTGGCCCCATTGTGTCCTATATATACTCGGGTACCTAGACCGTGGCAACCCCTAGTACCATGCTAGTGAAGAGGACTACACTAACCGAAAATTGAGGCTTGAGAGGAATTGCATTTGGTACAATCTAAAGTTTAAGCAAAAGCACTTTAGCATGGCTTGGTACTCGCCGCTGACTAAGATATGGAGCCATGGCTTGTCTGTTTTTCTCTGTTCCCAAAGGATGAATCAACCAAACATGAAACTAATACATAAACAACCAATCTTGTTGAGTAAATCATAGCTAGAAAGGATAAAAGGAAGAGATGTGATGACATGCAATCAGAAAACTTCCACCTATATGTTTGCTATAACATCACTCACATGCCTAATTGTCTAATAACAAAAACAAAGATCTAGGGGCATCCGGTTATATGGTTCAAGTGTTCAACACTATGTAAGAACTAAAAGGTGGGTCTAAGGTCTAAACAGTCTTGAAAAGATCTAGGGGCATTTTTTCTTTTTAATATATTCATTCAAAAGTTTCAAAAAAAAAATATTGGTAGCTAGTACGCTCTATCCTGAAAGTAGTCCTTAATAAAAGATCCTCAGACTCTTGTGGTATTACAGACCAACCTTTCTGTAACTTCTGACTAGATAGATGACATGTAGGCTCAACATCCATTGGAGATTCTACAGGCATGGCTGGTAAACTCATTTCAGCATCATCCATAAAAACCTCATTAGTAGCCACACCATCACCTTCAGGCGACCCAAGTTTAAGATATGTGGATGTACATGTGTTTCATTTTGAGAACTGTTCATTGAATTTCTACGTCTTCTTGGTTTTGAGCTGCACAATTCACAAGTAACTTAACCAGCTTCTAAGAAATTTATACAACCAATGTATACAACGAAATGCAGTCCAATGCTAGAAATTACCAGAACTCAAACGGTTCAGACTTTAGGTCAACTCCATCCGCAGTCATCTAAAGGAGAACATGAGAGGGGCACATTTTCAGAGAGACAACAACAAAATAAAAGATTCTTTTCAACATCTTTAAGCTCAGCGTATAGTTTCAAAAGGATATGATCTACATAACCTTAATATCAGTACAAGGATGCCAAAAAGTACTGTAAGAGGAATTTTTAGATACAGAAACCTGACCTCAGGTGTCCAAATATCTGTTCTTAGAGAAACATTTACAGCCTGGAATTCATCTGATTCCTACACCATAATTAGCCAAAATTTAACTTCAGGTTCATAAGAGCAGCAGGATCACAAAAGACGTCAGAAGTTACATACCCAGAACTCAAAGTTGAATAGGTCATGGCTTGCAAGCAAGTGAGATCTCATACCCTACAAACAAAAGTTAAGCCAAAGCACAAAAGCCTGAATATCAGATCTTTGTTTATGACCAAATGAAACAACAAAGATTGGCTCAGATGTATGAAACTAATATACAACCCCAAAGCTTGCACATTTCAACAAGCAAAAAGGACGGGAGAAGTCTTCAGTAACTGCAATTGAGGAAATGTATTGGGTTAGTAGCTGGAATCTCTGAAAAAGGGAAGGAGGAGAACTTAGATGAACAATACAAATGAATTAAACATCTTGTCTTGAAGACTGCAAGAGCAGTTGTACGTCAACGAGGCAATCAGAGACTACGAAGAGCTACAATACACAAGGTGCATGTGGCAGGATACTACTTAGGTCGCAGAAAATTTTGATGACAATCGCTTTAAATAGAGGATTATATGATGACATCTATCTACGGAGTTGTGGGATGTATATGTAAATATTATATATATGTAAATGCATATGTAGTGCTAGGTCACATATAAATCACAATTTTACTCGAGAGGAGTTGGAAAAATGGAAGGAGAAGCGAACAATTAATTCACATAAAATTATTTAGATCGGATCATCGGAACAAGTTCACAAACAACATGAACCCTAACTAGTTTGGATATAAATCACAAAGTTGCACCATCATAAAAAAGAAGGAAAGGAAAGAAAACATTTTATTCGATTTGATATATATATCACAATTATAAAATATTTGTTCTACAACATTAAAACAAGTAACTTATAGCTATCTTATTCTTATAATAAAATAATTCAGGTCTAATGCAATCAGAAAGGCGATAAATGGAGAGAGGTTCTTTTTTTTTTGAAAACTTTGAATTAATATTGAGGAAAAAGAATAGAGAATACACGGGAAGAAAGAAAGGAAAGGAACAAAAATGGGGAGCTACATAAAATTACATCCAAGTTAAAGTTAAAACAGCCCCCCAATTCGATACAAAATCGAGATAAGTATACGCTCTAGCCCAACCTATAGCTACTAGCCCCAATTCGATACAAAATGGAGAGAGCTACTAGCCACATAAAGCTCAGCCCCAGAAGAAAAAAATGAACGAACAACATTAGAAGTCACTAATTGCACCGAGCCAAAAAATGTATGAAAACTGAAAAGTCTATCAGGACGCAGTATGTAGTCCAAGCAAAATATTCTGAGTCTTGCAATATTTAATTGGACTTATTGAAGTGGAGAAGTGAACATTAATGGAACAGACAAATTGCTGAAGAAAAGTATGTTGGAAAATTTAGTCATGCTTACCTTCCGTCTTCATCGATTTGTTGTTGTAGTACTTGTAGTTGAAAACGATATTTCCAGTTCTCAACCTGGAAGACGGAAGCAACAAATTGATAAATCCATAAAACGCACTTCTGACGTCTCTCATTCTCTCACTTTAAATATTATAGATGAAATCAAAATTTAAAAATAAAAAATGAAAAAATTAAGAGAAAATTTTCAAGGTAAACAACAAAGAAAACATGACTCAAATAACTTAGAAAAGACTACTAGGGAAACCTTACCTGAAAATCCGAGCTAATGACGACATAGGAACATTTTCATAAGAATAAGAGTTGTAAGCAGATCTTTCTCTTGCCCCCACCTCTTGAGCAGAAATATTAACTTGCACTTCCTATAATAACGCATAGAAAATCGATTCGCGAATTCTTCAGATCTTGGAACAGTTTGCCAGAACAGTAAGCTAACCTTAAGCAAATCACAAAACAGGAGAATAAACATACCATGGTCTCGGATAAATGAGGAACCTGGAATGATATACGGCTACCCTCGATTAAATAACTAGGCTGCAAGAAAATAATGTCAAAACACAACCAAATAAACAGAAGACTAAATAATGAGTAATGACCAAGTAAAGATAAAGAGACTGACAATTCTGAACATGCATCATTTAGAGTTCTACGTAGATTGAGCATTGCCTTCAGGACAGGACAGAAACAAGTTCAGAATAACTAAAAAAATCGAAGAACTTCAATAGATTATGGGTTTTTATATGTAAAAGATATCTTAACGTCCTTGCTGACTCTCATTCGGTCATTCCCTTACCATCTATTATCACAGACTGGTTCACATTCAACTACACTTTAGGTATAGCCTAAGAAAGCGCCATATAGCAGGCACGTATTGAAACACTGGGAGGACCAAACTATTGATCAAGGCAACTCCAGAAAAATGACTACCTAGACTCCTACGTATTTCCCCCAGTAAGGAGGCGAGACCTAGACAACTTGACAAACATTAATCTTCTTGTGTTGGTGGACTTATATCACCCATCCATAAAAGGAAAAAACAACCAAGGCCTGTAAATATCATAAATAGAAATTTTTGATTAAATTATTCCAAGTTACTAGAGGACCAACTCCAAAATGTATGGTTCTGACTTGTTGACTGCAGACAAAATATGGTTACCGAAGAACATTGTATTAGACTTGCAATACAATGCATAAGAATGTTAACTAAGAAACCAACTGATACCAATACGAGCCTGAAGCTACCAATACAAGCCTGAAGCTACCAATACAAGCTCTGTCCCATGCTTAATTCATGGAGAACCTCGAAGTGACTTTTATTATTATCTATATCCAATTCCATTAATTTAATATCCTATTTGGTGTCATTGACATAAGAGTAGTCTATATGGTTCTGAAATTTATTGAGACCAGCTCCAAATGCGTTGTTGACAGACTGGAGTTGCTCGAGGATTTTCTTTATTTAAACAATAAAGCTTAATACTGCTAGTGAAATCCAAAAGTTGGCAATTAAAAATCCCCATTTCTACAGTCTTCTGAATTGTAGGTGAAGCATCGAGACCTAGTAACCTTGTGTGCAGGAGATCAGAATTTTTTTTTTTTACAAAAATGCTGCTTGGATTGCGATATCAACTCCATGGACCTCTCTACTCACTGCTGATTGGTTTTTAGTTAGAAGCCTACTAACTTAATAAGTTAACGTCAAACATAGGTTATAACAAGGTTGAAGAATATAATCACAAAGCGTATAATTCAACATTTATCTTACCGTTACAAATACCATGTCGGACCCATAAAGAGCCTCTTCTATTGATTCTTTGCTTTCCTTTGCAGCATTCATGCCAATATCTGGGTTCCCATCGGCACCCAGACCCCTAGTTAGCTCCTGACCAATTTGCAAGCGGTTATCAGGAAACACAGGAGAAATCTTCATTGCTTGGATATCAGTGTTGACTATCCAAAACTCCACACCTTTCATGGAACTTTCAATCATTCTATTGACAGCATTAGACCCACCACCACCAACACCAATAACTTTTATCTTCGGTTCGTTGTAATTATCTGGTGTTGATGAATCTATTAAGTTCTCGGTAATACTTCCACCTGAACTCTCCTTTTTCGGACTAATAACTGGGTCATATCTCTCAACTCCTTGGAGCAAAGACACTTCAGGGCGAAGATTCATGAAAGGCTCGTTATTGTGAAATGAATTAACTCCATGGGAGTTGACTGAACATCTGAAACGAGAAGATATCGAAGCAATTCTTTTACCAGCACCAGAAGTCCCATTTTCTAACATCTTCAGAGGACTAATTCTAACCATACGATTCTCATTAAAAGTTCTTCCACTTAGAACAGTTAATACTCCCACAGAGTTCATAATGTCAGCAGAAGAAAAACAACGCAAGTTAGTTGCCATCTTAGTAGGAAAGCAAAACCCAAATCTCTAGGGTTTTGATAAATGAGAAATTAAGAACGTTTCCGGAGAAATTCAGATACCCAAATGCCTAAATTTCTATACACCCATCACCAACACTACCATCTAAAACCTGTCCAATTTTTTTTTTCAAATGAAATAATTAAAAACAAGAGATCAAGGAAAGAAAAATAATGCATTTTGATCTATCATTAGGACATAAACAGTGTAAACTAAATTAGATCAAGAATTAACAGATTGATTCATGTTTAATATAAATTTGGGTACAAAATGATTGCATAATCATGTAAAATCTAAGGTTATTTTCAGAAACTGAGATGATAACCAAATACTGATTCAAATAAGAAGAAAGAATCATTTAACAATTAAAATACTTAGACATCTCAATACCCTTTTGTTCAAACCCACATTTCTCATAAAACCCTTTGTTTTTCTCATCACAATCAAGAATCACCTTATAACAACCCATTGATTTAGCTCGTTCACTAAGAAATTCAACAACTTTTTGCCCTAATTTCAACCCTCTTGCATTTGAATCCACAACAACATCCTCAATGTGACCTACTTTCCCACAACTCCTCAAAAATTTCTTCTCAACAAATAAACATCCAGTTGCGATTATCTTCTTGGATTGATCGTCTTCAATGACGGCTATAAAATGGTCTTCGCCATTAAAGCTTAATTCTTGAAATCTCGCTTCAAATTCTTCATCTGAGATAGAATCACAAATGCTAAGTTGTTGGAGAAGCTCAACGAAACCCTTGGATTTGTCTGAAATCTGCAATCTTCTGATCTCAAACGGTTCATTTTCTCCTCCCATTGTCATTGTCTTCGGGTTATGATCAATCTGAGGAATTTCAAGATTAGGTTTTCAAATCTCAGGCAGGTAATTGAAGAATATCAACACAATCCAACTCCTGTGATACCTATGTATAATATAAAGCTGATAATTTCACCATCCAAGGTTTCGTGGTGTAGTTGGTTATCACGTCAGTCTAACACACTGAAGGTCTCCGGTTCGAACCCGGGCGAAGCCATTCAACTCCGTTTTTTTGTTTTTTTATATTTTCAAGTTCTTTTGTTAGTGGATAATTTCATGCCTTCTACTATTTTTTTGGCCAGCGCTTTGGGGAAAGCTAAATAGTATCCGGGATGTGAAGACTTGGTCAAAAATTTGACAATTTTATTTAGCGGAAAGCAAAATACTTCTCCACCTCACCTCACTCTCTCTCCACCTCACCTCTTTATCTTCTCCGATTAGGTCGCCGGCCGGAAAATCCACCTCAGCTCTCTCTCTCTCTCCACCTCACCTCACTCTATCTCCACCTCACCTTTTTATCTTTTCCGGGCGGCGACCATGAAAATAAAAATTTCCCGGCGAAGGGAAACCCCTTTACCGGAGTTTCTAGAGAGAGAGAGAGTGAAATTTTTTTTTTCTTTTTTTTCATGATCGTCGGCCGGAAAATTTTCCAGTCGGCGACCTAATCGGAGAAGACAAAGAGGTGAGGTGGAGAGAGAGTGAGGTGAGGTGGAGTGTTTTTTTTATTTCCCCTTAAAATTTATTTCTCCAGAAAATTTCTAAAATTCTATATATTCCCTTTAAAATTTCACACCCCGGAAACTATTTAGCTTTTCCCAAAGCGCTGGCCTTTTTTTAGGAAGATATATTATCAAAATACATTTATCTCCAAATGATTATGATTGGGAGATAAGAAGAAGAGGGAGAAAACCAACCAGAGAGACAGAAGATGAAGTGCAAACCCTAAAAACAGGGTTCCGTCGTTGAAGCTGACTCGGCCAAATCAGTATTTCATGTTGGTATAGAATTGGACATACATTAGAAAAGCTAGTAGCGATTTCGGCTTTTAACACTCTTCTGTTGATACGGAAAGTGAGTTTTTTTTTGTGAAATCATTGAAACCCTTTTCATTCATAAGTGAATAAATCACTGATTTACATGGATAATTGTTAATTCCTTCGGTTCAGCGACATGAGAGTTACATAATACGGAAAGTGTGTTTAAGAGAGTACGAATTCAATGCTTACTTCTGATTTACACAAAATCAACGTTCTTAATTTTTTAATAAACCTTCGATCTCTAGATGGATTTTTTTCCTTCATGGTAGGCAACCATTTTCTTTTATGCTTTTAAAGATAATGGTTCTAACCAATGTTAATATGTCATGGTTGAAGTTTTTAAATTTGAAGATAGAAACTGCAATAAAATTGCAAGAGAGATCAATTTGAAACAATAGCTTTGCAGAAAAGACGCACTCAACTTGGATAGCTGGGTTAGGTTAACTCTTATATGCTTTCGAATGGATCTAAAATCAACCAAAGTCAATATAGCATATCTGAAATGTGACACAGAGAATCTAGACCTCTAGTCTCACTTTGTTTCTCAATTTGAAGGAAAAGAAATATGAGCCAGAGTATCTACAATTTTAAAAAATTCAAAATGTTTTTATCCTACCAAACACATGGGATGAGAAGTGATTCAGATTAAGGAGCTTTACTGAGACGATAAATGGGTAACCAAATATATCGTGATGAATCAAGATAATCGAAAGTTTATGCTAAAGAAATAAATGAAGAGTTAAAATTGGTTTCAATATATTGAATACCAGTAAAACAGAGATAAGACCATGAAGACATTCTGATAAATGTACTCTATTCCATATAAAACAGAAAGAGATTACAAAAGTTTTACCCAAAATCAATCGAGCTATTATTAAATCATCAGCAAAATGCTTCCGCAATTACTGATACCTCAAGAACAATAATCAGTTCGGCATTTCAAAGTCCAAAATTCAACAACGAAAAAAACACTTGTAGAAGAGTATTGCTGATATATTCATTCTTCAGATTGCCTTGTTCCCAATACTGAAATATCCTCGTATCTCTTCTGCATTATACAAAAATATATAAAATGTTTCAGTTAGAAATGACATTTAAGGAATAAATATACCACTACTAGAATTCTTCAAGAAAAAGAAATCACGGTACTATTTCCAAGACTTCATTATTACGACATCAGATAGCCATAGTTCCATGTTTTCAAATAGAGAAAGAAAAGCCTCCTCCATGCTGGCATTTAATCCAGCTAGGTAAGACAGAGAAAAGTAACTACTATTTCACTAACCCGTCACAACCTAATTATGCTAAAGCAAACACGATTGAGTAGCAAATGACAATAACTAAAATTTATATCAAGCAAATATGCATCCTTTTATCTTATACGCTCCCGAACTTCCTTTTTGAGCAGTTCTCTGGTCTAATATCTGGTCTATGTTCGATAGCGACAGGCTGGTCTGGCACATTTGCACGAGAAGAAACCTCAACGATTGGGAACTGGACCAGTACATTATGCTTTGTGATTCTCTTAACGAAGCTCGGATCAATTCTGTGAGAGATAAAAGAGTGTGGAAAGAGGGGTTTGATAAACCTCTGTGTGTCAAAGAGTGTTATGAGAGGGTCTCACCTGGTGCAACGGTTATGAGTCAAGCCCTTGTGAGAGTTCTACACCGGAAGCACACACCTCCGAGGGTGCTGTTCCTCATATGGGCTACATTTATAGGTAGAATACCCACAATGGATTCATTAATGCACAGAGGGTTTCAATTGGCGAATAGATGTATTCTTTGCAAAGGGGCCGAGGAATCGGCGGATCATCTATTCCTAAGATGTAGAATAGCATCGAACTTATGGGACTATTTCATGAGGTCGCTTAAAAGTCAATGGTGCAGACCCGACACCATTACAGATATGTTTGAGCAATGGGACGGGATCGTTAAACCGAGAACCAAGAAGGAAATATGGGATCTAGTGCCGGTTGCTATAGTGTGGAACCTTTGGAAGGATAGGAATGACAATATTTTCAAGGAATCTAATTCCTTCTCATCGGTTGATGTAGAAGATGTAAAAGGAACAATTCACTACTGGATTAGTGGTTCCTCTAAATTCAATGGTTCTACCTATTTGGATGTTGTTAGGAATTGGGAGGCTTGGGTTATGTAATATAGCATAACTTGAGCAACCCTTTCTCCTTTCTTGTTTGTCCCTTAATTAATTGAATCATATTTTCAAAAAAAAAAAAATATCAAAGTTTCGAACATGGGAACCGCCACCCCCACTCTATTAATTGTTATGCAATAAAAACTAAAATCATATGCTTGTTTAGTGTAGCTCCATGAACGTCGAAGCTTTGACATCTAGCTCTATTTTGGTGGCGTAGGTGTTAATGATGCAGATGAAGAGGTTTCAAAATGGAGCTTCAAAGACATTTCTGTTGAACTTTTTTCGTACATCATGATCCGTAATTTCTCCAACACCCTATATAGAGTTTTTGTTTCTACTGTTTGACAAAATTTAATCACCAAGAGCTATATGAATGAATGCAATTGTAGATAAGACCCGTATCAGTTGATTGTTGTTGTTCCTAAAGCAAAATTATCTAATAAAAGCTCTAGCCTCTAGAGTTCTAATTTCTTCGACACCTATTGCTTTTTCCTCCAAGTGGAGCAAATATCTTCCCAGGTTCTGTGGTGTGAAGGCGTTCAATGGCTAGGGGACTGGTGCTGTTGTCAATTGATAGGATGAAGGCATTCTCGGCTTCTGGTTTCCCATTGGATTATCCTAGTGATCTTCTGTCCCTTTTCTCTCTCTTCATACCATAAGAAACTACCAGAGAACTGCATTTCTCTCACTCACTCACTTTCTCAACACTCCTCTATATTGAGATGCAACTTTTTGCAATATCACAATAGTTATTCATTCATGCTTCAGAAAATTGAGATGCTCCTACAGTTCCTAAGAAATTCCGGAATAGCAAAAAAAGTCCAGACCATGAATGAAATGACAGAAATGTACTAAAAGTCACAAGACTAAGAACCGAAGATTCAATTCCTACGTCTTTGTCAAGTGTTAACAAGGAGTCAAGGATAACATATTTTGATCCCAAAAAACCCATAGTAATTAACAAATCTCATATAAAATGTGGTGTCGAACTACCTACTGAATCTCAAATTATACGAAGAATTGTTCATCATCAGAACATCGGATTCGAAAATGATATACAAGGGAAGAAATACTAGGCAGATTTGAGAAGGAATCTCAAATCAACACTTGGGTTAATTTGTCAACTTCTTGATTTGTGTCCTAAATCAAGATGAGGTTTCGGCCGTTGATTCGGTATTCTCCCAAATCTGCTTGGGATTTCCCTTGCTCTATCACTACCCTATCGTTTTGGGAGTATCTATTCGCTGTCGAGGTGAAAAATTCAATAAAAAATTGAAAGTTCCATTAAAAAAACCCTAAAAACAACAGAACCCCCTCAACAAGGTTGAGTAGGTCTCTTCAGATAGCAAATTTAGCAACAAGTATGAGTAGTTAATATCAATATAGACTAACAAACTCATGAATTTAGATTTAACGAATAGAATTTAAATAAGAAATGATTTAGAAACTGTACCCCAACGTTGTTCATTTCCCATAGCCTATGAACTCCATAATCCACAGCCTGCAACCAATAAACTGAGTTACCAATCTATGAATCGAATCATAAAAACATTAAACAGGTAACAATTGAATTAGGGCATACGGTTTCTTTCTTACGAGATTCATGGATTCTAAGGGCAAACACGGGAAACGTAACATTAACCCTAGAGATTAGGTATCCGAAGAATTTTTTTAGGTTTTAGATCCGAACAGATTCTAACAAAATAAGAAACTCGAAACATCTCCTAATAGATCAAACACAAAAACTATCGAATCGGAAGGATATACGAATGAAAAATGTTCAGATGATCAGGAAATAATGAGTCAGAAGTGGATAAATTGAATAAAGAGAAACCCTACTCGTTCACCGAGGAAAGCGCCGGCAATAACAAAAGTGACGTAGACGGAGTTCCGACGCATCAAAACTCTGTAGATGCCTTCGAAGAGTCCTCCTCCGGTTCTTCTCGCAGTAGTTTCCATGGTTGTAGCTCTTTACTTTCTCTCTCTCTAAAGTTTTCTCTTTCTAGTTTCTCCTGAGCGAAAGCCACCCCAATGAACGAGTAAAAATGCGATGCTCTTGATTGAACCCGGAATTAGGGTCCATATATATGATCCGGCTTCTACATTTTGGGGCACTTTCAGTGACGCATTTTTTGGCGACGGTTTTCGAACTTTTTTTCTTTTTATTTGTAAAAGTTAGCTGAGAGCTTGTGCCGTTCCAATGGTTCACTCAAACTCTAACACGAGATGACTTTTTGGACATTTTGTTTAAAAAATATTTTTTAACAGGATATTTCGTTAGACACTCTATTACGAGGTGGTTGTATTTTTTTATAAAGTCTCAATATAGGCACTCTAAAATTAAAGTGTATTCTTGAGTTTTTTAAGTGGCACCTACTAATACTCTAAACTTTAAATCAACAAAACTTTAAATAGACGTGTTTTAGAGATCTCCATTAGAGATTAAAATAAAATAAAATTTGAGTGTCTCTATTTTGACATTTAAGAATGAGAATCTTAATTACAACTAGAACTTTTAGAGTTTTTCTTCGAATTGG
>BEHA01050214.1:891479-905468 GCA_002897215.1 Eschscholzia californica subsp. californica
ATGCGGACCTATGAGTACACTTGCGAGAGGTAACTATGGCTACTTCATAACGTTCACAGATGACTTCACTAGATATGGTTACGTATATCTTATGAGGCATAAGTCGGAATCGTTTGAAGTGTTCAAACAGTTCCAGAATGAAGTAGAGAATCAACTTGGCAAGAAAATAAAAGCCATTCGATCGGATCAAGGTGGTGAGTATTTGAGTCAAGAGTTTAAGGATCATCTTCGGAGTTGCGGAATAGTGTCCCAACTCACTCCTCCAGGAACACCTCAGATGAACGGTGTGTCCGAAAGGAGAAATCGAACATTGATGGACATGGTTCGATCGATGATGAACTTGGCCGATCTTCCTAACACTTTCTGGGGTATGCTCTAGAAAGGGCTGCTTGCACACTTAACCGAGCTCCGTCAAGAGTTGTAGAAAAGACGCCATATGAGATATGGACTGGAAAGGTTCCAAAGTTGTCTTTTCTCAAAGTCTGGGGTTGCGATGTTTATGTAAAGCATTTACAAGGAGATAAACTAGCACCAAGATCAGACAAGTGTCTCTTTGTTGGTTATCTGAAAGAGACAAAGGGGTATTACTTCTACAACCCATCAGAGAACAAAGTGTTTGTTGCTCATGATGGTGTCTTCCTTGAAAAGGAGTTCCTTTCCAAAAAGACAAGTGGGAGAAATATAGAGATCGAAGAGGTTCGATCTGAGCAACAAACTGACACCGTTGTACCGATGTCAGAAGTCACGATTCCTAACTATTATGAGCCGATAGAAAAGGAAAGAGAGGAAGAGATGGTAGATCTCGGAGATCCTCCCGCGCATAGCGAATGTGATTCGCAGGAGAACCCTCAAGGAGTTGAGAGTGTCTCACCTGTTGTTCAAGCCCCGCGTAGGTCCGCAAGGCTGATTGAGTTATCTCAACGACAAGAGTTGTTGTTGGTAGAGGATAATGAACCCAACACCTACAAAGAAGCTATGACGAGTCCAGACTCCGAAAAATGGCTGGGAGCCATGAAATCCGAAATGGAATCCATGTCTGAGAATCAAGTTTGGAACTTGGTTGATTTGCCCGATGGAGTAGAACCTATCGGATGCAAATGGATTTTCAAGATGAAAACAGACAAGGACGGAAACGTGAGCGTTTTCAAAGCTAGACTCGTGGCAAAAGGTTACAGACAAGTCCAGGGTATAGACTACGAAGAAACCTTTTCCCCTGTCGCGATGCTTAAGTCCATTAGGATTATTCTAGCAATTGCAGCTCAATACGATTTTGAGATTTGGCAAATGGATGTCAAAACCGCCTTCCTGAACGGTAAGCTGGAAGAGGATGTGTACATGACACATCCTGAGGGTTTTGAGGATTCCAAGGATGCTGGAAAGGTTTGCAAGCTTCAAAGGTCCATCTACGGGTTGCAGCAAGCAAGTCGGAGCTGGAATCATCGATTCGACGAGAAAATCAAAGAGTTTGGTTTTCTGAAGAATGAAGAGGAATCTTGTGTATACAAGAAGGTTAGTGGGAGCAACCTAGTTTTCTTGGTCCTGTATGTGGATGACATACTGATCGTTGGAAATGACATTCCTATGCTTGACTCCGAGAAAGAGTGGCTTAGGAAGTGTTTTTCAATGAAAGACCTAGGAGATGCAGAATATATATTGGGCATCAAGATCTATAGAGATAGATCGAGGAGGATGATTAGACTTAGTCAAGAAACTTATATCGATAAGGTTCTTGGGAGGTTCAAGATGGAAGACTCTAAGAGAGGATTCCTACCCATGACACATGGTACGACGCTAAGCAAGACTCAGTGTCCCCGAGATCCTGATGAGCTAGCACACATGAAGAAGGTGCCTTATGCTTCGGCAATAGGATCTATCATGTACGCCATGGTCTGCACTCGCCCAAACGTCTCATATGCTCTGAGCATGTGTAGTCGTTACCAATCTAATCCGTGTGAGAAACACTGGACCGCAGCCAAAAATATCCTGAAGTACTTGAGAAGGACAAAGGATCACTTCTTGGTTTATGGCGGGAAAGACGAACTAATCGTAGAAGGCCATGTGGATGCGAGCTTCCAAACGGACAGAGATGATTTCCGATCGCAGTCGGGTTATGTCTTTTGTCTAAACGGAGGAGCAGTAAGCTGGAAAAGCTCAAAGCAGACTACTGTAGCAGACTCTACCACAGAAGTAGAATATCTTGCCGCTTCGGAAGCAGCCAAGGAAGGAGTTTGGATAAAGAAGTTTATCTCCGAACTTGGTGTAGTTCCTAGCATAGTGAATGGGGTTACTCTGTATTGTGACAACAATGGAGCTATCGCCCAGGCTAAGGAACCAAGAGCACACCAGAAATCCAAACATATCCTAAGGAAGTACCACGTGATTAGGGAAATCACTGAGGGAAAGGATGTGGTCATTTGCAAAGTCGATACAGACGACAACGTTGCCGATCCGTTAACTAAACCACTGCCTCAGCCCAAGTATGAGAGTCATAGAAGGGGCATAGGTATAAAGCGCATCGATGAATGGCTTTAAGTTGTAATTGGATTAATGAAAGGGGTTTCATGTAATCAATTAGCTACATTCAATAAAAGAAATAAATAAATTATTTCTGTCATTAAATAATGGTTTAGTGTTTAATGACGGTTCAAAATAATGAGGAATTCCAGGTAGGTTTATCAGATACGTGATCTGGTAAATGGAACCCTACTAAGTGAACATGGAATAGATTCATTATTGAGTCCCTAGTCCAGGTCATTGCATGGACAACAATGACTCAAGAAGACTAGCATGGGAATTGACTGATAGCGCAGTTCCATGGGCTATAGGAATATGGTATTTAAGTCAATTACATGGGTGTAGATTGGGGAATCTACACTGGATAACCCAAAGATGAGAGTTTTTCAAGGAGTTGAAAAAACGTCACAAACTCTCATAGGCAAGATTGGAGAGATTCCGTAAACATGAGTGTTCCACTCATCTTATGTAAGGAATGTCGAACTTTGGTACCGTCAAACGCCGCGCCGTAAAAGGAGGTTATAAAGGCGGCATACTGAGGGAGACAGGATAGACATGAAGTTAAGTGGGAGTACAAGACTGGATGATGTCCTCCTATTAAGTTAGGAATAAGTATCTCCGGGCCACTTGAGGAGAAGCAACTGGAAAATGTGTGGCCACACTCAAATGGATTAAGAGTTAATCATTTGAATTGACAGTTGTTCTCCAGATCAAGAAAGTCTGAACGGTGTGACGTATCAGATGAGATACTAAGCGACATAGGAATCGAGCATTGCACTTGTTCTAAGTACAAGTGGGAGACTGAAGGATTTATCCGTTCGGTCTGAAGGAGATGTCCTTCCGAAGGAGTGTCCTTCGACCAAGGTGGCAATGCGATCAATTTGTCAGTTAGGATAACGATGATCACACGTAAAGATCATCCAGTCCGGTCCAATTAGAGGTCGTAATGCTTTGCTAGAAACCAACTACGATCGTCGGATCAAGGAGTTGATTCACGGCTAACATAAACCGGATCCTACTACGGGTTACACATAAGAGTGGTAGCTTGATCGGAGAGAATTGACTAGACGGAAACTGGCTAAAGTTGGATGGGATCCAACTGGAAAGGCCGAAAGGGTCCGAATGGAGATTCGGGACAAGATAGAAAAGAAGGCTCATTGGGCCGGCCATGAGATGGCCGACCAGAGTAAGTGGGCCGGCCATATAAGGCCCATGGTGGGTTGCCCTGGCCGGCCACACTTAAGGGATTATCAAAATACCCCAAAAGGGTATTTTGGTAATTATCTTTTCTGTGACCCAAAAATAGAAAACCTAATCTGAATGGGATTCTAATTAGGGTTTGTCTATATATTGGGTCAGTTGAGAACAGAAAAGGTGTGGATTTTTCTCTAGTGGAAAAATATACAGCTCTCTCTCTCTCTAATTATACAGCTATTGGAGAGAGAGGAAGATAGAGAAAAAGCTCTCGTTCTATCAATCTAGTCAAGAAGAAGAGTTCTTCTCAACCTTCTAGTAAGTCCTAGCAGTCTGAAAGGAAGGGAGATCAAGTCTATTCACTCGGTGTCTCTAGTAGAGAAGCTACAATTGGAGCTCTCGATCTTTACATGCGATTGGAATGGTTCGAGGGAAAAACGCGTTAAGGTATTTATCCCTCTTCTAGTTCATTGATTAGTTTATGCATATGATCCTGGGCAATCTAGTGTTAAACATATGATGTTTGAGATTCCGCTTAGAACACTAGTTAGTGTATATGATACACAAAACCCTACATTATGTGGCGTAGTTATTTTTGTAAATAAAAAGTTAGTTATTTTAAAAAATATATAAGACTCAACTTCTATTGGTTGAGAATCAAATATTGATGAGTTGGACAATTAGAGCATCTCCAATGCAAGACTCAAACTCTAAATCTTAGAGTGTCACATAGGATTTTTTTGAGTTTTTCTCTAAAATTCATCTCGAATGCAAAACTCAACATGAATCTCTAAAGTGATGTGTCAAGATTCATTTTCGAGATCCTTAAGAGGACACTCTAAGTTTAGAGTGTCCTCTTGAGTTTCTCTAAGTGCCACATAAGCAAATCAATTAGTTTTAAACTAAAATATACGTTTTTAGAGTTTCTCTTGAGTGTTGCATTGGAGATGGTTTTGAAATAGAGTGTCTCTAAATGGCCAAATAGGAAAGAGACCATTTAGAGATCCATTTTTCACACTTAACACATAGGATTTTTAGAGTTTTTTTTAGTCCTGCATTGGAGATGCTCTAAGAGATATCTTAAGAGGACACTCTAGAAATAGAGTGTCCTCTTGGGATATCTCTATTCCTCCCTCGACACGTCATCTTAGAGATCCAAAATAGAGTGTTGCATTGGAGAGAGTTTTTAAGAAAAAACTCTAAAAATCATATGTGGCATTCAGAGTTTCTAAGATTGAGTGTTGCATTGGAGATGCTCTTAGAGATTGAGTGTCCCATTGGAGATGCTCTAAGACTTTAGAGTTTTTTATCCAATGCAAAACTCAATTGAGATCTTTAGATGGTGTGGAAGCATTTAATTTTGAGATGTCTCAATTACAGTGGTGCGGCTAAGATTTGGGGGCTCGGTGCGAGATTTTGATCGGGGTCCCTAAAAAATAGTATGAAAAAGAATTAAAATACATAATATATAAGTACATAACAGTTTGCCCATAATATCTTGAACACAATCATACAAAAACGTATTAAGCAAGAATTTATGCATGAGCGTACTATTTGCATAACTAATTTACTTAAAAAATTGAAATCTTGTAATCCAGTTATGTATCAAAAGTACAATTCTCTACTAGACTACTACAATGGACAATCACGATGATTTCAATAAATATTCAATCATATAAATTTCGATTTGATAAGTATTCATATAACAAAATAAGTATGGGATATACAGAGATATAAAAATAGTTTTTGCATTAATACATAGATCGGAATAAAGAAAGAAACCTGTGTATTTCAAAGCAAAAAATAATAAATCTATATTTTATCGAGAAAATATGTGTCTACAACAATTGTTTGTTTAATTCTTTAAGTTAACGAAGAGTTTCTTATAAGTTGGCGTTGATAGGTTGAATGGATTGTATAGGCACTTTTGAAAGTTGCTTTAGCCGAGACCCAAATATCTTGGAGTGCCCAAAGAGATATTTATGTGAAATGGGCAAAGGGATTTGAACCCGAGACGTTTGATGCATTCAACCTAACCGCGTACCAACTAGACAACGCCAGCATCTTGTAATAAATCTATACTTACAGATATATGACCTTATTGACGTCTATTAGGATTACGGAAAAGGGCCCCTAAGGTGAGGGGGCCCGCTGCGGTCGCACCTGTGGCACCCCCCATCCACGCCCCTGCTCAATTACAAACTCTATTTTTGAGATTCTTTTTGAGAGTCTTAAGTGTTTTAGTCATCAAATTTTATTTCCCGACCAATAGAAAATCTTTCTTTATCAACCCCTTTTTCCTATTAAATGCATGTATGACATGTGTAACTAATAAAGTTTTTTTGAGTGTTGCATTAGAGAAGGACTTAAATTAGAGACACTCAATTTATCCCTATAGGACTTAAATTATAGACACTGAATTGTCTTTGTAAACTTGGGAGAACAAGCTTAAGGGTTTGTCTGTTCCGTGAAAATAGTTCAATCAGAAAAAGATAGTTTGGTTTAGAGAGAGAAAGTGACGAAAATGAAACAAAATAAAACGAGATTTTAGGGAGAGTGTCGAACGAAATTCATTTTTTGTGATGCAGTAAACCAGGTTCCTTTCCCATGAAAAATCAATTTTCACATTTTATTTTAGGATTTTTGAGTCAACAGTCCAAAATCTGGGGGGTAAACCCAAAAAAAAATTCACTCTTGCCCAAAAATTAGTTGCAGGTCCAAATGTCAGTTTTTTTTTATTCCCCTCTTGCCCTTGGACAAGACATGCTGACGTTTCCTGGAAAAAAAAAATGACTGGTAAATAAAATAATTTACCAGTACACGAAAAATTCAAAGTTTCAAAATTTTTTGAAAATTTGAAACGAAATTTCAAATTCCCGCCCAGCAAACCATCTCTTCCCGGTAAATAAAATAATTTCCCGTACACAAAAAATTCCAATTTTCAAATTTTTTTGAAATTTTCAAACGAAATTTTTTTTTCGAAATTTTGAAATTTTCAAACGAAATTTCAAATTCCCGGGCAAATTTTCAAATTTTTTTGAAAATTTTAAATTCCCGCCCAGCAAAAGTGTCTAGTACAGAAAAATATTTCTTGTAAATAAAATAATTTCCCGGTCACAAATTTTTTTTTTCGAAGTTTTGAAATTTTCAAACGAAATTTCAAATTCCCGCCCAAATTTTCAAATTTTTTTACGAAATTTCAAATTCCCGCCCAGCAAAAATGTCTAGTACAGAAAAAAATTTCCAGTAAATAAAATAATTTCCCGAAAACAATTTCGTTTTCCGGGAATTTTTTGGTGGCTGTTCCATAATTTTCTGAACAGTACAGATTCTGATGGACGGGTTGTCAGATTATTTTTCAGAAAAAAAATCGTTTCCCGAGAATTTTCGATGGGAATTTTGTAATTTTCGATGGCATGAACGGTAAATACTTTATTTTCTAACGGCCCTTTACGTAATTTTGACCCCCTAAACTAGGGGTGGGAAACGGACCGGACAGGTAGTCCACGGTCACTTACTCTTCCGGTCCGGACGGAACGGACAAATTCTCGATTTGTCCGTTCGGACATCCGGACAAATCGGGCGGTTACTTGACAAAATTTGGTTGTCCGTTGCCCGTCCGTGTCCGCCTAAATTGCCGGACAATCCGGGTACCGGACCGGTCGGACTCGGGCACAATGTTTCTTTTTTTTACTTGAATGCCTATAAAAGATATTCATTAAGATTTCGCCCAAGCAAAGTCGATAAAACATGAACCCACATTGTAAACTTAGTCTTTTCATGCATATACGTGTAAGTATGTAGTCTAAATGTTAACTATATCAATTGATTCGCATACACGTGTAAGTGTGTAGTCTAAATGTTAACTATAATAATTGATTATAACTATCTATATATGATTAAAATGTCTAAGTAAGTCGAAAATACCAATTGGTCGGACTTATCGATCGGGACTCGGGCGGAATGTCGGTTAGAGCCTCTTGTCTGTGTCCGTCCGACTAAATTTGCCGGTCCGGTCGGATAGTGTCCGTCTCGGACACCGGGCGTCCACGGTCACATCGGACTTGGGCGGTTCGCGGGCGGATCCGGGCTCACGGGCCTTTTTCCCACCCCTACCCCAAACTGACACATTGGACCTCCCATACATTTTTAGGCAACTTTGGGTGGGATTTTCATTTTGGCCCCCTTTCTGGACCAATGGCCCAACCCCTCTTTATTTTAATCCATCAAAGTGAAAACTCGATTCTACAGACACTACTTTCCACTTAAGTAGTACACAAAATAAAAAGAATAGCCTAATTGCGATCTCTTCTAATAGATGGTAACTCAGGTGAAGTTCCAAAACCTCTTCTCCCATCCAAAATATTACCATCAAATATTACCTTACTACTATTATTTAACCAATAAATTTCAGAACATAACTTCATGGTCTTTAGCCATTAAAACAGCTTCTTCTCCTCAACAAGCTTTAACTCTTTACAAACAAATGCTAAACCAGTCCATCCCTTTTGAAAATTACTCAATTGTTTTTGCTCTAAAATCACTTACCCATTCATTTTCATCTCAAAATCTCTCTCTAATTCGTCACCTTCATACCCATTTACTCAAAATTGGATTCAGTTCTGATGTTCATGTTGCAACTTCTCTTCTCCGTTCTTATGGGGTCTGTTCTTTCTACGATGCACGCAAACTGTTTGATGAAATGCCTGAAAGAAATGTTATCGCTTTTAATACCATGATTAATGCTTATGCCAAGTCACTAGACTTAAAGAAAGCTCGTCTGATTTTCGATGAGATGCCCGTTAAAGATATTGCTTCATATTCTGCAATGATATCCGGGTACTTGAATAATGGGAATTGGAATGAAGGGGTGAAACTCTTTCAAGAAATGATTGTAAAAGATTCATTAAAACCTGATTATATAATTTTAATATCGATCTTATCTGGTTGTACAAGAATTAGTTCACTAGGATTATTGTTGGGTAAATCTATTCATTGTTTTATAGAGAAGAATGGGTGGGAATTGAATGTCGAACTTGGGACAGTTCTTGTTGATGTTTATGCAAAATGTGGATTCTTGAGAGGCGCTTTTCGGGTCTTCGAGAAGATGAACGAAAGAAACGTAGTTACTTGGAGTGTTATGATTTGTGGGTTTGGAAATCATGGGTATAGTGATGAAGCATTTTTAGTGTTCAAACAAATGAAAAAGGCTGGTATTAAACCTAATGAAATTACATTTACAGGAATTCTTTGTGCATGTAACCACGCTGGTTTGATCGAAAAGGGGAAGAAATACTTCAAAGAAATGATTGAAGAGTATAAAATCGAACCAGGGATCCGACATTATGGGTGTATGGTTGATCTATTAGGTAAGGGAGGGAGATTAGAGGAAGCATACGAACTGATTAAATCTATGAAACTTGAGCCTGATATAGTTATATGGGGTTCTTTATTAGCAGCATGTAAAGTTCATAATCAGTTTGAAACGGCTGAAAGAGTGATCGAACGGGTTCTGGAAGTGGCGAAGCCGGAGAGTGATGGAGGAGTGTATGCTCTTATTTCTGATATATATACTATGAATGGGAAATGGGAAGAAGCAGAGAGGGTAAGGGAACTGATGGTAAAGAAAGTTAGAGGATATAGCTTTGTGAGATCTTGAACAATGACGGGATAAATGCAGTAAGGGTGTCTCGGAGCATGTACTTGTTTCGATCTGTCCCCCAACCCGTGCCCGGGTGTCAGTTTGTGCTCCAACAGAAGAAAAGCTCCGTTCCCCGCATAAGGGAGCCGCGTTATGGTATGGGCAGATCGCTTTCCTTCATACAGCTAACACCCCAGCACGTTTATGACAACGGGTTTGACTTATGAGGGAAGTGTAGGTATCCAACTCAAAAGTAATACGAAGGCAAGCCGTTACCCTAACAGACACAGCAGCTGACAGAATATGCCATCTTCTCCAACAAAGACAACGTCAGTTCCTCAAGCTTGGAATCAAAGCTCATGGCTGCAATGGCTTATCGTGCACCCTAAATTACGCAGGTTCTCCCCCTCTCTCTGTACTATGTCTATCTGTTTCATTGTTGCTCATAACATATGAAAGTTAATCCCATTTGTTTACTTTGGATATCCTTTTTCAATCTTGTGAAGTTTCCAAGTACCTTGGATCATAGAATGAATGTAATAAAGTCTTTTTGTTATTTTTTTGGTGATTCCTGTTATCTTTGGTCCTTGTTCTGTACAATTGTATGTTAAAATTGTTGAAGAACAATGCCTTAATCAAATTCTAGTGTTTCCAACTCGATTTGAAAGGACACTCGTGAACCATCCAAATCAAGAAACACCCAAACCACAAAATGACAAAACACCCAAATCACACAAACTCCATCTAATTGATGGAAAGGAAGCACAGAGTAATATATTTATATATATATATACATATGTTTTTAGAGGTACACCTGTTCATGCAAAGAAACTATATACTCGAAAGAACATAGTAGTTTATTCATACGTACATATCGAATTTATCAGAGTGGTACTAAAAAAGGTAACTCATACAGTCATACTCCATGTTCACTCTTTTGTTGGCACTTTGAGGGTTATTCACTTCCGTAACCATTTGACGATCAATATCTACACTCCCTTTTTCGGTCAGTAGAATTAAGAAGGTATCAGATGAAGGATATAATTGGAAAGTTCTGTAGGTTATTGGCAAATTTAAGCTCCATTCACATCCTCGAGAAACCAGTGTTCAAATCAAATCCATTTGCTTTGCTAGTTAATAATCAATACTGAAGATCTTTGTACCTTGTTGGCTATTACCTTTGAGAACATCAGTCTGTGTCAGTCTCAATTCGTCCATGTCAGTCTCAATTCGGTCAAGATATTGATTGATCCAAAGGCACTAATGCATGTTATAGCCTTATAGGAAGCAATATTTCTTACCAGTTTTTATTTCTTTTCCATGGATAAATTGTACTGCTAACTAGTGCGTAAAATATTCGTGACCTCCTCTTTCCTCAATAAAGTAGATGTACAAAGCACGAACGAAGTTAGGAGAGCTAGTTCATGGGAAGTAGATACTTGATCCCACCTTGAAGCAATTATTCATCCAATGTTACACTCTGATTAAAAAAAAATCAAATGCTGATTACTTGTTCTGAACTGTCAGATATATTTATTCAACAGTACGTCTGTTCATAATCCGCAAGTCTTGACTCTTGAGATATCAGTCAACTACTGCTTGTTGTGTACAAACTAGAAGACTTGAAGTCCTCATTAACATTGTAAGAAACCAAACTAGGGGTAAAATTCTTTTGTTCTTAAGATGCTAATAATGGGAAAATTGAATTTGGAGGACAAAGTTAGTAAAAGAGACTCATTTTGTGGTTTTGACTTTATAATACAGATGTTAATGCAGTTTTACGAAAGCAAAGTAACATAAAATTGGATGGTCTGGTATCCGATTTTAGCCAATATTTTAAATCTCCCTCTTTAGCGGTAACACAACTTAAAGCTGTGATTGGAGCTCAAGGAATGAAAGAGCTTTCTAATCGGAGATTTCACCATATTTATCTGTTTGTCCAGTTTGAGCTTATTTCCGACATGCATAAATCATAGTTCACGTTATATAAAACAATAGTGAACGACTAACATTTGTATTGAGTTAAGAATTATAACTCACTCGAAGAATGTGTTTGTGGGTATTTGACGCATTTTCGTTTTGTTTCCTTTTGTTTGAAAATAGGTCGGAGTTTGTATTTATAAATCCAAACCCCAAAGGTGAGCGTGGCAACGGAGAATCATTTATGGTAACAGGTAGCACCAGTGGAGCTGCTAACTGAAATGTTAGCCAAGTCCCATAACAAAGATAACAGAGGTTCCAACTAAACTACTCCAAGAATGGTGACAGATTTTATGACCAAGGCCCAGTTGGGTTTGTATGTACAAGATATACAAGAAATTTCAATTCTAATCACTGCAAAATTATTTGTGACATCGTTTCTGAAAGATTTTTTTTTGAAAAATTTGATTCAATAAACAACGAAACTATACAACGACGAAAGGAAGATGGGTTGCTCAGGTTATGTTAAGTTACATAACCCAAGCCTCCCAATTCCTAACAACATCCAAGAAAGTGGAATCTTTAAATTTTGAGGAACCACTAATCCAGTAGTGAATTGTTCCTTTTACAATATCCATGTTGAATCTTTGTAAACAGGATCAATGAATCATAAGAAGAAGATATAAGGTTAGCATTTTCCATGGAAAAAATTCTCTGCTGTCAAGGTTGGTAACTTCTAATATTCTTGTTTTGAATTCCCGAAAAATACTTTGCCTGTGTAGGTGTTACATGAAAATGCTTTCGAAGTAAAGGGTAAAATAGTTTAATACATGCTGGGTCTCGTGGCCGGGAGAGATTTCCAGTCTTCAAACTGGCCATCAGTAGTAGTTCAGCTGGTTCTAACTTGGAATAGTCATTAAAACTTCAAGTACCCCGTTCGCGGTCCTTACACTATGGGCCTTTTAAGATCAGTCGGGTAGTGGTCCTGGAAGCACAGCCCATCAGAAAAGGTGTTAAAATAATGTTGTGAATCGACATAAAAGCGAAATAATTAATCGATTATCTAATGTGTCCTTGAAAGAAATAATTTTTTGAAAAGAGGCCATTTTGTGATTGTGGGAGGGAAACAATATCCTGTGAGGCTAACAGACCACGTTTTGATTTGGTCAGCAGCCTAACAATATTCTCTCTCTTTCTCTTTGCAGGAATCATGCATGTAAAAGTGCACACACTGATTTCTAGGGTTTACTCATGTATGTACCTATACATGTGTATATAAGTATATTATTATACTCAATAATTTGTGTTTGGGCAGCTACTGCTTCTTTTTCTACTATTTGCCATTTATATCATTTTCGCCCCATTTTCATCCGTTTTATTTAAACAATGACATTCGAGTCGCTCTTGTTATTTTATTTTGTCATTACTACTCTCGGAAAAAGATTTTAGTGAAAAGCGGAAATGTTAGTACTCCGAAGATAATTCAAGCACGCTTTTGAAAAGTAAATTTGGAGGCGAAATGTTCTCTTTGACAAATCTTGAATATGAGAAGATTTCATTTAAAAAAACTAATGGTGTGTTTGGTTGCAGGATTCCTAAGTAGGATTCCTATCAAAAGTGGGATTTGGTAGGAATCATGAATCCTTGGTCTGTTTGGCTACCAAGAATCCTAGGACTCTTGAATCCTAAGGATTCCTAATTCCAAAAATTGTATTGGACCAAAATCCCACCTTACCCCCTAGGATTTGCTAGGATTTTGGATTAATGAACCTAAATTTCAAACTTAAAATCAACAAAAAAATATTTCCTTATACAAAATCATTATTTATTTTCAAAATAATTATTTTTTTCAAAAATCATATTTTTTCTAAAGACTTTTAAAAATACTCAAATAATAATAAATCATAGGATTCTTAGTAGCCAAACAAGTCAAAAAATATTACTAGGATTCATGAATCCGTGGAATCATGAATCCCAAGGACTCATGAATCCGCGGATTCATGATTCCGCCATCCAAACACACCATAAATAAAAAAGTTCAAAACCCACCTATTTGGTTAGAAAGCAATTAGCATGCATGATTTTGAACAAATTTAACATAAACTTATTTATTTTGTCACAATAAATAATAAATTCGACTTTTTTAAAGGGTCAACTTTACAAAATAACCATTTGAAGAAAAAGTTGAACAACTCCTTAGCTACTTTCTTGTATGATTAGCTTGGATGGATCTAATTAATCAGTTTATATTTGGATTATTATAATAACCTCTTAAACAATAAATATATTAAGATTAGTAGTTTGCCATTCTTTTGGCCGTCTCAAATCAAATCCGTATGAATAGTATCGACGTGAAGAACATTTTAGAGTTGGGTTAAGTCGAGTTTCTTTCTTGCTTTTGCTTAATGCATCTAAATAAGTTGGGTTTTTGGGTTCATTTTGACTTGTTTAAATTTGAATAAGTCAATATAAAGGATATTTATCTTGGGTCAAAGAGTGATCTTTCTTAATAATGAAAGGTCAAGGGACAACTAATTCTCAACCTTTATGACTTTGATCATCCATAAATCTTTGCTTCTAAAAAGCAATTAGTTCTTAATTTGTTAAAATAATATGAAAATAAAATTAGGAAAGAAACCCTAATTAATTTTAAAATTATTAAAAAAGCATTAAATTAAGATTATGAAAGAAACATTTTCTATTTAAAGACTTTCTCATGA
>BEHA01050214.1:908549-953711 GCA_002897215.1 Eschscholzia californica subsp. californica
AAAAAAAAATAATCAAATAACAACTAAGGTTTTTCTAAAGTAGTTTTGGAAATTTGAGAGTGAATGTTCTAACTCAACCTCCTACCAATAGGAGTTTTTTTTTGAAGTTCTACCAATAGGAGTTGTATATGGGTTTGTAGTCCAGTTGATTTTGCACTCCTCTAAAACATTGAAAGGTAGTGGACTCAAATCTCACAAGTCGCAGTTTACTCTTTAGATATGTTTCAAGTAATTTATAGGTGTAATGTCTCCGATAAAATAAAAAGTAAATTTTCATGACCTTAAGGGCTTGTTGTTGTGGTTTATTTAGGGTTTGTTTTAGTCACTAAGGTCTATATGTTGTTCTCACTGTGGTATATGAAGCTTACTTTGTCCTCTTGATGTACCAATATCATATGATGCATTGATGTTTCTAAGGTCTATATGTTAGTTTAGGCCTTCTTATGTCAAAGGAAAAAAAGGAATTCTGAAACTATCTCACCTTTTTTTTTGTTGAAAGAAACTATCTCACCTTGGTTGCCCTTGGTTTGAACTATGTATATATATTAAGTGATTGGGATACAAGCTTTGTGAAAAAAGTATTGCTGCTTATGAAAGAGTAGCATGATGGTATGATTTATGTAGATTCTCTAAAATTCCCATCAATAACTATAGAAAATCTCTCAACCCATAAAGTATTAATAATTCTTTGTCTTTGGCAAGTTATCATTCATCATCATACAAAGTACGTACGTACAAATACTACGTATCAAGATCATAGAACAATTTCTCACCAAAAAAAAAGATCATAGAACAACTAATAGCAACTGCATAACAAAAATCCTACTGTTACTGATAAATAATTACGCTGGTAATATTATTACATAGAACCACAAAAAAATTTGGTCAGTGTGACTTTGCTCTTTTTTTTTTGTTGCAATTTGTGACTTTGGTTTGTCACGTCAAATTTGATAATTACTCATATAAAAATCGTACTTAAATATGAGCGAAAAATACAATCTTTTTCTGATCACTTACAACAAAATTTTGATTTATAAAAACAACATCAACTAATTATATTCTTTAACAAAAAAAAAAACAAATTATATTCCAAAAAGTTGTATCCATGGAAATTGATTTATAGTATCATAAAAGGGAGATCTTAACATTGACCCCCACTTTTATATCGATGTTAGTATTACACCCCCGTTTTTATAGTACTTTTGATTTACACCCCCACGTGGACGGAAAACGTTAACTTCTAGTTAAATGTAAGTTGTGCGAATCACACATGTGAATCAGGACAAAAATACAAAATTTTCGATTTATACCCCCAAGTGGACAGAAAACGTTAACTTCTAGGTAAATGTCAGCCGTGAGAATCACACATGTGAATCAGGACAAAACTGCCCTTATTTACATTTTTATTGCCATCTCAATAAGTTCTTCTTTTTTTCTTCAATTAATCAACTTCATCAACCACAGACAAATATTTCCTTCATCGACTGCCACCACCATTGTCATCATCGTCTTCATCTTCTCCGACCTACAGAACCATTGCCACAATCTTAATCTTCACAAACTGCTTGAACTAATTTTCTTGATAATGAATCTTATAATCTTCATCATCTCCTAGTCCATCATTATCAGCACTACTCAGACAGTGATTTTGTGAAATTTTGTGAAAAAAGGTATCAACAACTTATACATCCTAAAATGGAGTCATCTCATTTTAAAATCACATACCGAAGTATCAACAACTTATACATCCCAAAATGGAGTCATCTCTTTTCAAAAACATGGACCAGAATGAGCTTGTCTTGAAATCATGGCGATCTTCGGCTATTGCCACCATCACCACCACCATCATCATCATCTTCTTAATCAACTCCTGATTTTGATTTCTTCTATGAGCTGACCTTTAACTCAATTAGATTTAATCAACCAAAGAAGGCATACAACTTTGATCACTGACTAAAATTCCTAAGGTTGATGGTGGCTTGTGAAGATAGAGATTGTGTTGGTGGCTGTGCAGGGGTGGTGACAGTCGATTACGGAATAGTTGTCTGTGGTTGATGAAGTTGATTAATGGAAGAAAAAAGAAGGTATTGAGATGAAAATTAAAACGTAAATAAAGGCATTTTTACCTGATTCACATGTGTAATTCCCACGATTGACATTTACCTAGAAGTTAACATTTTACGTCCACGTGGGGGTATAAATCAAAAGTTTTAAAAAATGGGGGTGTAGTCCTAATATCGATATAACAGTGGGAGTCAATGTCAAAATCATACATAAGGGCATTTTTGTTCTGAGCACAACTGACATTTAACTAGAATTTAACGTTTTCCGTTTACGTGGGGATGTAAATCAAAAGTTGTAGAAAAAGGGAGTCTAGTCCTAAGAACAATATAAAAGCGCGAGTCAATGTCAAAATCTTGTGTAAATATGTTGTGCCATTAACTTTCTAGAATTACTTTGAAACAATATTTCAAAGGTGAGATTTCCTTTGACATAAATGAGTTTCAAAATTTGATAATATTAACTACTCCTCCACAGGGTGCCAACAAAACAACCTAACAGAATAATCAGGTTTCAAGGAAGAGAGAGAGATAAAGCTTTGAGTAGAGAGAGAGAGAGCCTTCAAGGATCAAGAGGTGCAAAGAGAGTTAAATACAAAAAAAGAGAAGAAAAAAAACTAGACACCATGAAGTCATACTTGAAAAGAAAGCTTTGAACTTTCACTTCTCTATGGTCTCTCTCTCTCTCTATCTCTCTGAGGTGGGTTATAAGGCTTTCATTTTCTATCTTGAAGAAAATTTCCTCAAATTTTCCAAAAAGAAAACTGGAAGTACTTGCTCAAAATTAGCTATAGGAACATGAGGATATTTGAAAAAACTCTTCAAAAAGCCTATCAACTCTTTCCAATTTTTTTCTTTCTTTTCCAATTTATTTCTTTCTCTGAAATTAATTTGTTTCTTATTTGTTGCAGAAAAAATCATAGAGTTATTAAGATGATCTAAAGGTGAAGTATATGCATGGCTAGTCATCATAGAGTTGGAGAGATTAATCAAAGAGATTCAAGACAATCAAATCAACATATATCATATGATATTCAACATGGGATTCCAACTTCTTCATCTAACAATTTCATGTACTTGTCTTTTTTTAACTTATACTCTCATTTTCAACAAAATCTAAGCATAAAAATCACACCTTTTTTTAGGGGTTTAACTATTTTTCTCATTTTTAGTCTGATTTTCTTCTTTTCTTGTTATGGGTATTGATTGAAGTTCATGGTTATTTTTTTTTTTAATTTTTCAGTAGTCAACAAGGACCCTCTTTTGATTTTGGAGAACTTGAAGAAGCAATTGTGTTTCAAGGAGTTAATCTTAGACATGATGAAGCCCAAAAATGTAAACCCTTTCTCCATAATTTGATTCTTTTTTCTTTCATTATTAAAGTTTCTTAAGATTTGATCATAACCAACTCCTAAAATCAGAGAAAGAGAGAGAGGGTAGTGAGAAACTAGAGAGAGAGAGAGAGGTTTGACATAGTCTACACAATCATTCTCATACAAGAAACTAGAATGGCATGAGACCCCAAACACAAAAAACTGTCTCTTAACTGCAGAAAAAAATTAGACTTTTTGGTTATTGAAAATTCTGGGTAGTCTTGATTCTTGATGATTCTCTGAGATTTTACTTTTTTTTTTGTGATTCTTGCAGCTTTTTTCAGTACAAGACCAGCTGCAACTCTGGAAATGTTCCCTTCATGGCCAATGAGATTTCAGCCAACTCCAATAGTACTTTTTTCTCATCTTTGACCATTTTTTTTCTCTGTTTTGATCTTCAACTTGCTTCATTTTTAATGTGATTTTGAATGAGTAATAAGTGATTGATTTTGAAAACCCATTTGAATATTGTGTAGGGAAATTCAAAATCAGGTGGAGATAGTACTGATTCAGGATCAGCTGCTCATAATCAAAATGCATTTTCTACTCAAATAGAACCAGAATCTCCTATTAGTACAGAGTTATCAAATCAATTTCATGATCAAAATCAACACTATCATCAACAAAAACAGTTAGTAGAGATGGCAGCAAGTGATGCAAATAGAGCAGGAAGTTCTCAGAATCATAATCAGAATCAAAATCAACAACCCAAAGCATTAGATAAGGTTTAATTCCTTCTAAAAACTACTGCTTTTTAATCTCCTTTTCTATCTAAAAACAGAGTCCCAAAAGCTTAGGAAAAGTTGGTTCCTGTATTTACTAGCTAGCTTGCTACTACACAAAGAGCTTAAAACCCTAAAATTGTAGCTAATTTACCTACCCAAATGGCTTAAAATAACATTTAAAAGAAGGGTTTATAAGTCTAATTAAGAACATTCAAATGAAGGAATTACTGGTAAGTTGGAACCTAGCTAGGTTGAAGCTCAAATGTCTATAAATGGATAGAAATCATTTGTTTTTGTATCTTGAAGTCCCCAGGAATTTTTTTGCTGTTTTTATGTTTTAAGAATCTGATTGTGATCATTATTTCTGACATTATCTTTGAATATACTGAAAACCCAATTCTCAAAACAAACTCATGATAGTAAAAGGAAAATCAACAGCAAAAGGTTTTTTACTTTTCAGACATCATTTTCAACTCAACAAATCTGAAAGTTGAAAGGAAGAACTTTCAATCAGTATCTTCATCTTGATCCTCTCCTAAAATTAGGGTCTTTGACACTTTGTGTTATGGAGCACAAGGGTTAAGTTTAGAGGAAAAGTACTTTATTTTTTCACATATTCTAACACTCAATTTACATCACTCCAGTGTCATTCTTGCCTAAAATAAAATAAAAAATAAGAAGTAGAAAAACCAAACATCAAAACTAGAAATGAAAAAAACCCTAATGTTTTTGGGTTTTCTTTGAATTTGCAGAGGAAGGGACCTGGTTCAAGTTCAAGCAAACCACTTGATGCAAAGGTAATTAACCACCTTTTTTCTCGCTACCCGTCTTCGCCTACAATCCTCTCAGATCAAAGGGGTTCCCACGGGTTGCTCGCTCGTGGGGTGGACATGAGCCTATCTACATTTAACATTCTCATCATGTGAGAGGGCTATAAGCACAGACATGAACCTGATATCCATCTGTAAACCTAGTAACATTCTCTCATGTATATATGATAATAAGTTGATTGGAATTAAAACTTCATCTATTTCTAAGTTCAAATTTAACCTCATCTTTGTTATAAAATTTTGTTATTCAGATATTGAGAAGGTTAGCTCAAAACAGAGAAGCAGCAAGAAAGAGTAGACTGAGAAAAAAGGTGGGTCGGATTCCGATCACCCTTTCATTGCCTGAAAAAGTCCAAACACTAAAAATCTCATATACCCATTTTGTGCAGGCTTATGTACAACAACTTGAATCTAGTAGGATTAAACTTGCTCAGTTAGAACAAGATCTCCAAAGAGCTAGATCTCAGGTACTAATTAACTTCCTAATATTTTAGTATAAAGCTAATTTTTTTTTTGTAATAATTAATATCTACAAATAATTGAATTTCAATATATATTTTTTATTCATTTTGGGTTTTTTTGTTGTTTGTTAAGGGACTTTTCTTAGCCTCAGTAGGTGGTGCAGGTGGAAATGTCAATTCTGGTATATTCTCAAATTTTTATTTATTTTTAATAAAGTTCTTTTCTTAAATACTTATATTTACTAAGTTATTTTTTATTTAATCTTTTATATATTTATAGACTATTTATTATTATATTCTTTTATACATAATCTAGAAGAGACATTTTCAGACAATTTTGTATGTTCACCAACAATATTCTCCAAATGAAAGTGGTTTTGGATTTTAGGCCCTTTATTCCAAGTTTGTACATTAGAGAGAGACAAAACTTAGAAAAAGATGTGGCATATTGTTACTCTATACATTATGATTCATTTGGTTTTACAACCCCAAACCTCAAACCCTAAACCCTAAATCTAATACATTGGGAAAATACAGATACAACAGTGTTTGACATGGAATATGCAAGATGGTTAGAAGATGATCAAAGACGTATGTCCGAGCTCCGAGCTGGTTTACAAGCTCACCTTTCCGATGGTGATCTTCGGTTAATTCTCGACGGTTATCTCTCACACTATGACGAAATATTCCGCCTCAAAGAACTCGCTACGAAGTCCGATGTCTTCCATCTTATCACCGGAATGTGGACATCTCCGGCTGAACGTTGCTTCCTGTGGATGGGTGGTTTCCGTCCCTCTGAGCTCATTAAGGTCATTACTATATATTTCATCTCTTCTTCTAGTGAGGCTTCTGTGCATGCATATAGTTTGTTACTAAATTTTACAAGGAGATGAAAAATTATATAAAAGTTATGTATTATGTGGTCCGCCGTTGTAGGCTAATAGTAACAGTACGTTCGTTTTGACACTTCAGAGTATCACGAATAAAACATGTTCGTAGGAAATTGTGTCTAATCCCATATAAGGTGCACCATACTTCATCTTCCATTGCAGGTCATTCCCACACTCGGTGAGAGGTAAAATGTAATATTCCTTACAAAGGATTAGACACTCTTTCCTAGCGAGATGCTTTAAGGTGCCAAAGCAGACGATACCAGTAGCGGCACGAGAGACTGGCACACACAATCCTATTAAATACTAATTTTGTTTTATGAACAAATTAATGGATTTATCGTACATCCCCAGTAGGCCCATTATTCCTTATAGGCTTCTTCTGTATTAGTGTATGATACTTCTATGCTTTTCTTAACATTTTGTTTGCTCTGATACTAATTTGTTGATTTTCGACTCAAAATTAATTTGCAGATATTAATTCCGCAATTAGACCCATTAACAGAGCAACAATTGGTGGGGATATGTAGTCTGCAACAATCTACTCAACAAGGAGAGGAAGCTCTCTCACAGGGTCTTGAACAACTTCAACACTCTTTGTCAGAGACCATCTCGAGAGGTGCTGGCAGTGGCGGTGGTGGTGGTTCTTTCTCTCATCATGAACCACCAAACGTCGGAGAGTTCATGGGTCATATGGCTCTTGGTTTGAGCAAACTCTCAAACTTAGAAAGCTTCCTTCGCCAAGTAAGAAGCTTGTCTCTAAGTTATCTTACACCTTAGTTACACCTCATTTATCACACTAATGAATGAATTCTGATTGTTATATATTAGGCTGATAATTTGAGGCAGCAGACACTTCATCAGTTATACCGGATATTAACAGTACGACAAGCTGCTCGATGTTTTCTAGCAATTGGGGAATACTATAACCGATTACGAGCACTTAGTTCTCTTTGGGCATCTAGGCCCCGCGAGTAAGCTATTCTCACAAATGCATTCAATCTCAATTAGTCCTTTTAGGCATTTTTAGGCATATGCATATATATGTTAATATCCTAATATGAATTTTACAGGAATATGACATATATCAATGAGGAAAGCGAGTGCCAAACGAACCCCGAATTGCATATGGTTCAGTCTCAGCATAGTCTTTTTTCAAACTTTTAATGATCATCTTGAATTGTTGTTTGAATGACGATCGATGAAGACTAAGAAGATGAAGATGGTGAAGTACTAGATGGAATTATATATCGACGGGTGTGTAATCAATGTATTATACCGATAGTTAAGGCGAGGAAAGAATGTATCTTTCGATACAATGGATAATTGAACTCCTACTTAAGCTAACAAAGAAAGGAAAATGATTAGTTAGTCATTCTCTCTCTCTCTCCCCTCTTCTTTAGAAGGTTGTTATGAACTTATCAATGGAAGAAGGAAATTTTAAAGGCACTACTAAAAACTTGTATGCTCCCACAAGTTTATTACATGGACTACCCAAATTCAGGTTTTTCTAAGCTCACAAACACTACTAGTACACATGACACATTAATTAGAAAATGGACGAAGTGATTGACTATACTGGCAAGTGCCAACCACCTAATTTCTCTGTATCTTTGTCATCTTTATCGCTACCACCATCGTCTGCGACTCTGTCCACTTATATTTCATCTCAGTATCGTCTCCTCTGCTAATTTTTTTTTTCTTTCTCTGAGTCGATCGCAGAAAAACCCTATTGTTGTCGATCTCCTCTTTGTCTCGTGTGAATGGAATATAAACTCTTAATGATGGTTTCTGATGAAATCCTTGTCGAAGGTATGAAACCTCCAAAATACATGGATTAAAACAAAAAAAGGGAACGGCTAAAAACACTCGAAATATATAATTATATGATAGTCTCTCTATATCTATATTGTTACAACAACATGTGTCTCAGTTCAACAACAAAAGAAAAATTCAGGACTCTCATTTTTCCACTCAGATCTTACCCTTGCGCTTTCAACAAAATAAAAGATCTTAACCTTACGCTTTCAACAAAAAAAAAGATCTTACCCTTACGAGTATTTGTTTCCGGTATCTAAAAGCTATCACAAATTCACAATAGTACTAAGCTTGAGCTAGCACTCATATTCGAGGCTTTAGATGCTCCTATCTCTAATGTGGGACGATCACATCAACCCCATCTTAGAGATGATTTGTCCTATACTCTGGTATCACTTGTAACGGCTCATACACCATCAATTACTGTTGTTGTCCATACTTTTACCATCTATGCCCAAATCTAATGGCTACGGAGTTTTGACGTTCTTGACAAAGGTTATATGAGCCCAACCAAAAGACTTCGGTACTTGCTAAATTTGAGGATCTAACGGTGATCTCATTAGTTATGATCTTACAAGAGAAAGAGTAAGAAATGTTGTTCCTCTTGTATGAGTCTCGAGTTCACTTTATCTCTAATCTTGTCTTTATTAAGACAAAGACAGAGTCTGGGTTGAAGTAGGAAACTTTTCTTTCTCTAAATTATAGAAAGATAGACGATAAGTGAATACTGACTTGCCAGTAATCTTTCTTTCGGATTAACCGAGATAGATAAAGTTAAGAAGAAGAATTTATGGAGTCGAGGCAAGAGTAAATTCTCTTTCCTTAAGACATTTTACACCTCCGTAACAGTAGCAACAGTTAGGGTGCATGCCTTCGGGATACAACGACTATCCTTTCAAAATTTTAAGATAGTACTTTTATATTCTAAAGCGGGTGAACCTTCATAAATAATACGATCTCTTGGACTGATGTGAATAGATCTTCTAGACACGTGAATGTTATAACTTCATCAGAATTATATTTCAGACACACTAGAATATTGATTTTAGAATAGAAGACAAGAAGAAAATAAACGAAATTCACTCGGAGACTTCTTTCTTCAGAATTCTAAATATACTAGAATATTTCTGAAATCAGAATTATATTCCAGACACACTAGAATACTGATTTTAGAAGAGAAGAGAAGAGAAGAAGAAAATGAATTGAATGAAAAATGATGTGGGTTTGGGTTGTTTAAATAGGATTAAAATAGGTACACGTGTCTTTTGGGGCCAATGGTATCCCCTCAAATGACGAACTTTGAAGGAGAAGTCCTTCGACTAAAGATGCAATGCGAACAATTTGTTGGATAGGACAATTGATGAAGAAGATCATCAAGTCCGGACGATTTAGGGGTCGTAGTGTTTAGCTAGAAACCAACTACGGTCGTCGAATTACTTAGTAATTCGCGGCTAACTTCGACCGGATCCTACATCGTGTTACACCAAAAATTGTCTATTTGATCGGATGATATGACTAGTGGGATGAGACATATGATGTTGGGTAAGACCCATAAATATGTCCCGTAGGCTTAAAAGAAGTTTTGGCAAAGATAGTACAAAAGACCCGAATGAAGGGAATTTTGGGCCGGGGCTTAAAAGAGGTTTTAGGGTCCATTATAGGAGTCGACCATGCTTGGCCGACCTACCTATAGGGGCCGACTAGAGCTGCCCAAGATGGGCATGATGTGGCTGACCATAAACAAGGAAATTAAGAAAATAAAAACTACTTTCTATTTTCGACTATTTTCCTTAATCTTATTCAAAAAGGACTTTTAGGAAACCTAATTAGGATTAGAATCTAACTTAGGGTTCTACTTTCATTGCTAATTTTCTTTCTATATAATGGAAAACTCAAATTATAATTTTTTATTTGTTAATATTCATTGTTATTTTTTCTTTTGCAGATACAGTATTTTGAATAATTTAATATGAAGAAGATTTACTTGAGGTCTCTAACAATATGTGACCAACTTCCTATAAAATTAACATAGTATAACTTCTCACAGTTTTTCCATTATTTTCTTTTTGAATAATTCATTAAATTTTTTTTATGTAGTATGTCACTTATTACTCTCTTTATTTTTAATAGATTTAGAAGAAATGTATTGAAGAACTACTGAGAGTGGTAATGCAAAGAATATTGTTTGATATGGAGAAGCGATGTATTAGAAAAGAGTGGTAATGCAAAGAATGTGAATGAATTACGAAATTCTGCCAGAGGTAGCAAATATTGATTACATGGACGAAGAACCCGTTATATATAATCAAAAGGAGAAACAACCTAAAGTAAGAATTGATAATTGTAAAGCTTTTCTTGAAGTTGGATATTAGCTAGGTGGCCTTTTGATATCAAGATTTGTTTTTTTAGTGACTACTTTCAGGATGTAGACGGAGCCTAAAGATTCTTCTACACCATCGACTAAAATTAGCTAGGTCTGCGAAGATGAAGAAATTAAAGAAAATACATGAAGCTAAAGCTCATGAAGCAAAGCCTAATGTCGTGAAGACTAAAATTGTCAAAGAAAGACTCAGTAACGATGATATGCTAAACTCATAAATGTCATTTGACTCTTCATAGTTGGCTAAGCGCTAGTTACTTCTATGTTTTTATTTGATTGTCTGCTTGACTTTGGTCTTCAAACAAACTTTTAAATTTCATGTGTTATGATCAATAATATTTGGGTTACGTAACTGTACAAGATTTGTGATATGATAAAAGAACTAAGTCGTCCCATGAGCACGGGTTATACTTATTAATAATAAAGACTCAAAGATTTTAAAATTGACAAAGATATTCCATTGATTAACTTTGAAAGTATATAGAGGACATAAAACATAAAACCCTAACTAATTACATTAGATTAGAATCATTGGATATCAACTATCTTGGACCTTCAGATGATGTAGAGGGACCTCGCTCGGAGGGAGTTAGTCTGCCTGTGGTGTTCTTATATAAGGGTACCCTCACATTGTCTAATACAGTAATACCCCACACAAGTTGGAGCGTGGGAAGATATCTGACACAAGCCTAACTTGGAAGAAAGTTGACTAAACTGGTCAAGCCCGTGGGATTTGGTGAAAGTATTTGCAATCTTGTTTGTAGATCGTAAGTGAGTGGGTTAAAGTATCAGGTAAGAACTTTAAGCAAAATAGCTTTAATTTATTTTCTAATTACAACGTGAGTGAGTGAGTGGGTTGTCAAGAACAATGAGTTGGAGGACATTCTGCACAACCACTTCACCAAACTCCTTTCAACCAATTCACCCCCTTCTACTCACCATATTGAAGAGTTATTCCAACCAACTATAAATCCAGAAACAAACTATTTTCTCACATCCATACCATCTTCAGAGGAGATTGAAATGGTGGTTCATAAGCTCAAAACAGATAAATCTCCTGGTCCAGATGGATTCTCCCCTTCCTTCTTCCACCAAAATTGGGATTTGATTTCTGGAGATACTATTCAAATGGTGCAAGACTTTTTCACACATAAAATCATAGCCCCACAGATTAATCAAACTCATATAGCTCTCATACCCAAGTCAAAAAATCCAACCTCTCCTTCTGAATTCAGACCTATCAGCTTATGTAACACTACATACAAGATTATTTCAAAAATCCTGGCTAATAGACTGAAAAATCCATCTAGATTCTTTCATCAATCCTTGTCAGAGTGCCTTTGTTCCAGGAAGACATGGAACTAACAACATATTACTTGCTACTGAAATTGCTCATTCTATGAAAACTCAAAAAGGGAAACAGAAGTATTTAGGGCTAAAAGTGGATATGAGTAAAGCTTTTGATAGAGTGGAATGGTCCTTCCTCCTCAACATTCTAAATAGATTGGGCTTCCCTCAAGATTTTTGTCAAATGATATCCCAATGCATCTCTACTTCTACTTCCTCTGTTCTTCTAAATGGAATTCCAGGTCCTTCTTTCTCTCCTTCCAGAGGTCTTAGGCAGGGAGACCCCCTTTCCCCATATCTTTTTATTATATGCATGGAAGCTTTAAGTAGAATGCTCCTCCAAGCTCAATCCAGAGGGCAACTACAGGGATTTAAAATTACACAAACCTCTCCTAGTATATCCCATCTTCTTTTTGCTGATGATTGTCTTCTTTTCATCAAGATGGATATTCCCTCAGTCCATCACCTTCTGGATCTTCTCAATCAATTTGGTCTCATCTCTGGACAACTGATTAATTTCCATAAAAGTGGAATTTTCTTCAGTTCCAATGTTCATCATAAACATGGTAAAATAGCTTCTAGAATTCTTAAAGTTCAATCTGTCAAGCATAAAGATCCATACCTGGGAACTAATATTTTCATTGGAAAATCTAAAATTGCTCCTTTTCTTCCAATTCTTGATAAGCTTCACCAAAAACTCAGTACCTGGAAGAAAAACCTTCTTTCTCAGGCTGGAAGAGGAGAGTTGATTAGGTCTTCTCTTTCAGCTGCCCCAAGATACCAGATGGCAATTTTTAATCTCCCAAACAAGATTAAAAATAACATTACATCTCTCGAAAGAGATTTTTGGTGGGGAAAAAAACCAAATTCTAGATCCTTTATCTGAAAGGTTGGAACTCTATCTGCAAACCAAAAACTATGAGAGGTTTGGGATTTCGAAATATACAACTTGATAATATATCCCTCAGAAGTAAGCACAATTGGGAAATCAGAACTCATTCTGATAGGACATGGGTCAAGTTCATGGAAACTAAGTATGGTTTCTCAAGTAAATCACATCTTAGGTGTCCTCCAAATTCTTCTTGGGTCTGGAAAAACATTTATAGAAACCAGGAACAAATTGATCAACATATCATATGGGATATAGGAGATGGAACTCAGGTTAATATCTGGACAGATTCTTGGATACCTGGAATTCAATCTTTAGAACCTACCAACTGCAGCATGGGTTATTCTAAAGTTTCTTAACTCATAAACACTGATAGATGCTGGAACCAACAACCTCTTAATATCCTTTTTCCTCCAGATATAATCACCAAAATTCTTTCCATTCCACTATCTTCTGAAAAGGACACCCAAAAATGGAATCTTACTCATTCAGGCACCTTCTCAGTTTCGTCTCTTTACAAACATCTGATACACACACCAAGCATCCCTCCCACAAATAGGACTGATCTCTGGAAATCTTTATGGAAGCTAAGAGTTCACCCTAGAATCCTTCTCTTTCTATGGAAACTTGCTCATAACATTCTACCACTGAACACCCTGTTAAATATATACATGGATAACATTCAAACTCTATGTCGATTGTGTCAAAAAGCAAATGAAACTACAACCCACTTCATTCATGAATGCAGAATTACAAAAGATCTATTCTGATGACTGGTTCTATAGATTGCAAGCTATTGACTCACACATTGAACATACTAATTCTCTCACTATTCTGGAAACAGTCTCAACCTTTCTTTGGGAGTTATAGAAACATAGATGTGAGGTTGTTTTTCAGGGAAAGCAAGTAAATTTGACTTACATTACAACTTCGATTAGCAGTTTCCTCAATTGCCAAACAACTTTACTTGGAACTTATCACATATCTCAAACTTCTTTATTTTCCAAGTGGAATCCACCACCAGAAGGAGTCCTAAAAATTAACTATGATGTAGCTTGGGATAAAGAATCTCTTCAATCTTATATTGCTATTGTTATTGCTGATTCAGCAGGTTCCAAAATCGCAGAAGAATCAAGACTCTACAGTAGCAGATCAGTAGACGAAGGGGAAGGCAAAGCTTGCTTGCATGGGATCAAATGGGCGAAGGAACATGGTTTCAGAAGCATCATTTTGGAAGGAGATTCTGTGAATGTGTGCAACTTTTTGATTGGAAGAAAGAACTCAGCTCATTGGACATCTAAGCACACTCTCAACTCAATTAGAAAATATGCTCCATATTTTGAAAACTTATCTTTTGTTTATGTTAATAGAAAGTTCAACAGTAAAGCTCATAATCTTGCTGTGAACTCTAGGAAAACAAAAACTTGTGTTTCGTTATGTTTTCCTTCATGTTTGATATCACACTGTAACATCTTGGACTTGTCCATATCTAATTATCTATAGATGTTATTTTGTCAAAAATAAATAAATATAAATGCAGCTAAAAAAGAGCACTGTTGGTGATGACGGTCTTTAATTACATCTACCTAGGACAAATTTCTTTAGCTGAATATAGCCTCATAATTTTATTTGGCTGTTTTAGTATTACAAATTTTTTTTATCAAGGTTCTTAAAACTCTACCTAAAACTTTATTAAGGTTTTTTTTATCAAGGTTCTTAAAACTCTACCTAAAACTTCATGGGAAATTTGGCCAAAACTCGGTAAAATATTTGAGTTTTGGTTAAAAAGGATTTATCAATTTTTTATAGGCTTCAGCTTCCTATGGCATTTTTGTAAAATATGTAATATAGAGAAAAAACGAAACAGACCTTATTGCAAACCAGTTTGGAAACCAAATTGCAAACAAGTTTGCAATGCTCTGAAACCAGATTGCAAAGATCTGCAAACCAGATTGCAAAGATCTGCAAACCAGATTGCAAGAGCTTTGCAAGACAAACCAAATTGCAAAGTAGTGCAAACCAGATTGCAAAGCTCTGCAAACCAGATTGCAAACCTCTGCAAAGTCATTGCAAGGCAAAGCAATGCAAATGGGAATGCAAAGCTCTGCAAACCAGATTGCAAAGCTTTGCAAACCAGATTGCAAACCAACACAAACCAACGCAAACCAGATTGCAACCAAACGCAAACCAGTTTGCAAAGCAGTGCAAACCAGATTGCAAACCAATGCAAACCAGTTTGCAAAGCAGTTGATGCGCCCGAAAAAGTTGCACACCCAAGCGGAGGTATCAAGTAGTAATCCGGCAAAGTCGGGATCGATCCAAGGATGGGAAGGTAGTTTGGATATCGAAGGGTTTTATCTACCGGTTTAGATATTAAATGTTAACTTAGACTAAAAAGCAAAGGACAAAAATAAATGGGGGTTTTGATAGTTAGGCATGAACATTATAAGAGTGTAGTCAATGATATAAACATTATAAGACAAGTAATTACACTCTTTAATTCTAATTTGTCCCAAGCTATGGTTCATTTAGCAAGAACAAGTAGTAAATCAAACTCTAGAGAAAGAACTAATCAAATTCAATCAAACTTAAGAATAATCATGAACAAGTATACTCAAATCTAGGTTTAATAACACGAATCACTCTTATAAACAACTTTCCCTCTCTAGAATTTATCAACCACAAGTAGCTATAAATATAAATTCATCAAGAACAAGCTAAATAAACCCTAGTTATGCAAGGAGTCAAGAAAAACAACTAAAACCCAAGAAGAACACCAAGTAGGAACTAAAAATGGAGTAACCCAATCCTTTTCAAGCATGACTGAGCTGTTATGGAGTGTTTTCTTGGCTTGGACGAGCTACAATGGAGCAGCCCGAGCTGCCCTTTGCCTTGGCCAAGCTACCCTTGCTTTGGCTTGCTTGGTGACCCTTAAACTTGCTTGACTTCTTCTCTTTTTGCATTCCTTCTTGATCCTCTCTCTAGATCTTCATGAAACACAAACCCTAGCCTCCATTTTTTACCTTTTTTTCTCTAAAATTCAGCACATAAGCAAGAAGATGAAGTGTATAGACCAAGTTAGGGCATTAATTTCTATTTCCTACCCAAAAGACCACTTTGCCCTTCTTTAGTAGTTATAGTCACTCCTTTGTCTAGCTTGACTTCTTCAAGTTATTTTGACTTATTCAATGACTCCATTTGATTCTAACTTGAATAATGTGCTCTCTAACTTGACCAAAGGGTGCAAATGACAATTTTTCCCTTGTCTCCTAACTTGCTCATTTCTTATGCTTTTCATCTCTAGTCTTCACCAAAGTGATAATCATGTTCCTAAGACTTCATAGACTTTCTCAAACTATATTTTGACCCTCTTAGGTACCATAATACCCTTGGCGAGTCTTTATCTCCTTACTTGCTCCCTTTTGCTCCTAGACTTTAAGGACCTCTTCTTAGATTCTTTTAAGTTCTCTTGACTCTTCTAGGGTTTCCTTAGCTCATTTCTTTGCATGGTTCTTTTATGGTACCTTGTCATGGATATAAACATATCTTATTAGAATTGAAGCATCAAATGGACTAATTCATCTAAGTTAAGTGACCTAAATGTGATGTTTTCACATCACGTCAGCAGCGCAAACCAGATTGCAAAGCAGTGCAAACCAGCTTGCAAAGCTTCGCAAGCTAAGATTCTAAGGGCAATTTCAACATTAGAAATGGGAGTGCTTTTAGAATTGTCCTTCAATACTATTTCCAAACTATATAGGGGGATTGGGCTGGACGTCTAAAACGAGGCCCAAAATGGGATTCCAATCCACGGTTGCCCATAAATAAAAGGGAGGTCCAATGTGTCAGTTTTGGTTTTAAAATTACGCAAAGAGCCTCGGAGTTTTTCAAATTTACGACCCGTGCCATCCAAATTTAACCGGGATTTGGCGAAATTTTTGGCGCGATTTCTGACGGATGGAGGGACGGAAGTGACCGTTTGCAGGAAACGTTACTTCCACATTAACTTCATTCCCACGCCTAGTCCATCCCACGCCTCTTCCATCCAGGTCATTTTGCTAGTTCTCAAGAAAAGATCCAACCTCCAAAATCCTTCATCCTTCATCTTCCTCCTTCAACTTTTACTTCTCAAGAACAGTTCTCAAGAAAAGATCCAAAATCCTTTAACTTTTACTTCTCAAGAACAACTACTGCTATTAAGTTGAAGAAGGGATTCAAGTTTGTTTGAAGCAAAAATCTACAAGATTTGAAGCAAAAAGACCGAGAAATAGTAGGTTTTACTTCTATCTCATCCCCTTAAACTTCCTTCTTCAAAAAAAAATTGTGAATGATTTTTCATTTTTTATACAAGTTTGTTTGATACAAGTTTTTAGAAACCCTAAAATTTGTTTGATACAAGTTTTTAGAAACCCTAAAATTGTGAATGATCTTTCATTTTTTTATACAAGTTTGAATGATCTTTCATTTTTTGACGCAAGTTTTTAGAAACGCTAAAAGTTTTTAGAAATAATCTCTTATTGTTTGTTTGATACAAGTTTTTAGAAACCCTAAAATTTGCGAATGATCTTTCATTTTTTGACGCAGATATGGTGAAAACTAACAATACAACGAAGAAATAAAAAAGTGTGACAATCAAAGAACCAACATCCACCAGAGCAATATCAGAAAAGGAAAAGAAACCTATAGAAGAAATTCTGGCTAGAAGAACAAGTCCAGGAAAGAAGAAGGTATGTAACTGAAAAAAAATAATTTGTTTTGTTCCTGGTAAATAAATAAATTTCTGGTAAATGTTTTTTATTCTTGAAAATATTTTATTGTACTGTGATTTGGATTTGTCTAATGTTAATGGGAAATAATATTGTGTACAGTAAATTGTTTTGTTCCTGGTAAATAATTTTGTTTACTGTAAAAATGCTTGGAGAGTATCTTCAGACATCTTCTCGTAATAAGGCACATGAGTATAACTAGACGAAGACTCTCGCGGAACACGGATCATGGGACAATACTCAGTCAAATGGTCTAAGCTCGCACCAAACCGGGTTAATGGTCTCCATGGTCCTTTCTTCACTACCTTCATGTAAATACCTAGACTCGACTCTTTGAGTGGAATCATCGAGTCGGGAATTGTCATCACTAAGTGAACCGTTCATATATGCTTGTCGATAGTCACGAAGACTTCGACGTGGTCGATCAATACTAATAGAACTACGGTTATCATCAAATGACAAATCCATACATGAAGGTGTTGTCATCCCAAATTCTTGTCGATAGTCTCGAAGACTCTTACGGGGTTGGTTACCCTCATGCTCAAAATCCCTAAGACCATATCCATCACGAGTCTGACCGACTCCATACATCTGTCGATATTCGCCCATGTCATCCTAGGTCGGTCGGGCTCAACTTTCCTATTCCTATCACTAGTTGGAGCATTCCTATATAAGTTTAAGTAGTCTTGACTACTTGTAGATGCTCGACTAGTATTGGAAAGGGTTAGCATAAGGTCATTCTCATCAAATGACCAACTTGCCATGATCTCACAATGTTCAAGGATACTAACACACAATCACAAAATGGAAACTAACACTCATATACTAAACAATCACACACAAGTAAAAAGGATCAGATAGAATGCGATACTATCAAGTGCTCTTCTCGTTTCGTTCGCCTTTCTTCTTAAGCTTCTCGATTCCTTCCTTTTCCTTCGTCTTTATGTCTCTTTTGGCTCTTTTCTTGAAACGGTGCCTAAAAAGATAAAAAGATAAGAAATCACAAAAACAAAGAAAACAAAAACATCTAAGTAAGCAAATATCACTAAACTAATGAACAAAACAACAAACGGTATCCAAACTACTAAACCTATCCCCGGCAGCGGCGCCAAAAACTTGATGCACCCGAAAAGGTTGCACACCCAAGCGGAGGTATCAAGTAGTAACCGGTAAAACCGGAGTCGATCCAAGAATAGGAGGGTAACTCGGATATCAAAGGGTCTCGTTCGCCGGTCTAGATATCAAATACTAACTTAGACTAAAAAGGAAAAGAACAAAGATAAATGGGGGGTTTGAACTGAATAGGAAATGAAGAAAGATAACAAGTTAAGCTACTAAATAATATAAGTAAACGGGCGAGAGAGATTCGAGAGAAGAGTCGGAGGAACAAGAGTCAGGAGACGGCAAGACTCGATTCGGGCAATCATCGATCGAGAGGGATACTTCGATCCACAAGTTAGGCGCTCCAAATGTGACATTTTCGTGTCACATCAGCGTCCAGATGCGTTCTAGACGCTTCTGGTCGCTCCAGACGCGTCTGGTCGCTCCAGACGCGTCCTAGACGCATCCGGATGCTCCAGTCGCATCCTAGGTGCGTCTGGTAGCTTCCAAACGCATCCTAGATGCTTTCGGTTACTCCAGACGCATCCTAGATGCGTCTAAGCTTGCATCCAGGTTCTCAGTCCTAGATCGAGACCAATTAGGATTCCCCAGACGCGTCTGTCTCGGACAATCCTAGTCTGTCTTGGACTGGGATAGCCCAGACGCGTCTCAGACGCTTTTGGGATGTCCGAGACACTTCTTTCTCGGACTCCTAGTTCGTGTTGGATTGGGATATCCCAAGCGTGTCTCAGACGCTTCTGGGATGTCCGAGACGCTCTTGTCTCGGACTCCTAGTCCGGGTTGGACTAGGAATCCCGGTCCTTCATGGACTGGGATTTCCAGTCTGTGTCCCACCCGGTCTCGGACTATTAGTCCGTGACCTGCTGGTCTGGCCCGGACGCGTCCTGGCCGGTCCGGCCAGCAGTAGCTAAAACTTTTGGAAATTTCCTTGTTCTATCTACTTCCTTCTTTCGTTCTTACTGTTCAGTTGCTGTTAGGTACTGTTTTTGATGAATTCACCACCAAATTTTCCGGATTTTTATAAAAACTTTAAACCTAAAGCTAGTTTTGGAAAACCCTTTCTGTAAAACTAAGATTTTAGTGTTTTAGGTCATTGAATCTCATCCAAAAACCCTAATTGATCTAATCAAAACATGTTTAAATCTCCATTCAAACACAACTATCTAGTTATTCAAGCTCAAATCTAATTCGCCTATTCAAAGATGGTTCATGCAAATGGCCCGTGATGCCACTGTTGGGTTTTGTATCCATCTATCATGCTTTTGATACTACCTAATGTTGTAAGCGGAATCTCAATCATCAAATGATTAACACTAGGTTTCCAGGATCTATACATGAACATATCAATGAAGTAGAATCGGAAAGATGATTACCTTAATCGCTTTTCCACGAACTAAATCTCGACCAGTATTCGGAAGATAAGAGCTCCAATTGTAGCTCCTCTACTTGAGACACCGAGTGTATGACTTGAACTCTCTCCTTCGAGTCAGCTAGGACCTTCTTTAAGGTTTAGATGAAGAACTCCTTCTTGACTAGACAATTAAGAGAAACTCTCTTTCTCTCTCAGACAACTCTCTATCTCTCTATGAGAAATACACACTGAATTGCTTTTCAGTTGACTTGTCCTTAGTTGGCTTTTAGGTTGTCTAATTTGGTCCTTATATAGAAACCCTAGAATAGGTGTTTGACCCAAATTAGAATTCATAAAGACTCAATTAAAAGGTATTTCCCAAAATACCCTTTTTCTATAGTGTGTCGGCCAATATAGCTCCTCTATGGGCTTCCTTAGCCGGCCCACTTAGGTACTAACCGGCCATGAGATGGCCGCCCCCTTGCTTAGGTCGGCCATCACATGGTCGGCCCCCTTAAAGCCCTCCTGGGCCTCCCTCTCGAGCCCGGATGTGTGTGTGTGTGTTCGGACTTCTCCGAACTAATTGGACTTACCAATCATGGATCCAATCACCACCTATTTGCCAATTTCCCACTAGTCAATTCTCTCTGTTCAAACCATCACTCTTATGTGTAACCCTTATAGGATTGGGTCTATGTTAGCCGCGGATTACCTTAGTTATCCGGCAATCATAAGCGGCTTCTAGCTAAGCATTACGGCCCCTAATTCGACCGGACTAGATGATCTTCCGAGTAAGGTCATAAGATCTCATTCGCCAAATCGTACGCATTGAAATCTTGGCCGGCACCCTCCTTCTCTCCTTCACTCTCTTGCTATCAAACCCTTCTCTAGCTCAAACTTTTGTTGTTTTTGGTGAAGAACACCAAACCCTAACCACACCTCTATCTTGCTTCTTAGTCAAGAAGATGATGAATAGTCCCCCTTTTGATTCCTTTTTCTCACTTGTGTATACACAGCCCTAGACTTAGTCAAACTTGACTAAGTCTTAGACCATTTTGACTTGGACCAAAAAGTGCCCATAGAATCTCTATTATTCTCTTCCTCTTTGGGCTCTTGGGTTGGGCTTCTTTCTAAAGCAAGGGAGTGTCTTCATCTTGTCTCTACATTTAGAACCAAGGGGGTGCCTTTATAGAATCCTTGTTTCAAGACCGAACCTCGACTTCTTTCATTCACAACTTCTCCGTCCGAACTCCGAATCAACTTCCGTTTTCACCGTCGGACTCGTCATTGACTTCACTTGTTGTTTGACTTCTGATTTTGACCAAATGACCAAAATATCCCTGGTGCTCTTTTCTTCCCTTTTGCCGCATATATAGTAAAGGGTTGAAGCATGTCAACACATAATGAATCAAGTAAATAAGTTCATATAAAAGCTAAGGACCTCTCACTTATGATCTTACCCTAAAATGCAAGTGTCATACCATAACGAGCAACATCTATGTTCCGAAGTCACAACACCTTGATTCCTAGTTTAGTACATTTCGCCTCGACTTCGGCCTCACGGACATACACTCCAAATATGAAATCACTCAAGAATGGTTCGCTCGTATGTGTGAGTGTGATAAGTAACATGGACTCAACACATAAAAAGGGGTGAGGACAACATTTTGGAACGAATGATCTTCGAAAAGGAATTAGCCACTAAACGGAGTGGGGAAGCTCAGTTACCCTTCTCACCCATTCTACCCTCGAAAAATGCCTTCCAAAGGTTACCGGATACTAGAGATGGATGACGATGGAGGATTCCCGAGAATGTCGACTTCTTCATGATTGAATCTCTCAAGCACTTCAACTTTTGTTTCTTGTTTCAAATATTTATTCATAAACATGAACACAAACACATATATACAATCACATTACTCAAACAAAAGAGCTAACATGCTCTAACATAACATAAACTACTTTATTTCATTCTTGCTTCTTTTTTCTTTCTTTTCTTTTCTTTTTCTTTTTTTTTTCTTTTTCATAACACAAATACAATCAATCAAAACAAAATACAACGCACATAACTTTATTCTTGCAATCAACTTTTCATTTCATACTTGCTCTTGACATTCTTCATTCTTTCTTCTCATGTCTTCATTCTCGGGATATAAGATGATGGATGGTGATGGAGTATCCGCCTCCCTCTATTTGGCATTCTCATCGGGTTTCATGGACTACAAGGCCAAGGTTAATTCGCTATCCTAATGTCACTCCTAGTGGCTAAGGAAGTTGAGCACACGAGATCAAATGAGCTCTTTTAATAGTTACGAGGTTGAGTAGCTCTTCATTCTACTCGGAGTTAGCGCGGAAGAGTACAATCAAAGGACAATTTAGGCTTTGAGCCCTCACATAGGTTAAGTCTCCACTAATGACTACTCTAGGTCTCTTAGAGATGTTTCTTCTTCACTAAGATGTTACTCCCATAGTATAACACAAACACTAAAAGACTCGCCTTTCATGCAAAGACCATTAGCAATCACAAAACTCATCAACTCGACACATATGCATCAACATTCTTAAAACTATCACTATAATCACATGCAAATCTACTCAAAATGTTCAAAAGTTTTCAAATTTTGGCTAATTTGAACCCTTTTGTCTTTGAAACCCATGGTCATGCATTGGCTATGGTCATATCCCGCATCCCCAAACTTAAAACTAACATTGTCCTCAATGTTCTAAGCATACACTTACCAAATGATAAAGAGGCACATCAATTCAAAGAGAAGAGTGGAGAGATATTACCATAATCGAAGGAGATAAAAGATGATACTACCAAGACTCATGTATAAAGAGGTTCCAAGTTGATGCCAAGCTCACGCCATCCCCAAACTTGGAACAAACCACGCCTTAGAAGTAAAACATATAAGAAATGTTCCTAAAATATCCAAAACATAATGAGAATGAAGCACATAAAAGACATGACCATATAAAGTCTATCACTAACGCGGGTATACACGATTGCATTGAGCTATGCAATTAGCCTTTGATTCTCTTGTTTTCACACAAGAGCACGAGTTATGTCTCGCGGAGGGTTTCCAGAGATGTTACCCTTAAACATCAAGGCCCATCTTAATCGGCTAACGATCATAAAGTAACAAACGGAAGATTTGGGGATCAAACCAAGGAAAACTATATACAAATGCTAAAAGTCTCACAAAAATATTAAACCAACGAAGTGCACGTGAGACTAAAAGCGAAAAGAGACCATCCCCAAACTTAGTGGATGCACGGTCCACTAAGTACGCATAAATGCTAGGGGCGACGACTAAAAAATCGTTAAAAGGGTCGACATATAAGTGAAGTGGGAGGAGATCAGTCGAAGGTAAAAAGTCAAACTCAAGCTTAGTGGATAAAATATCCACTAAGTCCCTAGACATGCTAGGAAAGACGTCCGCATCCCGTGCTTGCTGCCTGCGCGCGCGTCTAGATCTAGCGTGCATCCCGTGAAAGCTTGTTGTTCCTGGCCGCTCCGGCAGGCGCTCCGTTCGTGCACAGCAGCTGCTGCAGTTCGCGCCTGCAGCAGCGTCCTGAGCTTGAGGAAGCTGCTCCTGCCATGCTCTTGAAGCTGGTAACCCGAGCAGTTGAAGACTTGGAAGTGCTGTCCCGATCTCCCGAGTGGCTGCTATTCCGGCCAAGCTTTGGCCGACCTAGCTTGGCCGAATCCTCCTTCTTCTTCTCTCTTGTCTTTCTCTTCAAACCCTCTCTTTCAAACCCTTTAACCCTCAAGAATAAGAGAAATCCTAGAAACCCTCTTGCCTCTTTTCTCTCTCTTCCTTCTTGGTTGTTGAATGATGAATGAAGAAGAAGATGAATAGTAACCTCACCTTCCTTCTTCTTTAGGTATTCTTGAACTTGGGCTTAGATGTTGGGCTTTGAATTAAAGACCAAGGAGGTGCCTTAATCTAGCCTCTACAATTAGAACCAAAGGGGGGTGCCTTCAAGAAAAGACCTTGACTTCTATCTTTCACAACTTCCTCGTCCGAACTCGGAATTGACTTCCGTCTTCACCGTTGGACTCGCCATTGCCTCCACTTGTAATTTGATTTGCTTGAAATCTTTTTCTCTCATTTTGGGCACATGAAATGATAGTGTCAATTCGTTCCTTTTATTCTGATTTACACGCTTAACTCCAATAGGTACCTAACATGAAAAACACATAAAATATTATTGATAACACTCGAGAAGGACAAATTAGTCTAAATTAGGCTCTCAAAATGTGACATTTTCGTGTCACATCAGACAACATCAGACCTTTCAGGCTCTAGGGTATTATCAGTAAATTCATCGACATTTAACTTAGTACTAGGGTTAGACGTATTAACCTCGTCATCGTACCTAGTACCTTCCTGAGTTTGGGGTGGTGAAACCCCTTCCTCGTCGGCGAATAACTGTGACTTAAGCATTTTCACCTGTTGAGCCAAGGACTCGATCTCCTGCTGTGTTTCTGTCGCAAATTGTGACATCATCTCCCTGAGACGACTCGTGGGCTCTTCAAGAATCTCTTTATAACTATTGTAATTAAATGAAGACTCTTGATCATAACTCCCACCGTACATATTAAGATCATACCTGCCTTTAAAGTCATTGGTCTCAGTATAGTGTGGACTATAAGGTCTCTCATATATATTTGATGTCGGACCATATCCATCACTGATCGGACCATCTCTACACATTTGTTGATAATCTCCTAATGTCATATGAGATCGATCAGGCTCATATGGTCTATTCCACTCACTAATCGGACCATCTCTACACATTTGTTGATAATCTCCAAATGTGATACCAGGTCGGTTAGGCTCGTTTCTACACATTTGTTGGTATTCCCCGAAGGTCACACCAGGTCGGTTAGGCTCAACTTGCCTATTCCCCTCGTTAAGTCGTTCATAATCTCTTAGAGTCATACCAGGTCGGTTAAGCATATTTTACGCAACTGTTGGTATTCTCTTAAGGTTATATCAGGTCGATTGATGACGGGCCCCTTTAGATCAAGGTCATCATCATCAACAGGGTACGTTCAACCATTAGAAAAATGTGCCATGATAGTAAGGCATGATCACAAGATGAGAACTGACACTTATGTAACTAAACTTGACTTCTTTCTTTTGGTCCAATATATATTTTTTTAACACGAAAACCGAGGAAGCACTACGAAGATCTTATAAAAGTACCCACTAACAGGGGATTCATGGGTGATTAGAGAAAGTTACCTCCCGTTCGAGACGGGCGACGACCTTTGCAGACGACCCGGGCCACTCTCCCCGCGAGTGTTCGAACCCGAGGCTTCGTTTTGGTTTTTCGGTTACAATTTATAAAAGCCCTCCAATTTAGGGTCAAAACTTTAAAACAAAAGAAAGTATTAAAAAGTCTAAGTCTCTCTCTCACCAAAATAAATACAAAAAACAATAAAAACTGTAAATTTCTTCTTTTCGACTCCTCCTCCTTGTTGCGTCTTCTCCTTCGCTCCTTAATATCCTACACACCAAAAATAGAGAAGCAAGTCAAAGTAGCAAAAAAAAATCAAAACTTACCAAAAATAAAACTTTCCAAGATTAAAACAAATTAAAAACTTAGTCTCCGGCAGCGGCGCCAAAAACTTGATGGGCCTAGAAAGGTTTCCCTAAATAGGTCTATACCCGCAAATGCACGGTGTCAAGTTGTAATTTCCCGGCAAGACCGGTTCGTTCCTCAGAGACTAGTCAAATTCGTTGTTAAATTTAGAATTAGCTTGGTTTTCTTTTTCGAAATAGATTTTGGTGATAAAAATAATAAAATATTAAAGCAAATAATAGAAATGAACTCAAATGGGGGGAGCAGTCTAGGGGTTTCGGAATCTACCACATAAAATCATCTTTAGAACAAATAGTTAACTAGTTAATTCTCCCTTTTTATAACTCGAAATTTCAGATAATGAACTATCTTAATTCCGGAAGATATTTTCATTTAAAACCAATAATCTATAACAATGTAATTGTTTATTTCAAAAAATAAGTCTCTAAACTATTGTTTATCAATCAATACGCATATATCATCAAAAAATCTAACCTAAGCATGATATATCAAATTTAAAAGTATAAACAATGAAAAGAAAATCAATTCTACAAATTAAAACAATTTTAACTTTGAATCACAATCAAGAGAATTAACAACATAAAAATATGTCTCTAAAGGTTCAAGTATGAGTTTCATCCTAAAACCCTAGAAAAAGAATGTTAGATAATCATGATCAAGATTAAAACTAAATAGGAGAGAAAAAGGAGAAGAACTAAACTTTTTCTCGCTGAAAATTGTTTCTTCTGTTGATTTTCCCGTCTGCAACCAAACGCGCCCAAAAGGAGCAGTTTTCTCGTCTTCTCAGAAACAATTTCTCTGTGGGAAAATAATTTTCCACAGATTTTCTTGTCTTCCTCAACTAATTTCTCTCTCTATTTTATTTCAATCTTTCTACTACAATTCTTCTCTCTCTAACTCTCTGTTTCTTTCTTTCTCTCACAAAAATCAAGAACACGGTAGAAGAAGGAACAAGAAGAAGAAAAGATGATGAACTCTAATGAACACGGTACAAATTTTATCAGATTTCTCTATCTGATACGTCATACCTTTCAGACTTTCTTGATCTGGAGAACAACTGTCAAAGCAAATGATTAACCATTAATCCATTTGAGTGTGGCCACACATTTTCCAGTTGCTTCTCCTCAAGTGGCCCGGAGATACTAATCCTAACTTAATAGGAGAACATAATCCAGTCTTGTACTCCCACTTATCTTCATGTCTATCGTGTCCCACCTGGTAATCCGCCTTTATAACCTCTTTTCGCGGTTGTTGTTTAACGGTACCAAAGTTTGACATTCCTTACATAAGATGAGTGGAGTACTCATGTTTTAATGAATCTCTCTAATTGTGCCTATGAGTGTTCATGACATTTTTCAACATTTGAAGAACTCTCATGTTTGGGTTATCCAGTGTATATTCCTCAATCATACACTCATGTAATTGACTTGAATACTATATTCATATAGCCCATGAAACTGCGCTATCAGTCAATCTCACATACTAGTCTTCATGAGTCATTGTTGACCATGCAATGACCTGGACTAGGGAGTTAATAATGAATCTATTCCAAGTTCACTTAGTAGAGTTTCATTTACCAGATCATGCATCTGATAAACCTACTTGGAATGTTTCACTATTTTCGGACTGTCGATTAAACACTAAACCATGATTTAGCGACGAAATAATTAACTTATTTCTGATAATAAGAGTTTGTAATATTGAGCCTTCCCGTGTAACTCTTACACCCTCAATCTTACTAGTCTAAGCTTAATGTCTATGACCCTAATATTATTTCTATACTTAGTCTAAGGTGACAGTGTAGTTATAAGATTAAATCTATGTGGATTTCGCTAGTTATCATCCCTATGATATTCTTTAGTATCTCCATACTAAATTAAAGCTTCTCAAGCATTAACTACTTTCTTTTATTTGAAAAGTTTCCAACAGTCTCTGCTTGGAACCTTTCCAGCTCACTGTTCTTCTAAGTCAAAATTGTCATCTTATTCTGGAAATTTGCAACATATGACTTTTCAACCTTTTATTTTCATACCGAGAATTCACAAGTTCTTCTTAACTACTTTGTGTGATCCAGATCAACTTATCTAGATTTGCTTGGTGACGACCATAGATACTTCAAGTACTTTACGACGTCGAGGCGAATGCTAATCATGTCCCACCTGACCGATCTTATGCCTTTAGCATAACCATCTTTCTTATGCGTGCTTGCTCATCAAAATCATTCAGATTCTGAATCTTGCTAAGCTGTGTGCCATGAAACTTGGGTAGAAATACTCCGTTTAAGTCTTTCGTATTGGACTTTTCAAGAATTTTTCTTCAACAAGTCTTATCACCTTCTCGATCTATCTCTGTAGATCATTGGTGCCCAAAAGCATTCCACCTTTATGTGGTCCTTTTATTGAGTCGATTCTAAACTGTTTTCAACATCAAAATGTTGTTCTCAATCTCTAGTATGTCGTCTACATACCGGACCAAAGAAAACTGGGTCACTCCCAGTAACCATCTTGAACTTTCTTAATTCAAGATTTCTCTTCATTCCCAAAGAAACCAACTTTTAAATACTTTGCTGAATCGAAGATTCCAATTCCTACTTGCCCGCTTTAATCCCTCGATGGATTTTGAAGCTTGCGTTTTACACCAGCTTTAGAAGAGTTAACTTCCTCCTGAATGTGTCATGTACACATTCTTTTGCTAGTGATTTGATCATAATGGTCTTAATCATCGTGACATGAGGGATGGTCTTTTCATGGTCCATACCACGAATTCTGTGACCTTTAGTCATGCGCTGGGAAACACCGATGTTTCCATCCTTGTCTGTTTTTCTCTTTGAAAAACCTATTTGGACTTAACAGGAACCCTTCCTTTAAAAAAAAAATAGACCAAGTTCCAAACTTGATTTCAGACATGGATTCCATTCTGATCATATGGCTCCAAGCCATGTTTCGGAGTGATTCTGTCACAACTTTTGTGTAGCTAGTTCATTTTCTTCTTCAGTAGGATCTTCATCTTCTATGACAGAACTATGAGCTTTCAAGGTCTATAAGGGGTTTGAACAAAACTTTCAGACGCTCTCCACTCCTTGAGGGCTCTCCTGCTGATCTAATTCGCCATGTGCGGGAGGATCTTTGAGATTCTTTCTATGTCTATTGGCTTTGATTAGATAGGAACCGCAATTACTAACATTCGTACATCACTGTCAGTTTGTTGCTCAGATCGAATTTCTTCGATATCTAACATTTCTCCCACTTGTCTTCTTGAAATAACTCTTATTTCAAGGAAGACACCACCACAAGCAACAACCATCTTGTTCTCTGATTGTTTGTGGAAGAATCCCTAATATTTCTTTATCCCATAAAGAATTATTTTGTCTGATATGCAAACTTGGTTCTCGAAAACCATTTACGTTGGTTTCATATCTATAGACTTCAAGAAAAGACCACTTTGGAACCATTCCAAACTCATACCTTTATGGTGCCTTTTCAACTTTAGGCGGAATATGGTTAGCTAAGAAGAACGACCGTGTTTGAGAATATATCTCAGAAAGTGTTCGGAAGATTGGCTTATACCCATCATCGATCGACTTATGTCTAACATGTTCGATTACTCCTACTGGACTCATCACCCATATGATGTGTTTGTCGAGCAAGGTGAGAAACTATTTCTCAACTTCTTTGATGGTCACCCACATGTTCGATTTATATTTAGTCAAGTGGATTCAGGTTGACTCTAGTTAGTGTACCAATAGTTTTACATACATCCGTATGTATGAAGGCTATTAGTTCACAAGCCATTTCTCCCTTTCTAAAAGGTGACTTTGTCAAGTGTCCGTTTTGAACATTATTCACATGTGTCTTATGATACTAAATCATTTAGACTCGGAAGTCCATACAATTGGATCTTCCTCACGTGTCTTATGTCAATTTGACGTAATGACAAAACCAGAGTTGACCGGTTTGAATCCTTTGATTGTAGCATATAGTTTCATTGTTAACGCTCTCAGTTCTCTAAGAACCTTTTGTCAATTTAGCATTGTTTTAAAACATTTGATGTTTCTAGAAGAACATAATAACACTTATTAAGTTCTACCTAGATCAGCGTCTAAAGGAAGACTTTGATCCCTTTCAGCATCCTTAGCAACTCTTTACTTTTGCTCCCTGTTGGATCTTTCTCCTTTTAGTCAAGTAAGTAATTCCCTTGAGCTCCCACTGAGCCTACAATACTTGCTAGATTAACTTAGTTAAGAAAACTACAAGAATCAGAATTCGCAATTCTGTTTCTTTTGTCTTCCAGGTACTTAGGGTAGTTTCCTTGAATGACCTAGCCATTGCTTTAGGAACCTTTACGTCGACCCTTTAACCTTTTGAATCATAAGAACTCTTCTTATATTCTTTTGGAAATAAAATCTTAAGAACATGCTTCTTAGATTCAATGTTCCTGAATGTTCTTTTCAAGACGACTTTCCTAGAGGTACCAACCTCTCCATTCACGATATCTAGTGGAACTTTTCCTCAAGTTGTCGAATGATTGTGTAAGAATCCATATCATTAATCACCACGAGAGAGAAGAATTTTATGGATGTTCACAAAACAATTTGTTGATAATCATATCCTAAGTCGTTTGAAGTGGTAGTGAATATCGGGAATGGGATATTCTCGGACGTTTCCTTTGTTTCGAATACGATAATGTTTCTAGGATTCTTTACCAATCGTGAAAATAATTTTCGTTTTAATTCCTTCTGAAGGAATGAATGAAGGTTGGAAAATTATTTTCTAACAGTCATATATACAGTACAGTAAAAGAAAAAGTAAAATCCTAAACTTATTATCATTGCAAAAACAATTTTTGCCACATTATTCAAAATCCTCCCCGGTTGAATAATGCGATTCCAAGACCCCATTCCTACGAAGTTAAGCGTACTTTGGCACTGCCCTTAACTCTGCCCTCCTGGGTGAGTAAACTCTTTATTGATCATACTCCTATGACTCTTGGTTGATGAATAACACTTATGTGTTTAATTCATCCTTTTGCCTCGAAATCCTAAACCCTTTTGCTGACTCGTTGAGAATAACCAGTTAGACGCGTAGACCTCTTCATAGATCTACCCGTATTGTCCCGAGGTAAAAGATGGCACCCTGCTTTGGCAGAGCCTACCATCGATGAACAAGGGCGCAACAGGTGTCTTAATCTGAGTAGGCTTTACTCAAAATTCTTCTTGGGGACTTTTACGTTTTTATCATGCATGCATTACTGTGAACTCTAACATAATCACCCACGACAGAAAACGTAAATAAATAAGTAAATGCGCGCGAGAAAATAAATCAAGCAGACATGATCTTAGTATGGCCCCTAACCTAAAAGATTCAATCTTCTTAGGTACTTGCTTGTTGCACCTTTGTTCGTCTGGATCTTCATCCTCGAACTTCTATTGAATTCTCCCACTCGAACCACGATCTCATCCTTCGATTCTTCAATGGACTCTTTTGGACCCTAAACTCTAATTACAAGACTTAATGATTCGCAGATTGTATAAACTTGAAATCAAATTAATACATCGGGCACCCATCCGTGCTTAAAAACAAGAATAGAATAATTCTATGGCCATACTAGAACCCGCATTCACATTCATACATAATAATATGACAATCATAAGACACCCAAGTATGTATGAGATTCGCTTCTTAAGGTCGAATCTAGGTTTGCTATGTTCTAAGTAGCTATTCGAGAGATACTACCGACATCTCTATGTCAAACGTGCCTAAAGTCTAGTTTTTGTAAAATTCGGACTAATGGCTCGTTTTGGTTTTATCCTAAAGGGTTTTGAAATCATTTTGGAAAAACTCCATTTTGGACCTTTGGAAGACCCGGGCCAATTCGGAAAAAATTCGGGTGGAATCGGGAGGAAAAACGACGAAAAGATCGGAAAAACTCCCACTCGGGTCAAGGCCCGAAAAACTTAGCCCATGGTCAGAGACGGCTCTCGGAATGCCTCAAGTCAGTCCTTGGTTAAGGCCTGAGACACTCTCGGTTAAAGCCCATGGGATGGTCTCGGCTAAGGCCGAGACATGCCATGGCATAGGCCTTACATAGGATGGCCTAGGGACAACACGTTCCAAACGTGCACTGTCCCTAGCACAGGCGCGCCCCATCCCAGCTGGACGCTTCCTGATGTCCCAGACACATCCTAGGATGCGTCTGGCCAAGGACGGATCCCAGTCCATCTCGGACTCCAAGTTCGAGATGCCCTAGGCATACCAAGACGCGTCTGGTGTTCTGGTCGAGCCTATTTTGTCTCGGACTCTAAGTTTGAGACGCATTAGGCTATGCCAGACGCGTCCTAGACGCGTTTGGTCGTTGTCCCAGTCCTAGGCCGTCTCGGACTGGAAGTCCGAGTCGGCTAAGGATTACCCAGACGCCTCTGGTTAGAAAGCTTCCATGACCGTCTCAGACTCCAAGTCCGAGGCGGATTCGGATTTCCTAGTCGCGTCCTAGGACGCAACCTGGGGTTTCCTGTTCTGCATTTCTTGGACTCCTAGTCCGAGAAGGTCTCGGAGTAGTTCCTAAACGCGTATGCCCGGTCCAGACGCATCCTGGCCGGACAGGAGGCTTTCTCGACAAAAAAAAAAAAATTGTTTTAATTCCATATATTGTTTTTGTGATCTTCAATCACTAAAACTCCAGATTTTTAAAACTCTTTCAAAATCAAAAACCCCAAGTCTTTGTTTTCGAAAACCCTTTTCAAAAAAACTCGAAAATTGAAGTTTTATACATTGAAACCCTTTTCAATTTCTATCTGATTATGTCTAAATCTAATTTAAACTAATCAATTTTATGTATAAATCTATATTCAAACATAAAATCATCTAATCAATCATATTCGAATCTCGAACATCTATATGTTAACACTAGATTACCAGGATCATAAAGCAAGAACTAATCAATGAACTAGAAGAGGAATAAATATTTTTATCGCGTTTTCACTCGAACCTTTCCAATCACGTGTGAAGATCTAGAGCTTCAAGTGTAGCTCCTCTCTTGAGACACCGAGTAGGTTAACTTGATCTCCCTTCCTTAATGACTGTTAGGACTTAATGGAAGGTTGAGAAAAACCCTTCTTCTTGACTATATTGATAGAATGAGAGCTTTTTCTCTACAATCCTCCCTCTCCACTAGCTGCATATTGAGAGGGACAGAGAGATGTATATTTTTCTCTCTGAGAAAAATTCACACCTTTTCTGTTTTCTAATGACCCTTATATAGATAAGCCCTAAGTAGAATCATATTCAAATTAGGTCTTTCTATTTTCCAAGTCACAGAAAAGATAATACCCAAAATACCCTTTCGGGTATTTTAGGGTTTCCCCTTTAATTTTGCCGGCCAAAGAAACCCACTATGGGCTTGGCTTGGCCGTCCCACTTACCCTGGCCGGCCATATGATGGCCGGCCCTTAAAGCCTTGCTCCGGGCACCCTCTTTTGGCTCGATTCTTTCTATCTTGTTCCGAATCGCCATTCGAACCCTTTCGGCATATTTAGTTGGATATAATCCATCTTTAGCCTAGTCCCGTCTAGTCAAATCTCTCCGATCAAGTTACCACTCTTATGTGTAACCCATTGTAGGATACGGTTTATGTTAGCTGCGAATCACCGAAGTGATCCGACGATCGTAAGCGGCTTCTAGCAAAGCATTACGATCCCTAATTGGACCGTACTGGATGATCTTCAGGATGAGTTCATCGCTATCCTAGCTAAAAAATTGATCACATTGCCATCTTGGTCGAAGGACACTCCTTCGGAAGTACATCTCCTTCAGACCGAACGGATATATCTTTCATATATACCGGACCAAAGAAAACTGGGTCACTCCCACTAACCTTCTTAAACTATCTGAATTCAAGATTTCGCTTCATTTTTAAAGAAACCAACTTTTGATTACTTTGCAGAATCAAAGATTCCCACTCCTACTTGCATGCTTCAATCCTTCGATGGATTTCTAAAGCTTGCAATTGTCACTTAGCTTTCAGGAGAGTCAACTCTCCTTCGAAATGTGTCATGTGCACATTCTTTTGCTCAGTGATTGATCGTTATGGTTTTAAGCAACATGACTTAAGAGATGGTCTTTTCATGGTCTAAACCAAAAACTCTTTAACCTTCTTTTCTAGTCTAGCTCTGGGACACACTTATGTTTCTATCCTTGTCCATTTTTCAAACTCTTTGAAAAACCTATCTGTACTTAACAAGAAATATTCCCTTAAGAAAATAGATCAAGTTCCAAACTTGATTTCAGACATGGATTCCATTATGATCTTATGGTTTCAAACCATATTTTGAAGTGATTCCGTCATAGCTTTTGTGTAGGTAGCTCATTTTTTTTTCAGTAGGATTTAGTCCTCTAAGACAGATCTATGAGCCTCCAAGGCCTACGAGGGGTTTGAACAACTTTGAGACGCTCTCAACTCCTTGAGGACTCTCCTACGAATCTAATCCGACTTATGCGGAAGGATCTCCAAGATCTACTATCTCTACCTCTATTTCTATATCTATCGGCTAAAATTGATAGGAACCGCAATTTTTGACATTTGTATACCACCGTTGGTTTGTAATACCATTGTCAGTTTGTTGCTCTTATCGAATTTCTTCGATATCTTAAATTTCTCCCACTTGTCTTCTTGGAAATAACCATTATTTCAAGGAAGACACATCACGAGCAACAAACTCTTTGTTCTCTAATGGGTTGTAGAAGAATCCCCTATATTTCTTTATTCATAAAGAAATACTTTGTCTTTCAGCTTTTAGACGGAATGTGGTTAGGTAGGAAGAACGACCTTGTTTGAGAATATATCCCAGAAAGTGTTCGGAAGATTGGCATATACCCATCCTGATCGACTCATGTCTAACATGTTCGATGACTCCCACTAGGCTCATCACCCATATGATGTGTTTGTGGAGCAAGGTGAGAAACTATTTCTCAACTTCTTTGATGGTCATCAAATTTCTGACTCAAATATTCACCATCTCGATCCAATCGAATGACTTATATTTTTGTCAATTGGATTCTGGTTAACTCTAGTTAGTGTTTTAATAGTTTAACATACATCCGTATGTATGAAAACTATTAGTTCAGTAGTCATATCTTCCTTTCGAAAAGGTGACTTTGTCAAATAGTCCTTTTGAACAAAATTCACATGTGTCGTATGATTCTAAATCATTAGAGTTTAGAAGTTCATACTATTGGATCTTCCTCATGTCTCTTATATCAATTTGACGCAATGACAAAACCAGAGTTGAGCGGTTTGAATCCTTTGATTGTAGCCTATAGTATCATTGCTAACGTTTCAGGTCTCCTGGAACCGACTTTGTTAATTTAGCACTGGTTTAAAACATTTGATGTCGGAATCGGAACGTGCACGTTCCAAACGTGTCGGATCCATGGGCTTGGACGCGTCCTGGCCCTAGGCAAGACGCGTCCAGGACGCGTCTTAGTGCTTCAGACGCGTCCAAGACTCGTCTGACCGAGTTGTCCCCATGTCGGACATGAAGTTCGAGATGTTTGGGACGTGCCAGACGCGTTCTAGACGCGTCTGGATGGTCTGGTCATGTCTCGGCCTAAGGCCGTAACCTTTTGGGATGTTTGAGACATCTCAGACTCCTAATCGCATGTGGACTGGGATTCCAGACGCATCCAAGACGTGTCTGGGATGTCCGAGACTTCCTAGTCTTGGAATCCCAGACCTACTCGGGTGGGCCAAAGACGCGACCTGGTTGTATATTGTGAGACTTCTTTTGACTTCATAATTGGGAGCTTTTTCTCTAAAACACTCTCTCTCCACTTAGTTGTATATTGTGAGAGAGAAGTTGTTCTCTCTTGAGAATAATTCAACACTTTTTCTGAACTCCAATGACCCTTATATAGAGAAATCCTAATAGGACTCTCACTCAAATTAGGTTTCAATAAGAGTCCAAGAAAAGATAAACACGTCAGAACTCTTTCTGACTAAAATTAGGGTTTCCCCTAATTAGTGTGTGACCGGCCACTTAAGCCCACTAAAGGGCTCGGCCTGGCCGGCCCACCCTACTCTTATGGCCGGTCATGGTCTACTCCCTAATGGGCTTGATCAGGACACCCTATAAGTGGGTTTTTCCATCTTTTCGGGTTCATCTTTCGAGTCCGATTATTTCTATCTTTTTGGCACTATAAGACTAGATCATATCCATCTATAGGGAAGCTCCCATGAGTCAACTCTCTCCGATCAAGCTATCACTCTTTGGTGTAACCCGTTTTATCAGACTTGATACTTACAAACTTTTATTAAGATGTTTTTATCAAGCTTGATATTTTATAAACTTTTATTGTTTAGGAGGATTTCGTGTTTAATTAGCATAGAATGAATTTAATTAAGGTTTTATTAGACTTGATATTTTATAAACTTTTATTAAGGTGTTTTATAGACTTGATACTCTATAAATTTTATTAAGGTATTTTTTTCAAACTTATATTTATAAACTTTTATTAAGGTGTTTTTATCAAGCTTGATGCTTTATAACCTTTTATTGTGTAAAATGATTTCATTTTTAATTAGCATAGAATGAATTGTATTAAGGTTTTATTAGACTTACTATTTTATAAAATTTTGTTGAGGTGTTTTATAGACTTGATACTCTATATATAGATTTTATTAAGGTGTTTTATCAGACTTGATAGTTATAAACTTTTATTAATGTATTTTTATCAAGTTTGATACTTATAAACTTTTATTTTGTTTAGAATGATTTTATGTTTAAGGGGATTATTATTAAATTTGTTTTAATTATTCGGCTCAAGATTTTGGAAAGTTTGTAAATCATGTTTCAAATCTATATTTTGCAAACACAGTTTACAGAACATATTGTTGCAAACACATGTTTGCAGAACTTGTATACGGAACTTGTTTGCAGAACAATTTGTCATGTTCACATTTGTGTATAGGGAGGGGAGCTTTTAAAGAAAATTTTAGAAAAAGAGAAATTACTTATTTTTACTGATATAGCTTTTATTGAGTGCAACAAGGATGTAATTACTGTTAGAACATATTAAGTAATGCATATATAATAATTAAAAGAAATTTAATAATAATCTCCTTAAACATGAAAATCTTCTAAACAATAAAAGTTTCTAAGTATCAAGCTTGATAAAAACACTTTAATAAAAGTTTATAAGTATCAATTCTAATAAAACACCTTAATAAAATTTATGGAGTATCAAGTCTATAAAACACCTCAACAAAAGTTTATAAAATATCAAGTCTAATAAAACCTTATTAAACTCATTCTATGCTAATTAAAAATGAAATCATTCTAAACAATAAAAGTTTATAAAGCATCAAGCTTAATAAAAACACCTAAATAAAAGTTTATAAATATCAAGTCTGATAAAACAGCTTAATAAAATTTATAGAGTATCAAGTCTATAAAACACCTTAATAAAATTTTATAAAATATCAAGTCTAATAAAACCTTAATATTATTCATTCTATACTAATTAAACACGAAATCCTTCTAAACAATGAAAGTTTATAAAGCATCAAGCTTGATAAAAACATCTTAAGCAAATGCTCCAAATCTCCGTTCCGGCATCGGATTGTAATAGGTAGAAAGACATCTAAGAGGTCATCAAACAGTTATATTCGCGTCTTACAACATGGTCGGGAGATGAACCACATTGAAAGAGCAAGAAGTCTGTCATATGTCACCTAAGGGGTAATGTACTAAACTATGAATCAAGCTTGTTTGCCTTCGAAATATAGATGTTGCTCATTATGGTATGACACTTGCATTTTAGAGGAAGATCATAAGTGAAGAGGTCTTTAGCTTTCATATGAACTTATCTACTTTGATTCATTATATATTGACATGCTTAAAGCCTTTACTATATGAACCATGCTTACCAATAATGTGGTTGTTGGACTTTTGTGTCTCGTGAGACTCGATGTTTGCGGGCGTCATCTATGGGAGCCCTCACAAGACAACACTTGTCCTCTAGGGATAACCTATGGGTTTAAAGGCTTGTTACGTATGAGTTTGGACAGGCGATGTGACATGAAAATATCACATTTGGATCACCTAACTTAAACTAATTAGTCCGTTTCAGGTGTTAATTATATTTTATGTGTGTTTTCTTGTTAGGTAACTTACATGGAGCTAGACACATAAGTCGGAATGAAAAGAGCAAATTGTCACTTTCATCTCATATGGCTGAAACGGTAGAAGAAACTATCAAAGGGATAAAACGACAAGTGGAGTCAATGGCGAGTCCGACGGTGAAAACAGAAGTCGATTCGGAGTTCGGACGAGGAAGTTATGAAAGAAGCCGAGATCGTGTCTGAAAATTAGATTGGTAAAGAAGAAGATGAAGGTACCCTCTTGGGTTTTAAGTGAAGACCAGAGCCCAAGTCCATAACCCACAAACCCAAAGAAGAATTTAAGAGCACCCTTCTTTAAAAAGACCAAGTCAAACTTTGAGGACTTAGTCAAGTCCAAGGTTAGAAGATATAACAAGTTTTCCAAGTTTGATTTGTTAAAGGAAGGATCAAAGGAGAGAGAAAAAGCTAGGGTTTAAAGTGTTCTCGGGTGCTTGAGAAGCTTGAGAGAGAAAAAAAAGAGAAGGAAAAGGAGGGCACAGTCAAGCTCGGTCGACCAGCAGTAAAGGTCGGCCAAGCTTGGCCGGTGCATCAAAGCTGCTCGGGTAACACGAGCAGCTGCTCGGGTAACACAATAGCTGCTCGGGTAACACAGTAGCTGCTCGGGTAACACAACAGTTGCTCGGGTTTTGAAGGGCATTGATGAGACATGAAAATGTCCCATCTGAATCTCTTAACTCGGGTTAGTTTGTCCATTTCGGGCAGTTACTCCGATAAATTGTGTGTTTCTCTTTCCAGGTGTCTTTTACGGAGTTCGGTGTGAAAAACGGATACAACTGGAAGAAAAACACGCCTAGGGGCATTTTGGTAATTTAGAAATTATTGTAGTCTGGTGATTAGGCCAATGTTGATGCTCGAATGAAATTAGATTCCAAGACGAACTCGTAGGCGAAAACAGAAGTGAAATCGAAGTACGGACGGAGAATTATAGCAGGTCAAAGTTTGGTGTCTAACACGGTTGATCCAATTAGCTAGACACGTGGCGTGTAAGTGGAGGAGGATCTGATGGCTAAGATGGAGTCCGGTTTATGTTCGGTTATGCACGGTGGTACTCCGGGAATTCTAGGGGTCTTCCATACAGTGCAACTGTATGCACGATAATACCATGTACTGAGCGCATTCTCTGAATCTGACGGACAAGAATCACAATCAAGCAGATCAGACGGCCCTCACTGCAACGTATGTAACCTCGATGGTCCTGAGGACAGCGAATTTCGCTCTCTAACAGTTGTCGACAAAGTCACGGGACCTCTTGTACTGATCCCGTGTATTCAGTTGCAGCATGTGTCGGTGGTCCCGCAAGGATCAGTGTCCATAGGCAACATGTGGTGTCATCTGTTTTTGCTCGTTTCATCTTGTTCCGCTGTTTCGCGATGCAACCAATTAGTCCCCTTGCCAGCTACTGCTACGTGACAGCCTGCTATTGGTAAGGTTCTACAATCCGATTGGTCCACGAGACAAATCTCTCTCATCTTTATCCTTTGGGTTTATTTACAGCAACTAAAGTAGGAACAGAGAGAGTTTGTGATTGAGGGAATCCAAATCAATTTTTTGGAATAGATTCTTTTTAAAACAGAACGAAGCGTGAGATACAGAGAAGATCAAAGAGATATTCAAAGAGAAAGTTTCGGCTTGATAAGAAAACCAGAGATCAGATTTAGAGATTCGATTGGGGTGCTTAACAGAAAAGAGAGATTGAAGGATTTGATCTTATCTTCTCTCTATAAATAGAGAACAGAAACAGAGCTTAAGGATCATCTCCAGACGGCAAAATAGAACAACAAAGAAGTTAGATCATCCACTATCACATATCTTTTAGACAGAAAAACAGAGAACAAAACTAAAACAGAGAGTTGTCAATATTACTTTTTAGTTTGTATTCTCATCTTCTAATCATTTTCTTTCTTTGTGAGAGGGTTAAAGAGTGATTGTAGAGAGATAAACATAGAAATCAAATAAATCAGAGAGCAATATTGAGTTTATATCATCTCCCATTTTATGTTTTGAATCTTCTTCTGTTATTATTTTAGTTAGAGAGATAAAACAGAGTTGAAAAAGAGTGATTGTAGAGAGATTAAAAGAAAAATCAGAGACTTTGATCACCATTGAATCAACAAGAGCTTATAGAAACAGAGAAGGAGGTTTCATTTTTCTGAAATTTCTGAGGAAGAAGAAACTCTGTTTGCTTTGCAACTACTGTTGGAAATTAATTTTCTCACTGGAAAATTATTTTCCCCAAGATAGTGTTTGGCTGACAGAGAGGAAATTATTTTCAGTGATATTTTCAGCAATCCAAATCATGTGTGTTTGTTTCTATTTAACTTTGAATCTCGATTCTGTTTCGAACATGAGTAGCTAAACTTCTAATCTAGGGTTAGGATGAAGCCGTAGTTTTGCTTAAGTAAATGACCATCATCTCACCATAAACTTCTTTGATTTGCTTTGATATTGTAAAATTAATTTCTTCGCATTAGTTTCGTGATATCTCTTTCATTAGTTATACTTATATTTTGATGTTTCATATTTAGACTAATCGTCTTTAATGTCTCATGCTTAAGATTTGATAGCTAATAGTTTGAGTATTATTTGAACGATTGATTTGAAATTAAAAGTTTGTATAGGTTTGTTCTGAAAATATATCACTTCCGAGGTTTGGTAGAAAAGTTACCATTCTTTGAGTTATAAAAAGATTGAGTTGTGGTTGAGTAGGTTAGTTTCCAAGCATGCTAAGGTGGATTCCGAAACCCTAGGTTTTCTCTTCATAAGTTTGTCACGAATTATATTTTCGTTGTTTTAAGCAAGTTTATTATTTTTATCATCTCATCTCAAAATCAATTTTAAAGAAAACATTTTAGTCTAGGTTTAGAATAGGTTTCACTTAGTCCCTGCGGATCGACCCGGTCTTACCGGAATTATCACTTGACTCCCGTATACTTGCGGGTGGTGACCTTTTAGGGTAACCTTTTAGGCCCATCAGGCATGGTACTCGACGCGTGAAGAAGCAGTTGATGGCTCGATTTAGCAACGGGACGCGCAGGATAGCTCGGTTGGAGCAGATAAATATAGCCGGATTTGAAGCTTAGTGCTCGGGATGGCCGCAACCAACTCGGAACAACACTTTTTGGCCGGAAAAGGCGGATTTGGCCAGAGTCATCTAGGGTATTCCTGGCCACTTTTTTTGGCCGGAAAACTTAGGATTTTTACTCTCCATCTTAGTAACTTGCTTCTCATGCTATTTCTCAAATAGCCCCCAACTTTGTGACTGGTTTCCTGCCTAGCCCCCTACTTTGTCAAAAATACCCAGATGGCCCCCTTTTTCACTTACAGTTATAACACCGTTAATCGGTCAACATTTCTCTCTCTTCCATCTCATCACCTCTCTCTGCCACCTCATCTTCTCGCCACCTCATCGTCTTCTCCGGCAAGGTCGTTGGCGGACCAATTTTCCGGCCGGCGACCTTCAATATTAAAAAAAAATAATTATCGTCTCTCCTCTCTCTCTTTCTACAGACTCCGGCAAAGGGAAACCCTTCGCCGGAGTAAGTATGTTCTTTGAACAGACCGGGATTTGTTCCTTGAACAGATCAAGGTCCCGGCGAAGGAAACCCTTCGCCGGAGTGTGTAAAAAGAGAGAGAGATGATAAAAAAAAAAAAATTTAGAGAGAGAGGAGAGAGAATATAAAAAAATTAATATTTGAAGGTCGCCGACCAGAAAATTGGCCGGTCGGCGACCTTGCCGGAGAAGACGATGAGGTGGCGAGAAGATGAGGTGGCAGAGAGAGGTGATGAGATGGAAGAGAGAGAAATGTTGATCGGTTAACGGTGTCATAACTGTAAGTGAAAAAGGGGGCCATCTAGATATTTTTGACAAAGTAGAAGGCTAGGCAGGAAACTGGTCACAAAGTTGGGTGCTATTTGAGAAATAACTCAAAATAAAAAGGTGTGAGAATCGAGCTTAATATCCTCACCATCTGACCCCAGGGGCGGACCCACGTTAGGGCCTATGGGGTCACGTGCCCCCAGGCCCCGAGCGAATTCCGAGTTATACACGTCTTTGATTTCGAAATTCTTAGGGTCAAGTTCACGTAAAATATGAGTAATTGTTAACTTTTATCATGAAACAGTAGTTGGCTTGATGGTGTGTTAAGAAGTTGTTTGATGCAAGGGTTGTGTGTTCGAAACCCTCCAGCCACAACCATTATAAGTTATGGAAATTTTCTTTTTGCCCCAATTTTCTTTGAAGCTAGCTTAATTTGGCAGTTTTAATTCTCTTTTCAACTCTTTCTTCCTTGATCAAAATCTTTTGTTTGTTTATTCTTTTGCAAATTATAGCTGGACTTTTCTTTGTGCTAAAATTTATCTTTTCATTGGTAGAGTTATTTACGTCTTCATATTACTTTTATGCCCTTAACATAATTCATTTTTATGTATATTTTCTAACAATATTATTTTAGAATCGCTCTCATCTCTCTTCATCTCTTTTCGTAATTTCTTTTCAAAATATAGATTATGAGGCTTTTTTTTTTCAAAATAAAAGGTCTTCTTATTCTTTTAATATATAACTTGTACTTATTTGTTTTTGTATATTAACTTAATTGTTCATACGACTAAAAAAAACTTAATTATTCATACAAATTATTTGTAACTAGATTGTAATCAAAGCAACTCACGGTTAGCAGTAGTCTAATTAGATGAGTGTCGCTATGACATATAGAGATCATTGGCTTGAACTATATTTTTTGTTTTTTGCAATTCACACTTATAGCTCGGTTTGGTAAAGTTTGGTAAGAGTTCGTCATTTGTGATGGTATTGGTTTTTTACTGTTTCATATAATTAAATGTGCCCCCACAAGAAAGAATTTCTGGGTCTGCCACTGTCTGACCCTCACTCCTTATCTGGACATAACCTCAGTTCGGTTAGTCAAAAATCCCACCTACTGCTCTTGCCATTTTCTTTATAACAGATTTCCCCACTCAACTAACTACTTTCTCTCTCCCTTCCCTTGCAAACTTGGAATCCATTAGTATAGTTGGTAAAAAGTGTTGATTTTTTTCCCCAACAACTAGAAACCTCCTCTTATTTTATTAACTATTATGCGTGCTGTGTGCACCAGACAATATCCCAATGAGTTCTCTACCACTTCAATCCTCCCACCTCTAATTATCCAACATTTATAACAAATATTAAAGAACAAGACAAACCAGATACATTACAGACATAAATATTATGGGGTTTAAGGTGATTTTTGTTTTCGATTATTCTTATTTATTGAACCGTAAATCACAAAAAGTCATATAAGGATGACTCTGCCTAAAGTCTGTCTAGTTTTTCTTGTTCTCTAGCATTATTCTTTTGTAAATCCTTGATTTATAAGATAATATTTTCTTTTTGATCCCCTGATCAGTTTTTTTTGGCTCCCTATTTTTATAAATTCAAATTGGCCCCATTTTTATAACTTCGTCTTGTTTCCGTTAGAGACAATGGTACTCTTCCAAAAATGCCCCTGTGTGTTAACGTGCCTCATGTAATTAATACTCCTCCTTTCCAAGGTTAACAATTGTAAGTTTCTCTTCATTTTGATTCTTCATTTTGATATTTGGTTGAAATTAAATACCACAATGACTCATTTTCCTCTTCTTTATTACTCCCTCCGTCTCAAATTTAGAGTCTCATATTGGGAATCCAACTTATTTTCATATTTTTTCTTCTTCCATGTTTGCCCTTATTCATTTGATAATTTTCTTGAAGTAATTGAAAGATTGCAATTTTCATTCTAGAAATACACGCAAACCATATTAATTTCTCACTTGATTAATCCAAAAAATGTGGATTTGTTCATTGAAAAACAAGTTTTTGTATTGGAAATCATCAAATGTCTTAATTAGCTTAATTAATGCACTATATATTGGAAACATATAAGAAAGGGTATTTATGAAAAAGTAAAGGATTTTATGTGATAAAAAAAAGAATGAGACTCTTAATTTGGGACGTCTAAAAAATGAATAGTGGACTCTTAATTTGGGACGGAGAGAATATTAATGAACCTGAACAAAAATGGTCTTCTTTCTCTCTCTAAAATTTATGTAGTTATTACTCCCAGAGATGGGAAAAGCAAGATCAAGAAATGGAAGATCGAAAACACTTCCATCATCTTCATCACATCACTCATCTTCTTCCCCTGATTTTGGATTCACTATTTCATTATCACCTTACAAATCTTCATTCAATTGTAATAATTTTTGTCAAGGTGATGAATTGTTACTTAAAGGAAGATGATCAATCAGTCAAGCAATCTATAACTTTTTTCAAAAATCATCCACTTTTGATTTTACTCATTCCCAGAAAATCAAATACCCATCAAATCAAAAAAGACAATAAGAATCATCTTCTTCATCTACCTGATCATCCCAATGATTATTACATAATTGACTCAAAATAGCAGTTGCAGAAATTTCTCTGAAATTCATTAATTGACCCTTCTTATTAATAACTTTCCATGAAATCAAACGATGACTCAAAGCAATATCTGTTGATATAAGTTTATAGGTACCTTTAGTTTTGTCTTTAGATTTACAAACTGAATGAACACTACAACTTGAACAGTTTGATTTAGTACATTTCCTGTGAATTTGGAGTGCTTTGTTGGCTTGGTTGTGAGTTTTGTGAATAATCCAATAGTAGGTTGAGAATCAAATTGATCAATTGTTCTTGAATAGAACTTGCAAAAACCTTTTGAAAATGAAAATGCTTAAAGACCGTTTTTTTTATAATATATCAACAAACTTGGTATTTAATTTGAAGTGGTTGATATAACAACCTTGGAAAGATGGATTATTAATGGCATTACACACATTAACACACATGGGTATTTTTTGGAAGAAAAACATTGTCTCTCACCAGTGGCGGACCCAGAAATTCTTTCTTGTGGGGGCACATTTAATTATATGAAACAGTAAAAAACCAATACCATCACAAATGACGAACTCTTACCAAACTTTACCAAACCGAGCTACAAGTGTGAATTGCAAAAAACAAAAAATATCGTTCAAGCCAATGATCTCTATATGTCATAGCGACACTCATCTAATTAGACTACTGCTAACCGTGAGTTGCTTTGATTACAATCTAGTTACAAATAATTTGTATGAATAATTAAGTTTTTTTTAGTCGTATGAACAATTAAGTTAATATACAAAAACAAATAAGTACAAGTTATATATTAAAAGAATAAGAAGACCTTTTATTTTGAAAAAAAAAAGCCTCATAATCTATATTTTGAAAAGAAATTACGAAAAGAGATGAAGAGAGATGAGAGCGATTCTAAAATAATATTGTTAGAAAATATACATAAAAATGAATTAT
>BEHA01050214.1:983831-994400 GCA_002897215.1 Eschscholzia californica subsp. californica
AAATCTTTGAATCCAATTCAAAATTAATCAAATTTCATGTTTAAAACCTTTTTAAACATAACTATCAACTTAATCAAGCATGGATTAGTCCGAAATTCAATCAAATTGAGTTTTTAAAACACTTTCAATCCTCAATTTGAAATTCATTGAATCCCATTCAATAATATCAAATTGTGAGTTTAAATAATTTTAAAACACTTTTAAAATACTTTTATAAACTCAATTTATTAAACTATCAATCATATCCAATATGAACTAGTTCGATTCTTAGCAAAAACTAGTTAATTGCAAGAGGCTCTGACGCCACTGTAGTGATTTAAACCCTTATACTAGTGTTTATAGCGGAAATAAGACATCTAATGTCTACACTAGTATTCCCAGGATCACATGCAAAACTAGTAATTAAACTAATGGAGATAGTAGATTACCTTAATCGCTTTTCCCTCGAACTAGTTGAATTGATTGAAGAAGACCAAGAGCTTCAAGTGTAGCTCCTCTACTTGGGACACGAGCAATCAACTTGATCTCCCACCTTGTTGTATAGCTAGCACACCAATGGTGGTTGGAAAGAAGAACACCTTCTTCTTTGACTAGATAGATAGTAATGGGAATTAGCTCACTTTCTCCTCTCTACTTGATGTGGTAGAGTAAGAAAGCTTAGAGAGAAATTCCACACCTTATTCTCTGCCCTAAGAGTGTTTATATAGAACCCTAATAAGAATCCACCTCCTTTTAGGTTTCCTAAAACACCCTTTAGAATAAGATTTAGGGAAATAGTCGAAAATAGAAACTATTGGTATTTTCTCAATTCCCTAAGGAGATGACATCCAAACTCAGCCAAAATTGTCATATTGAATGTTCATAACATAAGGAAACGTCCCTCCAAAAATCAGCCCAATCCGAGCCCTAGAAGTGCCCGAATCGGCTAAGGGCCAAAAACCCTGTTTTTGGCCTTTTTGTACTATCTTTGCCTAATTCCTTTTTAGGCCTATGAGATATGTTTATGGGACACTCCCATGATTATATCTCACTCCCACTAGTCATATCCTAGATCAATTTGACACTCTTATGTGTAACCCGTTGTAGGATCCGATCGAAGTTAGCCGCAAATTACTTCGTAATTCGACGATCGTAGTTGGTCTCTAGCTACAACTCTACGATCCCTAAATCAATCGGACTTGATGATCTTCCACATCAATTATCCTATCCGACAAATTGTTCGCATTGTCACCTTAGTCGAAGGACATCTCTTTCAACTCCTTCAATTAATCAACTGTGCCTAATATGTAATCAAGGAGAAACGAAAACAATAACACATCTGTTTGGTAGTTGTCCCTTATTTGTAGATCTGAACATCAGAGCTGGAACCATAGATCTGCAACAGAGATTCGTAGATCCAATAAAAAAATTTGAAGTATTTGCTACTACAAAGAGATATAGGAAACAAAGACTGGTTTACCTTCACCTATTTGATGTGGGAATGGTGGAAAATCAGATGTGATAGACACTTCCAGCAAAAGCAACCAGATCTCGAAAGATGTTGGTGGAGTACTAAAGAATCTCTGAGGTATGTTACTAACTTAACCATTTCTTCTAATACTAACAATGTTTTACAGGAAGGTAGATGGTGTCCCCCTCCATTCGGATTAATCAAAATAAATTTTGATGGAGCATTCAGAGAAGAAAAGGCTTCATGTGCAGCCATAGCAAGATACTCAGGAGGTCGGATTTTGGGAACGAAAGTGAAAGAGATTTCCCCTATATCGGTTATTTACAGTGAGCTAATGGGGTTAGAATAGGCCCTAGATTTAGACGAAGATTTGGGGTTAGTGGGTTTTATAATAGAAGGTGATGCACAGGTGTTGATTCACTTAATTACAACCGTTGATTGCGACGTTCCTTGGAGATTATCAAATGAAATCGACGGACTACGATTAAGGGTGAACCAACTCCAACTTAAAGTGGTGTACTGCAACCGATTTACAACTAGGAAGCGCATGCTCTTGCCGCTTCAGCTTCACCCCCTCAAATTTATTAAGATAGTTTTTGTCCTTATGGTTAACCTTGTTATAAGTTTAGTCCGGGTTTGTAACGTTTTTTATTTTATTTTTTTTGAAACCACGGGAATCGATTTCCATTCATAAGTGATAAAATCACATTGTTTACATGGATAAAATCACATTGTTTACATGGATGAAATTGTTATTTCTCTTTTCCAACTTCATGAGAGTTGCATACCTTTAAATGCAAAGTACCTCGTGATAAGAAAGAAATTGGACTAGACTCTGATGAAGAAAGATAGAAAAAAGATGAAAGGATCCTAAAGATCACAAATGAAAAGACCCTAAAGGTCAACAAAACAACTGATAATACAAAAAAAGAAAATACTAATCAAACATCCCCGTCACATTCGCCGGAAAAACCGTTATTGTCGCCGGAAAACTGCCACAATTGCCGGAAAACTGCCGTCATAACCGGAAAAGCCACCGTCATCTCTGAGGGAAGTTGTATATACCGTCTGAGGAGGAAAATACTAAATCTTTGGAATCAGACTTCAAAATATCTCTTGAATTCCTTGATCCTGTTCTAAATCTAACCCCAAACACAATCTTCTAAAGTTCATCTTCATCTTCGTTCAACACTGATGCAAAAATCGATTCTCTTTTACTGGATCTAACCTATGATGGAGAGTTGTCGATTTGGAAATTATTTCTGTCGAATCATGAAGTTTAAAGTGAATATTAACTGAGAAAATGTATAGAAACGGAAGACCAAAGATAGATTTTGGAGTCGGTTTGAGGAATTGTAGGGATAAAATCAAAGTTTCAAACAAAAAACCGCCAATAACTGCTCCGGGAGAGGAATTAGGGGAACTTGCGCCACCAACCCCTAAGTAGAGGAAGGTGCTGTTTGTTTTTTATTTTTTTCAGATCTGAAATCTGAATAGAGACACAATTCAGATTTCAGATGTTTGTTTTCTAATTTAAGAAAATCTGAAAATGTAGCTGAATTAGGTTGTGGTCTGAACGGGCTGAAAACGAGCCCATATAATTCAGACTTCAAAACAAGTCTGAAAAGGAGACCCAAATGCTGAAATAGACCAAATGACCTTTATACCCTCTGTTTTACAAAAAATTTCTCATCCAAATATGTAAGTCAGACAACCACCAACACCTGACTCAGACCACCACCAACACCTGGCTCAGACAACCACCACCACCACTTGAGTCAGATAACCACCACCATCTGAGTCAGACAACCACCACCACCTGAGTCAGATAACCACCACCTGAGTTAGACCACCACTACCACATGAGTCAGACCACCACCGCCAACACATAAGTCAGGCCACCACCACCACATAAGTCAGGCCACCACCACCGGTAACACAACACAAAAGCCACCACCGGAAACCTAAGTCAGACCACCACCGTCAACACAAAACCACAACCACCACCGTCAACCCAAAACCACAACCACCACCGTCAACCCAAAACCACAACCACCACTGTCAAGTGTCAACACAACACCAAAGCACATCAATAACACATTTCACGTCCACCACCACACATCACGACCACCACCACCGCCATACATCACGGCCACCGCAGAGAGAAAGAAATAGAGGGGGAAGAGGGAGACCCTCGCCGGATCTGGCAAGGGTTAGCTTTGCTCAAATGGATGAAAAGCTCAGATAATGGTTAATGGTTCTTTTCCCTGACCTTCCAACAAATGAAAGGTCTCATAATGAGTTGGGATTATAAAAAACACTATCATCATAGCCACCACCTAAGAAACCCTAACTTTATCAAAACCCCCAAAACATTTGAGAAAGGCTATGGTGAGGGAGATGATAACAACCCTAAAACATTTGAAAAAAATATAGACTTCCTGTTAGGGTTATTGTGAGGGAGATGGAGACTTCTCAATCTTTTTTGTTTTCAAATAAAGAGAGAATGTAACCCTAGATTTTTAGGGCTTTTATAGTTCTTCACTTTTATTTGGCCGGGAGACAAAAGTTGAACTTTTTGTAACGAGGGGCATAAGCGTAATCTTATCTTTTCAGACTTTATAATTCAGACTTAAAAACAAACATCTAAATTCACTCAATTCAGATTCAGACAATTCAGATTCAGCCAACTCAGATTCAGACAATTCAGATTCAGACAATTCAGATTCAGACATAAATAAAAAAACAAACAGCACCGAAGTCTTTTAGCCCACTAAAATTGGACGGGGATTGTTATTAAGGCTTTATTTTTCGTCAAAAAAAAAAAGAGGAAGGGAACCTAAAAAGATGTAAAAATGTCTCTCTACAAGGATGATTGAGAAAAAGAGAACACTAGTTCCTTGGGTCAGTTAACGAAACTAGTTATCGATTTAAACCTTCTCGGGTTTTTGGCCGTTGGCGACGCGGTCATCAGAAAACCCTAATTGTACGAAAGATGAAGAAACCCTAACTACTAAGCAAGAGGGAGCGGTGAATATAAGAAACATACATCAAGAACGAAATCTTTCTCAAGAAGATTAGGCTGATTGTAGTGTTACAATCTCTGAACGATATCAGAAAACCCTAAATTCTTTGTGAGTATCTTTTTGGCCTCTCTTACTTTGGTACGACTTAATCTTTAAGTCTCGACATTCTTTGAACCTTTTTGTGTTTGGATCTGATCTAGCGATCCAGTGTTGTACATCATGGATACTGATCCCATTGATTCGATCAGTGAGGAAATTCGCACATGTGGAACTCGATAGTGGGATGCACTACTGTTCGATCTTTGTCGCTGGATATTGCTGGTAATTACTAGTTGTTGTGTCTTTGAATCAATCTTGAAATGCCCCATGAGTGAGCATAAATGCATCTCGTTTTTGGTTATCCCTTTCAAACCCTAGTAATGGGGTTTTTGAAATTTATCATTTTGGATCGTTCAAGAATTCTAAACCCGCCTTGGCTGTTATTTTATTGCATATAGAAAATTGGTAAGTAAGTATAAGGTTGTTAGGTCAAATCGAAAATTGGTACATACTTATAATTTCTTATACAATAACTTTTACAAGTTACGACTAATTACATGAATGCATTAAAATCTGCTTCATTCGAGATTACGTTTGACATTATCTCTAATACACTCCCATGCTGGTTGTTAGTTCCTATGCTTATAGTGGGATTTTCTTGCGATTAGTTAGTTCCTGTACACCATTAAGATATGTGGGTGAAAATTAAGGTCGGCAGTGGGCTATACTCGAAATAACAGTTGGAATACTTGATATTGGCGTTAAGCTCCCTCGATATACGTTAGCTTTTACAAGTTGTAATTAATTGTTGGCCTGCAAAACTAATGTTGGTGGTTGTCTATGCTCGAAACAATAGTTGGAAATACCTGACATTGGCACTTAAGCTTTTCTTGTAATTAGTTGTTGGCCTGCAAAATCAATGTCGGTTTGTATTTGAAACAACAGTTGGATACTTGCTGTTGGCAGTTAAAGTTATTCCATTGATATTTGATAGTTCTTACAAGTTGCGATTAATTAGCCAGCAAAAATATCATTCGTGGTAGGTTTCATTCGAGACTAGGATTGGCAATGTGTCCAATACAATTTCATGTTTGATGGCGGTTACTTGGCTTCCCATTTGTGGTTATTGTTTTGATATTATGTATGTATTTTATATTTAATTTGTATTTTACAAGTTTTTGAAGTTAAGTCTATTCATATGCCATAGTACACCATCGAGATACATGGATATTATATGGAGTGTACAGTGTACACATTACTGAAACTGAAAGGCGCCTAGAGATGTTCTCTTATGCACGATTATGTTCAGCAGTTGACTCTATTCAGATGTACACATTACTTGTATCTTGGTGGTAAATGTTGTATGCATAGACTTCTCTTTCGCTTTTTTTACTTAATATATTTTCTTAGTAACAATAATTACTAGTTTTTTTTACTTGTTTTGATGTATTGTATATATTTTATTTTTAATTGTATTTTACAAGTTTTTGAAGTTAAGTCTCTACGTACGCCATAGTACACCACCAAGATACATTGATACTATTTGAGAAGTTGGTGATACACATTACTGAAAGTCTGAAACCGAAAGAGACATAGAGTTGACTCTATTCAGATGTACATATTACTTGTATCTTGGTGGTAACTGCTGTATGTAGAGACTTCTCTTATTTTTTTACTTATCATGTTTTTTCAGTAACAATACTGTTATTTTTTTTTACTCGTGTAAGTATATTCATGCATCATGTTATAGCACTAAGAGATGTGGCTACTATATGGAGATGAAGGTTGGAAGTCATTTGATTGAAAATACTGGCTGAGAGTTGGTTAACTCTTGTGCTTTTACATATGATGTGTGGATATGCTTATACTATTACTAAGTTTATTTTCAATCGTATTTTACAAGTTTTTGAAGTTAAGTGTCATACGCCATAGTGCACCACCAAGATACAATGATATTATTTGAGAAGTTGGTGTGTACATTACTAAAACTGAAAGGGACCTAGAGATGCGTGCTTATGTAAGATTATGTTCAACAGTTGACTCTATTCAGATGTGCACATTACTTGTATCTTGGTGGTAACTGTTGTAGTATGCATAGATTTTCTCTTTCGTCTTTTTTACTAAATATATTTTCTTAGTATTTTATTTTTAATTTTATTTTACAAGTTTTTCAAGTTAAGTCTCTTCATACGCCATAGTACACCACCAAGATACATGGATATTATTTGAGAAGTTGGTGGTTCATATTACTGAAACTGAAAGGGACCTAGAGATGTGTACTTATGCAAGATTATGTTCAACATTTGACTCTATTCAGATGTACACATTACTTGTATCTTGGTGGTAACTGCTGTATGCAGAGACTTCTTTTATTTTTTTACTTATCATATTTTTTCAGTAACAATACTTTTTTTTTTACTCGTTTAAGTATCTTCATGCATCATGGTATAGCACTAAGAGATGTGGGTACTATGTGGGGAGGAAGGTTGGAATCCGTTTAATTGGACATACTGGTTGGTAGTTGGTTAAGGCTTGTGCTTATACATATGATGTTCGGATATGCTTATACTGAGTTTATTTTTAATTGTATTTTCCACGTTTTTGAAGTTAAATGTCTTTATACGCCATAGTACACCACCAAGATACATGGATATTATTTGAGAAGTCGGTGTACACATTAGTGAAAGGCACCTAGAGATGTGCGCGTGTGCAAGATTATGTTCCACAGTTGACTCTATTTCAGATGTACACATTACTTGTATCTTGTTGGTAACTGTTATATGCATAGACTTTCTCTTTCGTTTTTTTTACTTAATATATTTTCTTAGTAATAATAATTACTATTTTTTTACTGGCGTCTTTATCTTCATGCATCATTGTATGACACTAAGAGGCATGGGTCCTATAGAAGGTGATGAAGGTTGGTTTACAGTTGTGCATATACATATGATGCGTGAAGATTCTTCTTCTACTTTTGTTTTCCTTTTCCATTTCTTTATATCATTAACAAGTTACCCAGTTGTGCACCACCGTAATAGTGTTATACATGGATTTTTCGGAAATATGACTCTCAAGTCTTAATATGGACACAAATTGTAAAAAGCCACCTAAAATTGTGGGCTCATATGAGATTAAGGTTGTTAGTGTACTATATTCAGAATCTCAGGTTGTGACAGACAACAATTAATATCGGTGGTTAATGTTCTCTTGGGTTGTGTTTAGAGACTATGTTTCAATATATTTTATAATAGTTTTTTGTAATAACATTTACTAGTTTGTATCTTAAAAAAAACATTTACTAGTTTGTAATTTGTGTAAGCATCTTCATCTATTATGGTTTGACACCCAAAAATTTGAGTTTCTGTTTGAGATTGGTATCAAGTGAATTGCAAATAATGGCTGGCAGTTGATATACCTTTGGGTGGCTATGCACTTATACTTGCAATATATGGAGATGTTTATATTTTTTTTCGTTTTTAACATTATTTCAGAAGTTTTTAAAGTAGTGCGAGTCTCTGCATATGTCGTGGTACGATGTAACAAACCATGGTAAAGTTTTTTCTCTTTTTGACAATATGTCGTTGTAGTGTTAACTCACACATCACAATAGGCTTCCCAGTAATGTCGGCTAATGGCATACAAATGATGGTAGTGAGATTTATTCCAGTTTGCTTACGGAAATACTTTAAATTGGGTGTTACATTGATTTCAACTGTTATGTAGAGACTTACCTACAGCTTAAACTTATTTTTATTTCCTTCTTTCTTTTAACACACAATTTTGTGATTTTTAGTTTCTTTTGACATCATATATTTCTACCAACAACCGTGGGCTTCACTCGAGGTTATGGGTAGGCATTGGTTTTACTCAAGATAATGGTTGGCAATTGGTCTACATTTTCTGCTTATATATGTGATGCTCAAAGATGCTTATTTTATTTTTTGATGATGATTTTTAATAGTGCTATAATTTTTATAAGTATCTTCATACATCTAGGTATGACTTCAAGGAATGTGGGTTCATTCAAGATTGACTTGTTATAGATTACAAATTAAACTATAATAATGGTTGGCAGATGGTTAACCTTTGTGGTTTTATACTAGCATAAACTTGCTCGGGTTTAGAATTCTTTATTGTAAGCTTCATATATACAGTAGTTATTTGAGATCACTGCTTTTGGGGTGGTAAATTAAGGTGGCGTTGTGATGTACTCGAAATAACATTTGGGGGACTCGATTACTGGCAGTTAAGCTTTCCCTACAATCTACAATAGCTTTTACAAGTTGCAACTTGTCATTTATTGCTGGCTTTCAAAATTAACGTTGGTGGTAGTCTATATTCGAAATAATAGTTGTAAATACTTGATATTGGGATTCACATATTATCTACATGTACGATGTACCCTGCTTCTTCACAAAGTCTCTGGAAGGTTTTAGTGCGACTATATACCATCAAAATTTGAACTTTCATATGTAGATTTAGTGTGGAAATCACTATTTAGAGACGAAAGTCTATTTTGCTGAAAACTCATTTACATCGCTTGTTACAAATTGACCCCAACTAAGTGCAGCACCCTGAGAAGCTTTCAAGTGGGGCAGGAAATTTGCAAATGCCCGGAGGAAGTGCAATATGCAGAGAAGATTATCAGGTCGGGCAGGAAGGTGTAATGCCCGTTGAGGGTGCTGAAGAGGCGTCGCTTGAGGCACAATGTGAGCGACCGAAGGCAGAAAATTTGGAAGTGTCCAAAAGACTTCAAAAAAGCACAATAGCTAAGGAAGCTTCCAGATTGGAGCAAAAGGTGCAAATGCACGTCGAGGGAGCTTAAGGGGAAGCTCCTGTGGTATGACATACCCAAGTCTGGGCGACCAAACACAGACATTTCTAAAATGTTTCAAATCGACCCCAATGAAATTCCACTCCTTAGAGAAGGTTCCCTGGTGGGCTATGAAAGTGTAATGCACGCTGAGGGAGTTGAACATAAGATACAGTTCGTTGTTTTTTTATCTGCTTTGGTTAGTGCTAACTATTTTTTTCAATATATATATATATATATATATATATATATGTATATGTTCACATGCTCGGCATTATAAGATTGTTCTAACATGACGAATATCGAATGAACATAAGATTTGATCGTAATGATATCACGAGGACAGCTAAAGCACATGGTTTCCTTCCATGCTAATTATCACTACTATTTGGTTAGTGATTTAAATCCGAAACCCACTAGGAGGCTTATGTTTCAGTGGGTAATGAAAAACAAATTCAGAATAAGGAGGTAAAAGTGTTTATACTAGCATGTACAATGACTATCATGATAGATCTTGAGAATCAAGTCAAGCAGCTTATCCAACTGCATATGAAGAAAAGTATGGAGAGCGACGAGCCAAAAAGGGAATGTTAACTTCTTGAGTTCTAGTTGCAGGTCTTGAACCTAGCTACAACAGAGCCTGCTCGAAATATGGTAAAGGTACGTAAGTTCGATAATTCTTACTATTTGTCACTCTTTTTTTGTTTTTGAAATCTTGTAGAGTGATATTAATTGGTTTGAATAGCTGAAATATGTTTAGAACTAAAAATGATGAAATATTTTGTAAGTTTATATTATTCTATAGTTGGTTCCAATGACCACTTATTCTAAGTTAAGGCTAGGCTTTAGGGTTTGACTCTAACACGGGTCCTGTGGGTTTTCAATCAAAGGTGCTAAAGGGCAGTGGTTTTGTTTTTGTTCTATTTCTGTAGATGATCGAAATTTTGATTTATTGTTATTACTTGTGTAGTGAGGATTACGATTCTGGTGTTTGATATTTCTATTCCTGGTGTTTTTCTGGAACCTTTCTGCCATTTCATTGCCTACGGTTTTCTAGCACTACCCTGTAGTTCGTCTTCTTCTACGCATGTTTTCCCTCCATTTAACTACAATGTCATCTTGTTCCTCATTTTCTCTTTATTTTCGCCATTAAAGTACCCTGTCATTTCTCTTGTGAATCATACCGTATGCACTTTGGATCTACCCTTCTAGATCTTCGGTTGATTCGTGGTAATCATAGA
>BEHA01050214.1:1013845-1057501 GCA_002897215.1 Eschscholzia californica subsp. californica
GCTTTAGGTCTCTTTCATGTTGTCGGGCTTTAGGCCTCTTCCATTATGGTTTAAATTAGGCGGTTATCGTGCTCATCACATCTTCATGATGTATCAATGCCTTGTAACGACTAACGTAGATCGTAGTCGATTTCTCAAAACAGAAAAATAAGATTGGTTGAATGTTGGAGTTTCTCTAGGCTATGATTAATCAGTCCAACTACTCTGCACCCATGTTCTTGAGTATATACGTCATTTTGAAACATAAGCGAGTAAGATACATGTGCTACTCAAGAATTAGTGGGAAGATTGTAGTTTTGCAAGTCTGCAACGTAAAAGATACAATGAATAATCTTCAGATTCACAGATGTTGAAGAACCAGAGACGCAATCATCTTCTTCTTCGATCTTCTGTGTGAAAGAACCAGAGACAAGAAAATCATCTAATGGAAATTCATCCACATCAAGGTATGAATACTAATCCAAATCAAATTACTCACAATGCAAACATTACTAGTTTAATTTCTGCTAGGTTAGATGGATCAAATTTCCTAATATGGAAAGATCAAATCGAGAATGCCCTAATAGGAAATGACCTAGTCTGTTATATAGATGGAACATATACTGAACCATCACAATTGATTGTTGTTGATGGACGAGATGTGGTTAACCCTGCCTATCTTCAATGGCGGAAAACATATTCTTTTGTAAAATCATGTATAAAAGCCACAATATCTCAATCAATAGCATCAGATATATTAGGACTCAAAACCTCTCGAGAAATCTAGTCCTATCTTGAATTGGTTTTTCTCCAAGAATTTGAAGCTAAAAAATCCTCATTGAGAAACAAAATTCAAAACATCAAGAAAGGCCCTAGTTCTGTGTCTGAATATCTGAGTAAAATTAAAACCATAGCTGATTCACTTGTGGCTGTGAATGACAAAGTGAGTGATGTTGAGTTAGCTAGAATAACATTACAAGGTGTGGGAAGAGAATACTCTCAATTCATCATAGCTATACAAAATAGAGATGGAGGATTAACCTTTGCTGAGCTAAGAAGTAGACTAATTCATCATGAACAATGGCTTAAAGAGCAAGAACCTCAAGAAGAGATGAGTGAATCATATTTTGTGAAAAGACTTCCAAATAGAGCAACCCAGTTTAAAGCAATTCAAAGATTCTCACCACAGAAGAAAAGTATTGAATCTTATCAAAGAAACCAAAATCTTGACTCAACTCAAAGGAATCAATTCAAACAAAAACAGTTTCAAGGTCAAGTAAGGAACAATTTCTTTGATTATACTACCATTCCATGTGGTATTTGCTATAAATGGGGACACACAGCCAGGCAATGTAGAATGAGATTCAAAGACTTCTCTGAATCTTCCAACAGACCCATTCAAAGAAACTTTGCTAATCTTCATCTACAAGAAATTGAAGAAGAAGAAGAAGAAGAAGAAGAGAATGAGGGGTTTGAAGTTCAAGAAAATGAAGATGAACAAGCACATTTTGGTGCTCTTGTTGACTGTAATGTGTCTCTCATGGAGGAAGCAAACTTGTCATCTCCTCAAATTGACAAGGACAAAAGATGGATAGCAGACACAGGAGCTACAAGTCATATGACCTATGCTCAAGGTATGTTGAATCTTACAATCCATGAGGTCTGATTTGTGTAAGAGTTCAAGGAGATATTTTGTTTGAGATAGGTGAAGATGAGTAGAACTCTGCTGAACCTCAATACCCAAAAAATAGTGAAGATTACCCAACCTCTTCATTGCAAAAGTCTTGCTAAGATCAGTAACCAATTCATCCATCAAAGTCAGAGAAGTGCCAGTGAGTATAATGTCATCCACATAATGAAAGAAGACCAACATATGCTGAGAAGAGCTGAACACAAACATGGAATGGCCTGAGTCACTTGACTTTACTCAAAAAGGTGTTGAGGTACCTAAAAGGTACTATTGGAGCTGGAATTTTGATTAAGGCAGGTGATTTATTTAGTCTATCTGGGTTTTCAGACTCTGATTGGGGAGGTTGTCCAGATACTAGGAGATTTACTAGTGGATATTGCATTTTTCTTGGCTCCACACTTGTGTCTTGGTCTTCCAAGAAGCAAACCACAGTTAGTAGGTCTTCAACTGAGGCAAAGTATAGGGTTTTGTCCCTAGCTACATCAGAAATGATGTGGATCACCTACTTACTAGATGAACTTCACCAGCAGATTACATGTCCACTGGATCTTATGTGTGATAATATGGGAGCCAAATTCTTGGCTTACAATCCTGTATTCCATGCCAGAACAAAACATATTGAGATAGACTTTCATTTTGTCAGGGATTTGGTGAAGAACGACACTTTAACTATCAAGTTTGTTGCTTCAGATGAGAACCTAGCTGACATATTTATAAAGGGGCTTTTGGTGTCTTAGTTTCAAAACTTGAGCTCCAAACTCATGCATTTTCCTTCGGCTACTGCTTCGTTTGAGGGGGGATGCAAGATACACTCAGATGAGCTCAAGGAAGAAGAAGTTAACCAACTTACCTAACTTTCAGAGTTAGATAAGTAATGATATGGGCACTCACAGATCACAGGTTATATGGGCACACTTGCGAACTTACAGACTATATGGGCACTCACTGTCTATCGTGTGACTCACACATATTGTAATTACTTAGGTTAATTCTTGTTAAGCTGTTAGTTAAGTTTGTTAAGAAACTTTACTAACCAACTGTACTTACTTTCTCTCTCTAGGTTTTTCTAAAACAGTTGTATATATAGAGGAGAGATTAAAGAGTTTCATAATAAGAAATTGTAATCTTCAAAGTGAATGAAATAAGAAATTCTCTGAGATTTACAAAAACTTTCAGTAAAGTTTTTGCCTCAAAGATTGTAAGCCCGATAACTTTTATTTGTACCATTTTTTCCGATATTGTAGTAATCAAGGATAAACTTGCATACACAAATCCATGGGATTTGTAGTGTTGAGTTGCTTAGTGCAGGTTAATTAAGATTGAATGAGAAATTAGAAAATAACAGGTAATAGGTTAGTTCTACTTCATTCTTTATGATGGTTTAGAGGTCATATAAGTTCTCTTGATGATACATTACACCACTACTCTCTACATTTTCGGTGATTGGTTAAGTAGTTTCTACTATTTGCCTTTCTACTTCGTCGTGTTCTTTCATATTATTGTGGGTTGTTCTTGTCACTTATGGAGTCAAAACCAAAGTTAATAGACCTTGTTTGTCTATGTTGCTGTATGTTGCTAAGTAGTATAATAAGATTATGTTTTTTGTTTGTCATGATGTTAGTTCATTGTATTCTTTCAGAAGGTACATGTTAGCATTTTGATTCTTGAGTTCTTTTGCAGTGTCAGGAGACAGGGGTGCTGTATCGAGTATATCTCTTATCAGTTTCCATGGTATGTTTGAACCAAGTATATGTACCATTTCTTTGTCAATTATGTTTTTTTGCCGAATATCGTGTTTCTTGGGTAAAACTAAATAGGTATATTAAACGTAAGTTGTTATAACTATGTTCTAGGCTATATCTGTTATAAATTGCTAACCTGATCGACTGTTCTTCATTACGAAAAATGTAGTGGATACCTGATTTTGTCTTGCTACACACACTGCCTTCATCTCACTTCTTGTCCACTGTTGAAGGGTTATGGTTTTTTCGAAGAGTTCATGTGTCCAGTGACTCTTTTCTGTTGGCTTTAAATAAATTGTGTAACCTTACTTGCTAACTTTTTTATGTCATGTTGTCACAAATGGGATAGTTAGTAGCCACTAATTCGTGGATAGATATCTTGTTTATGGATATTCACTAGGATCACTGATTGTTGACAACAATCACATGGCTTAGTCTTCGAACAAATATCCTGATATAATTTTGAGTGTACGACATTTATTATGATAACTTATTGTCAGGGGTAAAAGTGGTATTGCGTGGTAGCTTCGAATTCAAGAGGCGGAACCTAACAACTCCAAGTTGAACAACAGAACAGGTAAAACTAAGAAACTTCTATAATAGCTTATTTAAAAAGAACTTCATTTGAAGGTCTGGTAAATATTCTAGAATGAATATTTAAGCTTACTGGAATAGTTCGGACCCAATCAAAACTGGCTAACATAGTATGAATATAAAGATTATACTTATAGGACCATGATGGTTCACTTTTAGGCTTATTTGATGAAGAAGTATTAACGGTTTAGCTTATAACATGATAACAAATAATTTAGAATTCATATATATGGTTGATGCCTATAAAATGAACACTTTTAGCAACATATATTTCAAGTGAATGTCTACAATTAAACGCATTTAAAGGTGACATGTGATTTCAAACTTATCCTCGTAAATTTCGATAATCCTACAAAATGAACAAAAACGAATGGAATTCAAAGTCTGATTAGTTTCAAAATCGGGTGGGTAGAATTATAGAAGGGAACAAACCATGAATGTTTTAGGAATTCAAAATCCCCTTCCAAAGATATGAGTCTCTTTCTTATTTTAGCAAGTATTGATGCTAATGAAATTATGAAGTTGAATGCATTAATCGTAAATTTTCAGTCGTGGTGGGTACATAGATAATCTTGTCAGATTTTCGTATAATATGCTCGTCTTGGATACTCTTCCGAGTCTTGTCCGATATATGATTTTGTTTCTGCATCTTGTGTGTACTTGCAATCAATAGTGTTAGGACTTTCACCATATAATGTGACAATTGTTAATCAAATAGTTACAATTGCAGGTGAAAAATAGGAAACCCAATAAAATGAGAATATACTAGTAAACGTTTGTAACCCATGCAGATGTGTAATGTCTATGTTAAGTCGAGGGTAAGATAGAATTACGTTTAAGATGTGAAGTGTCATCGTTAAACTTCATGTAGATATTTGTGCTAATATGTTACCTTTCCGGTATGAGCTAAAATAATGTAAACACAGGATTTCAAAATACTTGATATAATTGAGATGATCAGATCTGTGAAGCTTATAAGCCCGACAAACCTTTACTGCTATCTGATGAATATTGTAGTAATCAAGGACAAATCTATGGGATTTTCAGCGTTAAGTTGTTTGGCGCGGACTATTTAAGATAAAATGAACAAATTAAAAAGAACATGAATTAGGTTTGTTCTACTATAGTCTTTATGATTGGCTTAGCGGCTAAAACAGTAGTAAAAATGTTTTTGATTAGTTAGGCGATATTAGTTCTTGGACAACATAATTGATATATCGTGATTCATTTTACTCAAATTCTACATGATATTCATTGAGTAATGTGAACAGGCAACTATTATAGGTTATATTCAGTAACTATTGGGAAGATTGCACTTATATTCAATATGGTTAATTCTATTTTGGCCCCTAAAGATGACCAAGTCACCGAAATGACCCCTTAAAGATGACCAACTTCTAATTCAACCCTCTTTTTCATGTTCCAGTCAGACGTTAGTGAGCTGGCTTTTCATACGTAAAATACCCCAGCAGAATCTTTTTGTAAGCCACATTATTTTGGAGTCCCAAGACTAATTATAACATGTCTAATCATCCCTTTACTTTTTTCAATTTTCAAAATGTACTTTGGTGGGATCCAAATGATGAAAATAAAGAAAGATTTGGCAGCCACAAATGACTATTTTTGTTTAGAAACTCAGTTTATTTCTTTGTATTCGGCTGATATATAGAGTTTTCAGAAAATAAAGCTCCTTTATTAAACCATCAACTCCAACAGCTTACCTATCACTCTATCAGCCCTAGTGGGACAATCAGTTGTCAATACAGATGTAGATAGCAAAAAAATTCTTTAGACCACAATCCCCATAACAATAAAACACAAGCAAAATTAGAATATCCCAACAAACTTCATTTATATAGAGCAACAAGAAAGGGAGCAAGTATTTGCGATTTCAGAGCCATACGGTAACCAAAAAAGGACAGTTCATCAAAAGAAACTCCTACTCTAGCCGATACTCTACGATGAATATATTGTCAGTATCATATAGCTGAGAGATTGTTCTTTATTTTTCAAGTACCAGATCTGGTGAGTTTCTGACTTTTAATCACTGGAAAGCCCACTGGCTCTCCCTCTCAACCGTTTCTTCTTCTTCCGGAGTGAAGTCATTCTTGATGTCGAATATCGAACGAAGCTGAGCTGGTGTTTTTCCTCTTATCATGTCAGCTACAGTTTGACATGTCAGGTCATGTAAGCCCTAAAACAACATCAAAAGCAATCTCAATGTTAGGAAATCGAATTATAAATCCTCTGATTAGAGGGACCATCTAGGGTTAACTTGTACTAGTTATAGATGAAAAAGATGAAGAGATCTAGAACTGAAAATAGGTAGGCCCCAAGAGATTACCCAAAAAGAATATTAAAAGAAACGAAAGAACATATCGGAATAGAGAATTAATACAAAGAGATACTCCGATCTGAGTGTTACAAATGTTGATAATATTCCGTCCAACACTATACAGCATCACCGATTTGGTTTGTTGTTTAGAATATGACGATTTAGTTAATAGGCATTTTACATCTAGTTCAATTTACTAATCAAAAATATTAGAAAAAGAAAGATGAGTTTACTTTGTTGGAGGCCAAACAGTTTCCATCACTTGCAAGGGAAGTCGTGTTCCCCGAACGCATCGACGAAGGACAAACATGAGAGTGAAAGTCATAATGATAGACAATGTATTCCTGCAAAATAGAACTTTATATTGAATAAACTTTCTTACAAGAGGAACACGCACAAGAACAAAATGATAGTATATGTATATTTATATACATATTGTTGATTGAAAAGTAGAAGAAGAAACAAATTTGAATATTACCAAATAGTTTTGGACCGACATAAGGTCGAATTGTCTTTTCAACCTTTAGGCATCCAAGTTTTCAACGAACCTATTCACCTAATTGACCAAGGAAACTCCCTGATTGGACATGATTGTTGATCACCGGATTAGCCAAGTGTTCCCTTACTAGTTGTGTGAACCAAAGAAGAGAAATGAAAAGATATGAGAGAATGTAAGTAGTTGTACCAAGTACTCTGACAATTGAATACAAAGTTGAAGAAAAGACTTTGTGATTAACTATACATTGGCTTCATTTATTTATAGGGTGGGATTTGAAGTCTTTTGCTCTGGTTTTGCGAGAAATTCTGAAGACTTTGAGAAAACTGGTAAGGAAATATTAAAAATTTAATGTTGGGATTGTGGTCAATAATTAGTTTACATTTTAAAATATTCTAGAAAGAATATTTTTAGTTAATGGAAATTTTACAGTTTTATGGTAATGTTTGGACCAATTTAACAACATAGTCAAGACTCCGTAACATAGTATAAAAATAAATTAAGATTATACTTATAGGAGTCACTGCCGGTTCACCTTTATAAGCTTACTTGGTGAAGAATAATTAAAGTGCCAGCCTTTAAATTGGTAAGGAATATTGTTAGAATTCAAAGATATGGTCGGTAATTTTGTATACGGGACAAAAAGAAATCCTTTGGTTCCGAGATCTTTCATATGTATATGTCATGTTTCATTTTAGGAACATTGATTCCAAGAGAAAGTCTAGAATTTGAATGCATTTAAGTCTAGAATTATTAAGGTTCTTATAATCCTAAACTCTTGAAGATAGGCTAAACTTGAATGAAGAAGAATAAATGCTCTAGCCTAATAAGAAGTTAAGAGATATTCCAAATTTTAAAGATTGGGTTTGTGGGATTATATAAGGGAAGGCCCAATAAATGTTATGAAATTCAAAATCTTAAAGACATAAATATTCCAAATTTTAAGAAGTTAAGAGATATTCCAAATTTTAAAGATCGGGTTTGTGGGATTATATAAGGGAAGGCCTAATAAATGTTATGAAATTCAAAATCTTCTTCTAAAGACATAAATATCTTTCTTATTTTAGCAATATTTATTTTAAGTGTTATTTCCCAAATAGCTCCCAACTTTGTGACCGGTTTCTTGTCTAGCCCCCAACTTTATCGAAAATATCCAGATGACCCCCTTTTTCAGATTCCGTTATAACACCGTTAACTAGTCATCATTTCTCTCTCTTCCATCTCATTACCTCTCTCTGCCACCTCATCATCTTCACCGGCGAAGGTCGTCGACCGACCAATTTTACAGCCGGCAACCTTCAAAATTTTTTTTATTTTCTCTCTCCTATCTCTCTCTCAAATATTTTTTTCTTTCCTATTTCTATCTCTCTAGAACAGATCTAAAGAGAGAGAGAGGAATCACGAATAGAACTTGGTCTGTTCGTGAAGAACACGAACAAATCTTGTTTGTTCGTGATTCCTCTCTCTAGATCTGTTCTAGAGAGAGAGGAAAGAAAAAAAATAAATTTTGAGAAAGAGAGAGAGAGAAATTTTTTTTTTGAAGGTCGCCGGCCGGTCTGCGATGGCCGGTGAAGATGATGAGGTGGCGAGAAGATGAGGTGGCAGAGAGAGGTGATGAGATGGAAGAGAGAGAAATGATGACTAGTTAACGGTGTTATAACGGAATCTGAAAAAGAGATCTGGGTATTTTTGATAAAGTAAGGGGCTAGGAAGGAAACCAGTCACAAAGTTAGGGGCTATTTGGGAAATAACCCTTATTTTAATGAAAGTTTTGATCTTGAATGCATTAAATTTCCAACCTTTTCGTCGTGGTTCGTAGATGGGTTTTCTTGTCAGGCTCTCATCTGAGATGCTCGTGTGGAATTTGCTTATGAGATTCTCGTGTCGAATTTGCTTATGAGATGCTTGTATATTGTTGTAAATCTTGTCCGATACGTGATTTTGTATGTTCATCTTGTCTGTACTGGTAATCAATAGTGTTAGGACTTAGGATCATAAAACATTTCTTTAGGTTAAGTCGTTATGGATACTTGCAAGTTGCTACAAAAGAAAAAGTCTTTCATGGATAGTGTCCATGTTAAGTAAAGTGTAAGATATAATGACGTTTAAAATTTAAAGCGTCATCAATAAAACTTCATGAAGATGTTTTCATATTCGTAAGTTTGAGTTGAAGTACTCTAAGCACAGAACACCAAAATAGCTGATATAATTTAGAGCTTTAACTATTTGCCTTAAACATATTTAGCCCGATAATTTTATTTGTACCTTTTTCTTATGATTGTAATGTTGAAGAATAACTTGCATAGACAAATCGCTGGATTTTGTAGCATTGAGTAGTTTGGTTCAGAAAATTTAAGATTGAATGCGAAATTTAAAAAGAATCACATGAATTAGGTTAAGTAGTTTCTACTATTTGACTCTCTACTTTATCGTGTTCTTTCATAATCGTGCTACAACAACTATACTTCATTGTTTTCTGTCTTATTATTGTGTGTTAATCTTGTCGTTTATTGAGTCAAAATAAGCGTTGATCTACCTTTTTTTTGTCTATAATGCCATATATTGATAATTGGTATAATTATCCACGTACGGCCCAATTGAGCTAGTTCTCAAGGTAATAACTTTTGTTTTGTCTCCAACCGTGAGAAATGAAGCTCCTGAATGTAACTTCGTCAATGATCTTTTACATGTTCGCACAGGTGTTACAAATCGTTGTCGATGGTCGACTTGTGAAGGTGAGTAATATATTCCCAGACATGGCTCTTAGTAGTAGTTTTTCAACACAAATGCAACTCGGATCCCGTAAAAAAATTTAGCCCTTGCGCTAGTTTGGGGGTCGAGTTCAACAGCTTCCCCACCCTGACCCATCGTGAAAGAACCAGCTTTTCATCCTTGTCCTAAATCAACATCAAAAACAAACTCAATGTTAGGATACCAAAATAGCGATCCCGTCACTAAAAGAGAACCATCGAGGGTAAACTTGTACTAGTTGAAGGAGACGAAGAGATTATCTAGAGCTGGAAAAGGGTCTTCCTGCCCCCAACGTATCTAAGTCACTCAAAAGTAATTCCAACCAATTTAGTCAATATGCATTTTACAACTAGTCTGATATTACCGACTGAAAAAATAGCAAACAAAAATCATAAGTTTACCAGTTAGACAGTCAAACAATCTCCAACACCAGCAAGGGAATTCCAGTTCTCCAAACCAGTGCACGAGAGGATAAACATGAGAGACAAAGTCATAATTATAGATAATATCCCATGAGAAGTAGAACTTTATATTGAATAAATTCCTACAAGATGAACAACTAAAAGAACAAAATAATGGTATATATACGCATTTTTGTTTGAAAAGTAAAAGAACAAATAAGTCTTAATTACCAAATAGATTTGAACCAAGGGAAGGTCCTATCATCTTTTAATATGTAGGACTCCACAACTTTTCTGAGAGTGGAGTTACCCAATCGACCAGGAAACTCACTGATTCAACATGGTTGTTGATCATCTAATTAGCCAAGTGCCACTTCACAGGTTACTGTCAGTAATGGAGTGACAAAAGACAAAAAAAATGAAAAAAAATGAACGAAAGTATTAGCATATCTTATGATGGATGAAACACTGTTTTTCGTTTATTTATAGGTGAGATGGGAAGTCTTATCCCTTGGTTTGCGAGGAATTGTGAAGGCTTTGAGCAAACACGGCAAGAAAATATTCTAAATTAAAATGTTGGGCTTGTGAACAATAATTATTTTAAATTTTTAAACTTCATGACGTTTAAGATTTGAAGTGTCATCGTTAAAACTTCATGTAGATCTTTGTACTGCAATACGTTTTCATTTGGGAACTATGAGCTAAAATACTCTAAACAAAGGATTTCAAAATAATTAATATAAATGAAATCTGTGAAGTTCTTTCTTTAAAGATTATAAGCCCGGTAATTTTAATCTTTATTGTTATCTCATGAATTTTGTACTAATCAAGCATAACTTGCATATACAGATCTATGGGAGTTGTAGCGTTAAGTTGTTTGGGCGAACTATTTAAGAACATGAATTAGGTTAGTTCTACTACATTCTTTATGATTTGTTTAGAGGCTAAGGAAGTAGCAAAATGTATTTGATTAGTTATGCGATATTGGGATATTAGTTCTTAGACACTTTAACAGATATATCTTTGGATCATTTACTTCAATTTATTAACTGCTGAATGTGGTTGAGCTCAGTGAGTCACGACTCGTTCTTATAATCCTATAGAATTATCACGTGTCTAACACTCTAACAGTGACTTACTCTTGAAGATTGGCTCAACTTGGTGACACGTATAAATATTTATTCTAATGAATATTTTGTAATTCAAAATCTTCTTCTAAAGATATAAAATACAAATTATCGCATAACTAATCAAATACATTTTGCTACTTCCTTAGCCTCTAAACAAATCATAAATGTTTTGTAATTCAAAATCTTCTTTTAAAGATATAAATATTTTTCTTATTTTAGCAATATTTATTCTAATGAATATTTTCAACTTGAATGCATTAAACTCGTAGACGGGTATGCGTGTTGGCTTCTTATTTGAGATACTCGTGCCGAATTCTCTTATGAGATGCTCATCTCGGATATTTTTCTAAATCTTGATTTCAAGTTAAGTCTTTTACGGATAATGCGACCATTGTTGACCAGATACTTAAAATTGCAGGCGAAAAGGAAACCTAATATAAAAGTGAAAATATAATGTAAATGCTTGTAAATTGTAATCTGTACAAACGTATAGCGTCCATGTTATGTAAAGGGTAAGATAGAATGTCGTTTAAGGTTTGAAGTGTCATCTATAAAACTTCATGTAGATGTTTTCCTACTCTAAACATAGGATTCCTAAATAACTGATATAATTCAGAGTTGTAAAGTTTCTGCATTAAATATTTTAATCCCGATAACTTTTATTTGTATCCTTTTTCCGATATTGTAGTAATTAAAGATCACTTGCATAGACAAATCCATGGGATTTGTAGCGTCGAGTTCCTTGGTGCAGGTTATTTACGATCCAATGAGAAATTTAAAAAGAACATGTGATAAGTTAATTCTACTTCATTGTGAATGATGGTTTAGAGGCCATGTAAGTCCTCTTGATGATACACATTACGCCACTGCTCCCTACATTTTGAATGATTTGTTAAGTAGTTTCTACTATTTGCCTCTCTACTTCGTCGTGTTCTTTCATATCATCGTGGGTTATTCTTGTCAGTTATTGAGTCAAAACTAGAGTTAATCGACCTATTTTGTTTGTCTATGAAAGATTTAGGTTTTGGTTGAGGAAAACCATATACCTTCGGGTTTATATATAATAGAAGAGTAATACAACGGTTGGAAATAGATAACATAAATATAGAAATAATCCTAGTTCTAGTGTATCTGTATCTTGGAGATATATATGATAATATTTCTCTTGATTTGTATCTTGGTAGGGATATTTAACTTGAGTCCCGCATTTACCCTTATGACCCTCGCGCAGATTGAACGAGGATCAAACTGAAAGCTCAATTTTGGAAATAACCTCATAAGAAGATTCTTTGGCACATTCTTTCGTTAAGACAATCATGGAATTGGTTGACGAAGAATCTTTTATTTTGGTGTAGATCGGTAGAAATATTACGGCAGTAATAATGAACAAACACGACATAGTAACAACGAAAAAAGTTGCACTTAGTGAGCATAACCACTCTGGGTTCAGAGACTCATGACAACAACACGAGACATCTTCTTTGTAAAGACAAACGGACAAAAAGCACTGACGAGGAGGCAACAACCTTGCCCCTAAATGACGACAGACTACGACGGCCGATATTATCGATCGGCGAAAAAAAAACCAAAACTACCACTTTTTTTTTCTTACTATTCTTGCACCAATAATGAATTAACTGTAAACTTTCTCGAACACCAATTTAAATCCATGCACGAAACTCATTAAGATTGAAGATCCCATTCACATTATGAATAGTTTGTCCATCATCGATAACAAAAACCTCCCAAACCCCTAGCTGATAATATTGATAACTAGAATCTCCACCAATGATACCATATTTTAAAAAAATTTGACAGTAAAACTTGACTAAATTTATTTAGAAGTATGAACAAAATTAATAAAAAAACTGAAAGAGAAAATAAAGGAGAAAAAATATATATTTCGGCGGACGGTAGTCATTGAAGCGGCTACCGCTGCCGGTTAAGCGAAAGCAGAATAGGATCCAAACTATACTCTTTAGATTTTTGTAGCTCTGAGATTTTGGTTTTGGTTGAGGAAAACCATATACCTCCAGGTTTATATATAATAGAAGAGTAACACAACTGTTGGAAATAAATAACATAAATATAGAAATAATTCTAATTCTAGTGTATCTGTATCTTGGAGATATATATGAGAATATTTTCCTTGATTTGTATCTTGGTAGGAATATTTAACTTGAGTCCCACATTTACCTGTATTAGTTTTTTTGTTTTTGTTTTAAACAAGTGGTATCATTGTATTATTTATGAAACCTGTATTAGTTTATGTTGCTATTAATTGCTAAGTAGTATAATAAGTAATAAGATTCAGTTTATTGTTTGTCATGATGTTACTTCATTGTATTCTTTCAAATGGTACAAGTTAGCATTTTGACTCAAGTTCTTTTTGCAGTGTTATGAGACAGAGGTACTGTATCGTGCATATCTCTTATCAGCTTTCATGGTATGCTTGAACCAAGTATATGTACCATTTTTTTGTCAATTATGATTTTTTGCCGAATATCGTGTTTCTTGAATAAGATTAGATAGTTATATTAACCTTGTTATAACTATGTTCTAGGCTAAATTTGTTATAACTTGCTAAACTAATCTATTGTTCTTCATTACAAAAAATGTAGTGGATACCTAATTTTGTCTGCTACACTCACACACTGGCTTCATCTCACCTCTTGTCCACCGTTGAAGCGTTAGGGTTCCTTCTAAAAGTTCATGTGTTCCGTGACTCTTTTCTGTTGGCTTTAAATAAATTGTGTAATCTTATTTGTTGTCTTCTTTCCATTCTAGTTCATTGATTAGTCATGTAAATATCGATCTTGGATGTCTAGTGTTAACATATAGATGTTTGAGATTCCGCAATAAACACTAGATAGTGTATTAGATACATACGTAACCCTACACTTTACATACCTAAAATACCCCTGCTGAATCTTTTTTTAAGCCACAATATTTTGGAGTCCCAAGACTAATTATAACATGTCTAATCATCCCTTTACCTTTTTTTTCAAAATTTACTTTGACGGGATCCAAAGGATGAAAATTACGAAAATAAAGAAAGATTTGGCAGCCATAAATGACTATTGATAGTTCAGAAACTCAGTTTGTTTCATTATATTCGGTTGATATAGAGTTTTCGGGAAATAAAGTTCCTTTATTAAGCCATCAGCTCCAACAACTCGGCCCTAGTGGGACTTCAACAATGGAATCAGTTCTGAATACAAATATAGATAGCAAACAAGTCTTTAGACCACAATCCCCACAACAATAAAAACAAAATAAAAATCAGAATATCCCAACAAACTTCATTTATATAGAGCAACAACAAAGGGAGCAAGTGTTTGTGATTTCAGAACCATACGGTTACCTAAAAAGTACACAAACAATTAATCAAAAGAAATTCCTACCCTAGCCGATACTCTGCGATGAATATATTGTCGGTATAATATAGCAGAAAGATTGTTCTTTATTTTTCAAGTACCAGATCTGGTGGGTTTCTGACTTTCAAACACTGAAAAACCCATTGGCTCTTCCTCTCAACCGCTTATTCTTCTTCTGGAGTGAAGTCGTTCTCGATGTCGATATCGAACAAATTTGAGCTGGTGATTTCCCTCTTATCATGTCAGCTACAGTTTGACATGTCAGGTCATGTAAGCCTGAATCAACATAAAAAACAATCTCAATGTTAGGAAATCGAATTATTGATCCTTCGACTATAGGAACCAACTAGGGTTAACTTGTACTAGTTATAGATGAAGAGATCTAGAACTGAAAATAGATAGGCCCCAATCACCCAAAAAAAAATTAAAAGAAACGGAAGAACATATCGGAATAGAGAATCAATACTTTCTGGGTGGTACAAATGCTCTGATAATATTCCGTCCAACACTATGCACCATTACCGATTTAGTTTGTTGTTTTGAATATGACGATTTAGTTAATAGGCATTTTACATCTAGCCAATTTACTAATGCACAATATTAGAAAAAGAAAGATGAGTTTACTTTGTTGGAGGCCAAGCAATTTCCATCACTCGCAAGGGAAGTCGAGTTCTCCAAACACATCCACGAAGGATAATCATGAGAGTGTAAGTCATAATGATAGATAATGTACTTCTGCAAAATATAACTTTATATTGAATAAACTTTCTTACAAGAGGAACACGTAGAAGAACAAAATAATAGTATGTATATTTATATACATATTGTTGTTTGAAAATAGAAGAACAAACAAATTGGAATTACCAAATAGTTTTGGACCAACATAAGGTCCTATTGTCTTTTCAACCTTTAGGCATCCAAGTTTTCAGTGATCTGATTCGACTGATTGACCAAGGAAACTCCTTGATTCAACATGGTTGTTGACCGTCGAATTAGCCAAGAGGTCCCTTACTAGTTGTGTGAACCAAAGAAGAGAAATGAAAAGATATGAGAGAAAGTAACTTGTACCGTGTGCTCTGACAATTGAATACAAAATTGAAGAAAATGTTTCAGACCTTGTGATGAAACTATACATTTGTTTCATTTATTTATAGTGTGGGATTTGAAGTCTTTTGCTCTGGTTTTGCGAGGAATTGTGAAGACTTTGAGAAATCTGGTAAGGAAATATTCTAAATTTAATGTTGCGATTGTGGTCAATAATTATTTTACATTTTAAACTATTCTCATTTACCAGCTAGTTGAATCTTCTACAATACTTTAAATTAACGGAAATCTTATAGTTTTATGGTATAGTTTGAACCCATATAATAATATAGTCAAGACTCGCTAACATAGTATCACAATAAAAATAATATTTAAAGGAACCAATGTTGGTTCACCTTTATAGGCTTATTTGGGGAAGAATTATTAACGTTCTAGCTTATAAATTGATAAGAAATATTTTTAGAATTTAAAGATATGGTCGGTGACTTTGTATACGGGACAAAAAAGAAATCCTTTGGTTTCGATTTTAGTAACATTGATTCCAAGGAAAAATCTAGAAATAGAATGCGTTTAAGGTGTGTTCACTGCCGGACGTATCCTTAGAAGTTCTTATAATCCTGAACTCTTGAAGATAGGCTCAATTTGACGGAGAAGTATAAATGCTCCAGCCTAATAAGAAGTTAAGAGATATTCGAGATTTTAAAGATTGGGTTTGTGGGATCATAGAAGGGAAGGCCCAATAAATGTTCTGAAATTCAAAATCTTCTCCTAAAGGCATAAATATCTTTCTTATTTTAGCAATGTTTATTCTAATGAAAGTTTTGATCTTGAATGCATTAAACTTTTAACTTTTTCTGTCATGGTTGGTAGATGGATAACCATGCCGGGCTCTCATCTAAGATGCTAGTGTCGAATTTGCTTATGAGATGCTTGTATTGTTCGAAATCTTGTCTGGTATGTGATTTTGCAATAAACAGTGTTAGGACTTAGGACCATAAAACATTTTTTTAGGTTAAGTCTTTTATGGATACTTGCAACACAAAAAAAGTCTTTTATGGATAGTGTCCATGTTATGTACTCTAAACACAGGATATCAAAATAATAGATATAATTTAGACCTTTAAATTTTTGCCTTAAAGATTATAAGCCTGATAATTTTATTTGTAACTTTTTCTGATGATTGTAGTATTGAAGGATAACTTGCATAGACAAATCCATGCATTTTGTAGCCTTACGTTGTTTGGTGCAGATAATTTAAGATCGAATGAGAAATTTAAAAAGAATCACATGAATTAGGTTAAGTAGTTTCTACTATTTGACTCTATACTTCATCACGTTCTTTCGTAATCATGCTACAGCAACTCTACTTCATTGTTTTCTGTCATATTATTGTATGTTAATCCTGTAATTTATTGAGTCAAAATAAGATTCCATCTACCTATTTTGTTTGACTATAAAGTTATACATTGATAATTGGTATAACAATTAAGATCTCTTTGTTGTCTGTCATGATGTTACTTCATCGTATTCTTCCAAACGGTACATGCTAAGCATTTCGACTTAAGTGTTGGAATTTTGGACAAATTATTAAGTAGTCTATTTTATAAAATTAGAAAATTAATTTTCTATTATTTGAATTTGGTTACTAATAGTTATATCTTTTGATAAATTATTTGGAGAGATATTTCTCTTTGTGAAAAGATTTTTCTACTTAAAAAGAGTCTTTTTGTTTTCTATAAATAATGTTTTTTCTAAACACATTGTATGTAATCGAAAACCATGTAGAGTGATTATGTCGGAATATGTTTTGCCATCTTCAATGTGTTCTAATGCTCCTTAAGTGAAATCTCCACAAATTACTTGGTGTAGTTTCACAAAGGCTTGTCATATCTTGGGAAGCAATTTGCCTAATACCCTTCAAGTAATCTCAAGTGGAGAGGGAACAAATATTGCTTTAAGGAAAGTGTACTTAGTACACGTTTCAAGCCTCTAATCTCCATCCCTCTACAATCCCTATATTAATTTGTTGTATTACTAAATTTTCTAACATTAAGCTCTATATGCAATGTCATGATGCAGGGGTACTTGGGAATGGAGAAATAGGTGGTTAATAGATTCAGTTTAATGGACGAGAGGAAATATGTCTGAAGCTCTGAGGCTACTTGGCAATGGAGAAATAGGTGATTTATAGATTCTTCTGCTTGCTTGCATAGGATACATCTGTTCACTAGGATCATTCCCCGCTTTTTGAGCTGAACCACAGTCGGTAGTCTTTAGAGAGTTGCCTCCCACAAGGTGAAGCTTATTCTTGGAGGGATTGGAATTCTCCATACCATCTTGATGGTCCCAGAGCTGGGTTGATCTTCTTTCGTAGATGCTCTTCTATAGAAGTGATGTAGACGCAGCGGAAGACTTAAACTACGAATAAAACTACTAATAAACTAGACTAAATAACTGATAAACAAGGTTGCAAACAAGATAATTTTCTTATTGATATTCGAAAGCTGAAAAACAAGACCTAATAGACTCCATTTTATTGGGCTCTTAGAGACTCCTAGATAAACATAAATTAGGAAAGATATAAATCCTAAACTCTAGTTTCTTGTTTGCTAAATAATCTAATCTGATGAATATGGAAACACATAATAATAACCCTAAATCTAACCTAACTAGACTTGGCCATGTGGGTCTTCCCTCTCATGGCTATGAGGCCATTAGGCTTGGCCGAGGGCCCAATATGATCTGCATCAGCTTCCCCTTCTCTCAAGAGGTTCGTCCTGAACCATTTCTGAAAAAAAAACTTGATGTTAACGCATACAAAGAAGTTACCAAAGCTATCCCTCAACTCCCACTTTGAACAAGTTTTGCATTGAATTTGCAGGACACCAATTAAAAAGACAGTTTATTTAGCTGACATTCCATACATCTCAGGAAAGAGTTGGTCAAATATATTATCGGCAGCACGGTCTGCATCTCCTACACTGCTTCCTCTCTTGGTAGCAATAGAATCAAGCTCGTCAAAGAAGAGGACGCAAGGAGTTGATCCCCTGACCGTGACAAAAATTTCTCGCACATCAGCCTCACTTTCTCCAAACCACATAGTGAGAAGCTTAGGGCCCGTGATACTTATAAAGTTTGTTGGGTATTCATTAGCAATTGCCTTAACCAAAAGTGTTTTACCACATCCAAGAGGACCATCAAACATAACTCCTGTTGAAGGAGACGTACCAAACTTTCAAATTTCTCGGGATGCCACACTGGATATGGAATAGTCTCTTGAAGCTCCCTCTTGATATTTTCAAGACTACCAATTTCTTCCCAACCGACATTAGGCACTCCAACGATTGTTACATGGAGAGATGAGGGGTTGGTCGTTCCTAGAGCACTCTTGAAGTGCTCCTCTAAAACAACCATTGAATCAGAATCTCAACAAATATTTTATCATCTTCCAAGTCTATCACATCCATCTTTTCTCTGCTGAACTGAGTATGCTTCGCAATCCTTTTCAAACTAACGTTCCCGTAAAGCTTCATGGTCGTTCTGTAAATTAGGAGAACCCCAAGCGGCATAGTAATACGTATCAAATAACTCTTCTCCCTGTAAATAACCTGAACCCATTGCGCATCCATTACCTCATGCATTGTTACCATATTTTCTTTAGAAATTCTATTCATCCCTTAATTTTGGTCCCTCCCCCAGCCCTCCGCTGATGTGGCAACATATCACTTGAGTGTGGAGCAATTGGAGAGAGATTTGTGAGAAAATATATTCCAGTGATATGTCGCTACATCGGCGGACGGCTGGGAGAGGGACCAAAATGGAGGGATAAATACAATTTTTGTATTTTCTTTCTCGCCCAAAATCCCAGATCGAACTATTCGAAGTTCTTGCCCATCCAGACCATGATCCTGACAAGCAAGAACTGCTGGACTTAAACTCTGACCATAATTTAATCCCATTACATAAGAAATATTATGTGGGAAAACTATCGATCCTGTCAAAACCACCACATTCTCTCTAGTTTGATTATTATTTTCCTTGTTAAGCCCTTGAATTGCTTTTTGGCGTTGCAACTTACAACCTTCAAACTGCTTAATCGGTACTTCTAATGCCTTCTTAGATTCCTCAGTCATTTTATAAACGAATAAAGCAAAACCCTTAAGCTTACTTGTGAAATTCTCACTCACGTAGTAAATACCGTGGGAGAGAGAGATGGACGAGAGAGCGAGAGATGGACGAGAGAGAGAGAGATGGACGAGAGAGAGAACTTGGTAAATTATTTTCTTGTACATTAACAGTGAGGTTACATCCCTATTTATAGTAATGCAAGACTAATCCTAATACAAACACTATTACTATTTTGATAAATAAAAACACTAGCTTGATACCATAAAGCATGGACTCTAACCGACCGGGTCGGTGGACCCTGTCGGGTCGGATAGGCAACCCGCCTATCCTAATACTCCCCCTCAAGTTGGAGCAAGAATGGCAATGAGGCCCAACTTGACAGTTAATCGCTGCAGGGCTTCAGCTCCAAGTGGCTTCATAAAGATGTCTGCGAGTTGTTCGGAAGTCGGCGTGTACTGAGGAAGGATGAGCTTTGTTTTTACCTTCTCACGAACTAAGTGACAGTCAATTTCAATGTGCTTAGTTCATTCATGGAAAACTAGATTGTCAGCAATATGGAGAGCCGCTTTGTTGTCGTAATACACAGACATTGGATCGGAGTGTGGAATGCCAAAGTCATGGAGAAGGGACTTTAGCCATTGTAATTCACAAGTGAGGGTAGCCAGAGCTCGATATCTTGCTTCCGCAGAGGAACGAGCGACCGTATGTTGTTTCTTTGATTTCCAAGACAGCGGACTAGAACCTAACATGGTCAAATATCCAGTCGTAAAGCGACGGGTAGTTAGGCAGCCTGCCCAATCTGAGTCAGTGAAGCCCGAAATAGTGAAGGAGCTATCAGCAGGAAGGAATAAACCTCTGCCGATAAATCCTTTAAGATAACGCAGGATTCAATGAGCTGCGGAGAGATGAATGTCAGTCGGTTTTTGCATGAATTGACTAAGATTATTTACTACATAACAGATATCGGGACGAGTAACTGTTAGGCACAATAGACGTCCAATCAATCGTCGAAAAATCGAAGGATTAGGAAGTGGCGTACTGTCTGAAACGGTTAAGCGAGATTTTTGTTCCATAGGAAATGGGGAGACTTTAGAAGCTGTGAGGCCAGAATCGTGTAAAATATCCACGATGTATTTTCTCTGACAAAGGAAGATGCCCTTGTCAGAGCGAGAAAATTCAATGCCCAAAAAATATTGAAGACGACCAAGATCCTTAAGAGAAAAGTTTTCCAGGAAAGATTTCAAGTCAGAGATTGCCTTAGAATCTTTTCCGGTGATAACAATGTCATCTACATAAACAAGTACATAGATTTGAACAGACTCGTGAGAGTACGTAAATAAAGAGTAGTCAGAAAGTGACTGCTTGAAACCATGATTGACTAAAACAGTCGAGAATTTGGAGAACCATTGGCGAGAAGCCTGTTTGAGACCATAAAGGGATTTATTTAATTTACAGACTCGATTCTCCTCCTTACTGTGGAAACCTGGAGGTGGTTTCATAAAAACTTCTTCATCAAGGTCTCCTTGTAAGAAGGCATTTTTGACGTCCATTTGATGGAGAGGCCAGCCTTTAATGGCGGCTATAGAAAGAAGAACACGTACAGTGACTAGTTTGGCGACTGGGGCGAAAGTGTCATGATAATCAAGCCCTTCAATTTGAGTGTATCCTTTTGCAACCAGACGAGCTTTGTAGCGCTCAATCGAGCCGTCAGATTTAAATTTAATCTTGTAGACCCACTTGCATCCAATAGGTCTTTTACCAGGTGGGAGTTCAGTGAGAGTCCAAGTATTATTAGATTCAAGAGTGGTGATCACTTTAGACATAGCCTCTCGCCGGAGGGGGGAGGTCACCGTTTGTTTAAAGGAAGTGGGTTCTTCTGCATTAAGGATTGTAGCAAGAAAAACCAAATGAGAGGGAGAAAACTGCGATACGGAAAGGCAGTGTGAGAGAGGGTGATTAACAGAAGCGGAGTTATCCAAAAAAGGCAACGAGATAGTGTTGTAGTCATAATCGGCCAAGTGAGCTGGTGGACGGCGAGACCGGGTCGGTCGACCCTGTTCCTGGTCCAGAGATGACGTCGGCACAGTAGAGCCGAGTGTATCTCGCGAGGTGTGTGTAGAATCTGGCACAAGAGTGCCTACAGAGTCTCGTGAGGATGTGTTTTGTAATGTGGGCACAGAGGCGCCGTTAGAAACAGTGGGTGAGGGGGTGCCGTCAGAAATAGGAATGTCACCCTCCGAAATTGGCTCGGTAGTGCCTGCAGGGAGATTGTCTGCGATCAGGCCCGGGTGCTGGTCTTCTGTCTGTGGGCACCCACTGGACGGACCGATAATGGGAGGAGTGACGGGCGTCGGATAGACGAAAGACCCGTTATCCGGCAGCGTGATGAAGGGCCGCGGAGGGCAATCAGTGTCGGTATTAGAGTGCATAGGGAAGATATTCTCGTGAAAGACAACATTACGAGAGGAGAATATTTTATTACTAGAGGGGTCGTAAATATGATAGCCCTTTTGGCCTTGTGGGTAACCGACGAAGATACCTTCTATAGTTCGCGCATCGAACTTGTTATTGATATGGTTATTGTGGACAAACCAACGATAAACCAACACCCGAAGGTGAGTAATCGAAGGCGGAGAGCCATTAACATCTCATGAGGTGATTTTCCATTCAAGAGAGGAGTAGCTAATTTATTTATGAGATAGACGGTCATAAGAGCACATTCTCCCCAAAAAGAGACACGTAAATTTGCTTGAAGGCGAAGAGCTCTAGAAACATCGAGGATATGCCGATGTTTTCTTTCAACAACCCCGTTTTGTTAAGGTGTATAGGCACAACTACGTTGGTGGATGATACCCTTTTCTTGAAACCAACGTTGTATGTCATTAGATAAAAATTCCGTACCATTATCAGAATGGAAAGTTTGTAATTGTGGAAATAATAAATCCCCATTACCGGAACTAATATAAAGGAGATTTTATTATGGAATTGAGTTGTCGCATAAGCGAAGAAATTTGTTAAGATTTTTGTAGTTTCCGATTTCGAATGCATGAGAAAGATCAACGTGCATCTAAAAAAATCGTCTACAATAGTGAGAAAATAGCGACATCCGGAATGAGAGGGGATAGAGAATGGTGCCCATATGTCCGCATGGATTAACTCAAAAGGTCTACGTGATCGAGTAGTACTACGATTAAATGGTAGACGTGATTGTTTAGCAAGAGGACAAATAAAACACGGAGGTTTATTAACTAAATTAGATTTAATACATGGAAAAACGAAAACGAGGTAAAGATGGGTGGCCTAGGCGCCAATGCCATACATCAAAATCACTCGTATTACAAAAATAAAAAGAAAAAATCCTATGCTCCATGCGTAGAAAATAAAGACCTTCAAGTTGATTACCAAGTCCAATCGTTCAATTCGTCGTTGAGTCCGGAAAGACATAAGAGGATGAGTTAAAACTAACATCACACGAAAGAGACTTGGTAACTTGGGAGACTGAGATAAGATTAAATTTGAAACTAGGAATATGTAAGACATTACATAGAGATAATTCTTTTGTAAAAGAAATAGAACCTATATGAAATACCCGGCAACGAGAACGATCGGGTACGCGAACAAAGTAATTGGGTGTAGCAATTACATAGTTAGAAAAGGATGAAAGGGTGCAACATATGTGTCTTGCCGCACCAGAATCTACTATCTAAGGAAGAGAAGAGAAGAGTTTACCTGGGGGTGCCTTCAGCGGAGGTGTGATCAGCCGAAGAGGTGATGCCCGAAGGCCTGCAAGGGGGCGCAAGCTGCCCGTGGACAGCAAAGGCGTCCCCAGCGGAGGTGCTTACAACAGAAGTGCCTCCAGCGGAGGTGCCTACAGCAGATCGCTATTGGTCCAGGAGGTTATTTAAAAAGGTGTACTGTTCCATGGTCATGGAAGTTGTTGGAGGCGCCTCCTGGAAGATCGCTTTTCGAGTACCATGAGAGATTGAAGTTCATCTTAAATAGTTTTGAGCTTAGTGAAATAGGAAGATACGTCCATTCCATCTTGCTTAAGAGAAGAGATAGCACGCTTAAGTTGGAATATCTTAGGTGCGTTAGTTTGATGGAATCGTTCAAAAAGATTTTGCCAAATAGCGGCCGCCGATTCATCATAGAGAATTGATTGTCTAATATCCAGAGTAACGGAATTGACCAACCAAATTGCTACTAGGTCATTACAACGTCCCCATGCATGCAAGTCAAGGATAGAGGATGGTTTTGAGATTGATCCCTCACAAAACCCGAATTTGTCTTTAACTCGTAGAGCCATCTTCATCCCACGAGACCAGGAGGCATAGTTATCTCCGTTTAGAAGTGGGGTGATGAGAATAGAAGTCGGAGAATCCGAATGATGAACATCAAAGATGGGATTTGAAGAAGTTGATATAGTTTCAGAACCGGTATCAGTTTCGGAAGCCATAGAGAGGGAAATAGAGAAAAAGATTAAACCAAGCAACTTTAATTAGTGTCTACCTCTTATACCATGTGAAATTCTCACTCACGTAGTAAATACCGTGAGAGAGAGATATGGACGAGAGAGAGAGAGAATCGGCCGAGAGAGAGAGAGAGAGAAATGGCAGAGAGGGAGAGAACTTGGTAAATTATTTTCTTGTACATTAACAATGAGGTTACATCCCTATTTATAGTAATAGGAGAATAATCCTAATACAAACACTATTACTATTTTGATAAATACAAACACTAGCTTGATGGTTATCCTAATAATGATAACCATAAAGCATGGACTCTAACCCACCGGGTCGGTGGACCTAGTCGGGTCGGATAGGCAACCCGCCTATCCTAATATTACGAATAACCCTGTCACAACCTGAAGGTCCTTCTTTAATTTTCCCAAATTTCGCGAAAAATGCTCGAAGTCTCTCAGGGTTAATTTGCTGGTCGATATTACTGACATAAATCTTTCATCTTATTGAAGCAGGAATCGGTGGATTAGGTACTGGTCCTTGTGAAGCCAATTGACAAGGTGCCATCCGATTACCAATCTTCTTCTGTAATTGTTTGAAGGACTTTTGTGCATGATAGGCCTAAAATAGGTCTATTCCCGCAAGTATACGGGGTCAAGTTATAGTAAGTTAGTAAATTCGTGAATCGTCCCAAGGAATAGGTAGGTAACTTCGGATATAGAATGCGGGTTTAACCCAATAATCAAGATGTCAATAACTAACTTAAACTAAAACACACACCCACCCCACTCATAGATTTGATGTTTGATTTGCAAGAAATAAGAAAACGTATAAAACTAAATAAACTATCTAAAAGAGAGGATATCTAAGGTTATAAAATCCCACGCATGATTTCACTTTATAAAACAAGCACTTAATTACTTAAATCTCTTTTGTATATACTCGGGATCCAATATAATGAACTATTTGGATTCCGGATGATGTTCTAGATAAAACAATTTTATAATTACTAATTCTAGTTGTCTTCCTTATAGAGATTCAGATTGCTTAACTATTATTCATCATCTAAAAAGCATACTCCATCTAACAACTTAACGAAAGTATGAAATATCTAATTATGAGGCATGAGTAATGGAAATAAAATCCAATCCATATAGATAAACAATCAATAAACATTAAAGCACATCAAGGGATTTAATTAATCAAGAATAAGTATTACAAAGATCCAAAATGGGTTTCATTTATAACCTTAGATTGCTAAGTTAACTATACATGGAATCTAGAGTGACATTCATTGACATTGTAAAATAAATGAAAATACTAAGAAATTAATGAAAAGAAATCACCAAGAATGTTCAAATTCCATATCCCCATGTATCTCTAATTTGTCCAATATTTGCTCCATTTGTGCTCAAGAATTTTACTCCAAGAATTCCAAGTAATAGCTATTTTATTGCACCCAAATAAGGAAAAGAAAGAGAATGAAGAAATTAGATGCAGAAAGAAGTTGGAAAGAAGAGATGAAAGGGGATAAAGATGATAGAAGAATATGGAAGGAAGAAGGAGAAGACTATTAATGGAAGAATAATAGTGGTAGAGAGGAAGTAGTAGTAGTAGAGAAAGATGAAAAAAGAATGGAAAAGATTGATTTGGTAGAGAAAATAGGTTGGAGAAAGAAATAGGTAAGAGGGGATTGAGAGGGGTTTCAAGTCTTGCTCTCAATGGAAGAGAAAGAGGTATTATATAGGGTTAGGGTTTATTAAGGTTAAAATGGTAAAAGGTTAGAAATGAAGGGGTTATTTTGGGAATTAAAGGGTTAAAATGCACAAAAACCCTAAACTAACAAAGTCTGTCGGCGGCTGGGTAATATGGTGGCAATCGAGGTTGCCATGTGTCGATTGGCAAGAGCGTAAGGAATCTGGCCGTTAGGGTCTGTCCGGTAAGAGGAAAAGATTTGAGGCGCAAAGATGGAATTTCACCAAGCCTAAACGCCTTGCCGTAGCTGTGAGAATAAGGGGTGCCAAGTGTCGCAAGGACAGAAGGGGACACATTTCTCGCGCTATGTGTTTCCAGGACGTGGCAGCAGCTTTGATAGTCGTTGGATGCATCAAACCAGGGATCTGGATGGTTGGTAAGGTGACACGCGTCCGGGATTACCCTAATAAGAAGCTTCAGGTAACACGGAAAAGGAGTGAAGGAGGAGACGCACAGCAACCGTCCGATCTAAAAAACGCGGAAGGGATCGAACAAGATTAAAACGTTGCTTCTGGGACTATGGGATTAAGTTGCTTCGGATACACTGGATCAAGTTCTTTGGGCTATTTCGCTGCTTAGCGGAAACACGGGAATTGGATAAGACGACCTTCACAGCGCGCCACGTGCCTTCCTGTATACCGCGCGCCAGAATCCTGCCCGAAGGTGTCCCACGGTGTCCCACCAGTCAACATCCTTTGACTCAACTTTGACTTTGATTTATTCCTTCGTCCGGACTCCGATTTGACTTCCGTTTTCTCCTACGGACTCGTCTCGACCTCTACTTTTCAACCACGCGCTGACCTTGGCCAAATTACCAGATTGTCCTTGACTCCAAATGACCAAAATACCCTTAATGCATCTTCTCCTCGTTTTTAACCGTTTTTCACATCTAACTCTGCAAAAGAGACCTAATCAAGAAAACCAACCATTTTATTATAATAAAGACTCGAAACCGACTAACTTGGCTAAATTAAACGACTTAGATGGGACATTTTCATGACCCATCAGTGCACCATCATGAGTTTTGAAGAGGATGAAACCACAACCCTTTGATTTACCAGTAACTATCTGTTACGACATTGCATTCCTCAATTTGACCGTATTGCTTCAAAACTGAAATTATGGTTTCCTTTGTAGAATCCAGACTTAAACCATGAACAAAGATTTTTCTGTGATTGGATCTAATTCAGCTGCTTCATTAATGTTTTTGACTATTGATTGATTCTTTACGTCAGCTTCTTTTAGAATCTCAATTAACTGGTCTTTCCCAAACGATTCGAGAAGCTTCCTTACATTTTCTCGTGTAAAACCACCATCATCTTTTCTTCCTTTTACTACGACCTTTTCTTCTTCTACTTCTGAGGAAGATTCATCTTCATCTTCTTCTGCTGCAACTTCTTCGTGATCTTTTTCTTCAAATTTTTCGTACTCTTCTTCTTCTTTTTCTTTCGTGAAATATTAATAGTAAGAGGGGAAATATACGAGGAGGCGTTATCTGGGTTTTGTGGTTGACGGTTTGAAGGGGATGGAGGCAAGATTGGTTCAGAGATGGTTATAGGAGGACGTGATTGTTCTTTAATAGGACTTGAGTTTGAACACATACTTTCAAGCGTTTTGTTGATGTGTCTGATCGAATCATTAAGCTCACAAAGTTGAAGATGAATGTCATCAAACTTCTCGTTGTTTCTTCCTTGGATTGAGCCAAAACTTCCTCCAATTTTGTGACTGCTGAAAGTCCTTGACGGATAATGTTCCATTCAGAATCGAAAGTTGGAGCATATGAAGGAAGTGGGAGGTCTCTTACATGTTCTCCTGAATTCCAATGATAATCATACAAACCTTTTTGAGAAAAACATGCTCTGCATGAGCATTGATTCATCCTCTCTAGAGGAATAGAATATGAGTCATGTTGATAGAACGGGTCTGGAAAAAAAAATGTCTTGAATAGTTCACCCAAAATTTTGGTGGCTCTGAATACCACATGATGTAGACGCAGCGGAAGACTTAAATTACGAATAAAACTACTAATAAACTAAACTAAATAACTAATAAACAAATTTGCAAACAAGATAATTTTCTTATTGATATTCGAAAGCTGAAAAATAAGACCTAATAGACTCCGTTTTATAGGGTTCTTCGAGACTCCTAGATAAACATAAATTAGGAAAGATATAAATCCTAAACTCTAGTTTCTTGTTTGCTAAATAATATAATCCGATGAAGATGGAAACAAATAATAATAACCATAAATCTAACCTAACTAGACTTGGCCATGTGGGTCTTCCCTCTCATGGCTATGAGGCCCATTAGGCTTGGCCGAGAGCAATGACATGAAGTATAAAGGTATGCCTTGTAGTACTGATTTCAGCAGGGTAAGTTTTCCAACCCGGGATAATGTCACCCCCTTCAAAGCTGCAAACCTATCGATCCTTTCAGTTATAGGATTTCAAAGGTTCCTGGCTCTGTAAGTTTCTCCCAGAGGGTTCCCAAGTAAGGGGTTGGGTTAGCTCCTATGGGACACCCAAAATCTCCACCTTCTTGTTCATTAACTCAAAATATCAGAGATTTAAGCAGATTTACCTTAATTTGTTCAGCTTTGAAGGGATCAATAGGTTTGCAGCTTGTACCAGATTAGAATATCTCTCGGACTTCTTAATTTGTTCCAATTGTCGTCAATGAAGAAACGGGTATCATCTACGAAATGTAAGGGGTTAGTTACCCCTTTCACTAACTCTGAGTCCCCTGGTTCACTTTAGCTCCTCAGCATTCTGAAGACAATGACTCAAAACTTCCCCCACTAGCAAGAAAAGCATAGGCAATATTGGGTCTCCTTGTCTAAGGCCACAAGAAAACTTTGGAAGGTCTATGAATGATTAGGATAGAAAACGCATAAGACGAAACACACCCATAAATCCGGCTCCTCTATTTGTAGTCGAAACCCATTCTTTCTATCACCTTATAACAGTGCACATACTTATAGTTTTCTTCCATGATAAATGAGTTATTGTTTGGGATAATTATCATTGTTGACCAGCGAAGGCAATCGCTCGGATGTTCCCCTAACCCAACCCGAGAACGGGCCGGAGGGAACCACAATATGGGGAATGTTCGCGTCTCGTCGCATCTCCTTCCTTGACTCTTACGCTGTCGGGCATCTGTTGTTCCCTTCTAAACCTCGTTAATCCTCTCTGTTTTCAGACTTCCTCGTGTAGCTGGCTCATCACTTCAGTGAAGTCATTCAAATCGGGATCGTCTCGTTCCTCTTAAGCGTAGCTTCCTAAGAAAATTAGAGACACACTTCGGCCTCCTGGCATACACAACTTCAAAAGTTGACTTCCCGTTGGTTGTCCTGCTCACCTGTTGTAAGCTCCCCTGAGGGACCGGAGATTGCTGCATGGCGCTCGCGCGCAACAACTAGCACTTTGAAGCTTGGCTTTATGGTTTCGTTCCGTCAAAGCTTGCTGCATGGATTCTTTAGATCTAAAGATACATACTTCCCCCGGAGCGAGACTCTATCCAGATCGAAAAATGGAAAAACGAGCTAGGCGGTCGACGGACAAAGAAAGGAGGGCGGCGAGACCGCCTTTTATTCAGAGCGCATCAGATGCTGTCGCTCTCGCGACCGAGACACCTTATAGGTATTCGGCAGGGCAAAAAGTTAGTTTACTTCACTAACATTTTTGCTTTGAATTTTTGGTTCAGTCGACCTATTAGTGTCGTTATGTTAATGTAACTTATACCATTAATGATGGTGTCTAAAAACACATTAGCGCCAAACAAACATTATGTTTGTTTCATTTGAGTTGGACAATATACCTTAGAAACCTAAAATGTTGGAGTATTTAACATTCTATATCTAGTAAGAATGAAGAAGCTTAACAATATAACGTCTCTTTGTACGAATAATAAAGAAATCATCTTTTTTTGAATAATTTGAATTATAATTGAAAGCAAAAGGAAATTTACAAAAGAGAGGATAAATCTAAGGCCCAAAAAAGGAGCCCAAATAGGAAATCCAACCCAATAGGGAATTATATCTCAAAAAAAACCCAAAATGTGATATTACCTCTCTATCCCTCAAAAAGAAACAGTTACCTCTTATGTCCCTCACTCATTTCCCGCCCAAACAACCAGCCTCTCTCTTTCTCTCCATGACTTGATTAGACACAACCCTACATGCCAGCCTCTCTCTTTCTCGCTCGGTCTCCGCGCTCTCTCTCTTCATTCAAACCCTCTCTCTTGATTAGACACAGAAACCCTCTCCATTATCTCTCTTCATTCAAACGCTTCCTCTCTATCTCTCTCTCTATCTCGATCAAACTCTATCTCTCTTCATTCAAAACGGTCCATCTCTATCTCTCTCTATCTCTTTTTCAACCGAAACCATTTCAGCCATTAACCCCTGAGAATCGAAACGTTACCGACGATTCTCTCTCTCTATCAAAGCTATTTAAGCAACTTGATCTACTCATTTCTCTCTCTATTTCGCTCTCTTTCAACAAATCCGGTGCTTCTCTCTCTTGTTCGAGCATCATCAAACACAGGTACGTCTCTGTTCTTCCTCTAAATCTTGTTCCTCTCTCTGTTGTTGGTAAAATTTTAGGATTGTTTGAACATTTTTGGGGTTTCTTCTTTCAGATTTTTGTTTGTTGGTAAAGTTTTTGGGTTGTTGGTAAAGTTTTAGGGTTGTTGGTACAGTTTTAGGGGTGTTTGAACATTTTGGGGTGTTTTCAAACAATTAGGGTTTATTCTTTCAAGTTCAGTACTTTGATCTTGAGTTTGTTTGAACATTTTGGGTTGTTTTTAAAAAAAGTTTTAGGGTTAAGTTGCTCTTAAGTTTGTGATAAAAACATTTTGGTTGTTGTTTGTGATTTCGGAAGCATGCATCTTCATAGAAGGTAATTTGGGTGTTTATGGTTCTTCATCAAGCTTCTGGGTTAGGTTTGTTTTAACATTTAGGGTTGTGATCCGAAAGTTAGGTTTCTGTGGAGACATTTAGTATTTTGTTTTTCGATTTTTGGGGGTCTGTCTTTGTTGATGAAATGAATGATTTGTTTTAACATTCTGGGTTGTGTTAAAGAAATTTTGGATTATGTTTAGACATTTTGGTTGTTGTTTGTGTTTCGGAAGCATGCATCTTCACAGAAGGTAATTTGGGTGTTTATGAATCTTCATCAAGTTTCTAGGTTAGGTTTGTTTTAACATTTAGGGTTGTGATACGAAAGTTAGGTTTCTGTCGAGAAATTTAGTACTTTGTTTTCGATTTTTCGGTGTTTGTCTTTGTTGATGAAATGAATGGTTTGTTTTAACATTCAGGGTTGTGTTAAAGAAATTAGTATTATGTTTAGACATTTAGGTTGTGTACATACATTTTGGGTTTGTTTCAAACATGTGGGTGTCTAATACAAACAGATGAAATTTTGCAGATAAATTTACAAAGATGGTTAAAGCTGCAACCAAAAAAGGAGATGGTCCTGCAACCAGACAACAGACTCCAGTAAGAGCTAGCCCTAGAAAGAGGGCTAGTGAAGAGCCATCATCCGCTGGGCCTAGCAAAAAAGGGAAGAAAGTAGCGAGTCCTTCACAGGCTAAGGTATGATATTCTATACACATATGTGAGAATGTGCTCTAATTAATGTTTGTGCTCTCTCATTTCTTATAATAGTTTGGCATATTTGTTAGTGTGTTGTCATGCTGTAAAGTGTTACTTCACATAATGATCTGTCATTATTGTGTAGACCATCGGCCTAGGCTTATTGTGTAGACACATTGCAAAATGATCTGTCATTATTTATCGTGATGTAGCATTCAGTGTAGTGTTGAACATTTTGTTGAATGCCCTGACATATCTGTTACTGTTTGTGTGAAGCATCGAGCGTATACATCGAAAACGAGAGAGCCGATGGTGGAGGCTCAACCAACAGAGGCTAGGGAGCAGAAGAAGAAAACTACTTTAAATTACAAATGTAATTTAAAAGCAGTTTTTAAGGTGGCGCGGGAATCTCTTTTGGACATGACTGACGAGCAAAAGAACATGTTGTTTGCTTCCCCATTCGAGGCCTTCTTTAAGGCACTGACCAGTGGGAGTTTCCGAAAAGAGAATGTGATGGAGAAGCCTAAGAAAGCCATATTTGATCTGCTCAACTGCTTCGACAAACAGAGCCAAGCCTTCAACATCGGAGGGAAGATGATTCAGTTCACTCTCAGAGATGTTGCTTTGCTGTTGGGAGTCCCCATGGAAGGACAGGTATATGAAGCATTCCCAAACAATGTCACCCTAGATGCCACAAAGGACCAGTTTCTGAGCAAGTATATCAGAGATTGTATTGTAGAGGGAAAGTCTGCATCTTTTGGCGGCCCCAGCATTGAAAGGGCTTTGAGTGTGGCTGCAAGAACAAAGGCTCCTGCCATTGAGTTCTTGAAACTCTGGATTATGTACATGGCAGCCACATTCCTGTTTGCTTCAGCTGCCGGCTCCTCGGTTGTCGGGAGTTTTTATCACAATCTCCAAACGGAGAGAATGATAAATAGAGTTTCATGGCCGAGAGCTATTCACTCCTTCAAGTTGGAGAGAATTAACAAGCACTCGGAAGACCCGAGCAAAGCTTCAGGCTGCTTGACTCTGCTTCCCGTAAGTAATCCTGATCATGAACTCAAATGTTTCATAATTTCTTATAATGATACAAGTCAAATTAGTTTGTTCTGACATTCTCTAATATGTTTCATCATTATTTTGGAGACTTATACAATGCTGAAACATTTTGCAGAATGTTTGGGAATCTTATAAATGTTTTTTCATTCCTTGTGATGATACAGAAAAACATTCTGACCTATTTGTGTTTAATTTATTTACAGTACTGGTATTGCATGCATACCAGGATCCATGAGGACCCAGTAGAGGAAGTAGGGGTAAGTCCAAGAATAGCTGGATGATTGAGCCATTCTTCCTTACAGGACTGGAAGCAGAATTGGATAGCATTGAAGAGGAGCAGGTAATGTGTTTTAACATTTACTATAATGTCTCTGTGATTTGCATAAATGTTCTAACATTATTGATGTCTGAGTGACATTTTTTGAAATGTTGGAGCATTTTTTATGAATGTTTAAACATTTAATTAGATGTATGCATATTTTGGGAAGTGTTGAGATAATAACCATATGTATCCATCCTTGTAGGTGAAGGTAGAGTTGGTGCCGGAGACTGTTGAAGAGGAAGATTTGCTAAAGTACACTGAGAGGGTGGTGGTGGAGATGAATGATGAGGAAGTTGAAAAATTGAAGGAGGAAGTTGAGAGGTTGAGAGAAGAGAATGAGTTGGTTAAGAGAAAGAGAGAAGTATTAAGAGAGGAATTGGAGAGGATGAAGAAAGAGAGAGAAGAGAAGAATGATGTTTTAGAATTTGAATTTGGTGTCAGAGGGGAGGTCGATGTTCGAGAGGAGGTGATTGGTCGAGAGGAAGTGATTGGTCGAGAGGAGGTGGAGGGTGGGCAGGACGTACAAGGTGGACAGGAGGTGGAGGGTCGCCAAGAGGTAGAGAGTGGAGATGGTGGAGAAAAATTAGAGGGTGGAGATGAAGTAAGAAATGAAGTAATGGTAGAGCAGGAAGTAGCACAAAAAAAATCCCGAACAAGTAAATGTAGAAGCCCGCAACGAACAAGAAAATAATGCCGAAGCCCAAACTGGAGAAGCGGAAATAGACAACAAGGGTAAGAAGGCAATTTCTGATGAGTTTGTAAAGGGTCAATCTTCAGCGGGATGTGCAAAACCAGGAGCAGACAGAGAGCCAAGTAGCTGGGCCAAGTGAGTAAATGCTCACGCAATTTTTTACTTCTGTTCACATTCTTGTCTTTGCTTGAAAAGAAGTTAAAAATGTTGAAGCAAATACCAGAATGCTTCAACATTTAACATAATGTTTTAAATGCAGTCTATATTGATAAAAGAAATGAATATTGTTTTTTTAGATTTAAGTTTGTTATATTTCTAATTTTTTTTTTTAAAGAACGTATTAACTTGTGTGGAATCATTCTATCTTCTCTGAAATTCTTACTTACTTGTCAGATGATTGGTATGAACATAAATTGTTCCGCCATCGTTACAAGTTTTTTGATAAACGGTAAGTAAAAGAGTTTTATCGTACTCCCACGATGTCTTTTAACACGACAATTGAAGACTTTCTTTTACTACGAACGACAGTAGAGTGGCCGGCTAAGTAATAAATAAGAAACAAACAAGTAAGTGTTCTTCTCCACATAAATACGTAAAATGTTAGAACATCCGTGATAACGTTTATATATATTGATCAAGAATTGGAGAATTATTTATGTTAAGATTTGTTTTTCTATCGAATATTGACTAGTTAAACGTGTGGTGGTGGGAACAGGTGAAAAGCAATTTCCAAATTTTTTGAATGTAGGTCAAAAAGAGATGGAAGAAGTTGACTTTCAGGTGACTTGGCCTTCAACTTTCTTTTTAGAGGTTTGTGAGGTGGCAAAAGAATATGAAAATTATGAGATTGTGGAGAATGAAAGTTCTTCCGAAGACGATTTTGTAGACAAGCCAAAGGTTGAAATGACTGTAGTTGTTGAAAAGAAAGAGAAAAACAAACCAAACTCTTTGGTTAAGAGGGTTAAAACTCAGCCAAGAACCCGAACTATGACCGAAAAAGCAAAGCAACTCGAGAAAAAGAAAACAATTAATGTAGAAGACATTGTAGAGTTGGGAGCCCAAAGGTCAGAAGAAGAGAAAGGTCAGAAGCTTGGAATTCCTCAGGGATAGTGACAAAAGGTACGAGTAGGTTACTGTAATGTTGATGCACTGACACTAATGTTTGAACATTAGTGTTTGTGTTGCAGCATTTTTATTCGCTTACTGTAATGTCCCAGCATTCCTTGAAATGTCCTAACATTAGAAAAGGTGACACTGTTTATTCCAAATTTCGCAGTACGAAGGTCTGGTTTAGTGACGGGATTAACGACATCTGTGGGAAACAGCTCGATATGTTAATGATGAATCTCGAATGCGATTTACAAATAATTAACTGGGCGAGTTCCTTCCTCACTAATCACCAGAAATTGAAAGAAAAAAGTGTGCTATGCCTCCCATCCGAAATCTATGTAAGTTAAGTGATTAGGATGTTTTCCTATCATCTTTTATATGAGTGAACATTTTGATAACTTTGTGTTTATGGTACAGACAATGATAAAGGCTGAGGTAAACCAAGCTTCCATCGAACAAATGCTCAATCGTACATTGAGTAATAATGCTGGAAAACCGGAAATATTATTTGTGTGTGCACCCATCTGTCAACCAACAACGGGAGACACCGGGCACTGGACACTCTTTATATATAATGTATTTCTCCATCGGTGGACCCATTATGATTCGATGTCATTTGATTAGAAGATGGCCAAGGAGTGTTTCGAAAATGCCAGGGAGTATGCGGCATATGTGGAGGATGTAATGGAAGAGGTGGGATTCACAATGTTTGGAACCCAACAAAAATATGCAGATGTTCTTGGGGAGCCAAAATTCCCTACACAGGGAGAAAAGTAAGTGTTTTCACTCTTTATTTGTTCCAACATTATGATGAATGCTTTAATTGGTTTGAAATTGTTCCAACATTCCGCGAAATGTTATTTCAAAAACCATTCATGTTTTCAGACTTTTGATAAAAAGTCACGTAATTATTAGTAATGTAGTCTCATTTCACATTATGTTTTAGTATTGTCTGTGACTGTGGAAACATTATTTGTTATGCTTTAACATTTCCTTTGTGGCGTGAACAGTCCGGATTGCGGTCTCTTTGTAATTTTGAAAATTGAAGAGCTGGTGGAAGTTTGCATGACAACAGAACCCAAAGAGTGTACAACACAGATTGAGTTTCCCTGCCACAAAGGAAGAGGGCTAAGCTCACCCACAACATATTGAAGGAGAATACGATGTATTGGAGGATGGCCCGAGCTTGAAAGTATGGTTGCCCCCACATATGTTTTTTTTGTAAAGGATCTTTTAATAAAAAATGAAGTAGTTTTTCAGGTAACGGGTTATGTTCATATCACTAAACCCAAAACGACTTCATTCTTGATTAGATTACAAACAAATATGGTTTGTAAATTATTTTGGAATGTTAAGTACTTAATGATTTGGAATGGGATATTTTATGTGGAAACAATATGAAGTAAATTTGAATATATTATTATTTTTCTTCTGGAACATATGTGACATGCATTGACGACAAAGAGTTTGTTTCAGGAAAGCACATACACAGAAATGTTAGAACATTCCTCCAAATGTTGGAACATATTGACAAATGTTTGTGAAATATGTAATAATGTTCATTCATTAATCAGAATATCCTAAAAAAACTTCATAATGTTGACACATTGTAAATAATAGCTAGCCATGTAAGGATTCATTCACTGAACATTTAGTAGAATGTAAGGATTCATTCACTAGACAAAAAAATATGTACTAAGACATTTAAGTCGATTTACTAAGACCAAGAGATTTTACTAATACATTCAACACAATGTAGAGACAGTCTCTTACATGTTGAGACATATCGTTGAATGTTAAAGCATTTAATTAGTAAAATGTGAACTACAGTTGGGCTCGACATGTCGCACTGTTGTGATAAGCGGGTTGGTTGCACCTGCGACATATTCTTTTTCTCCTCGTAACATCTCCGGAACTCTGCAACCATGTTGTACATGGTCTGCCGGGTGCCCTTTTAAGTAGTGGAAGAAGAGTCTTGGTTAATGGATCAAAAGTATAGGATTCGTCAAAATTTGGAACGGGGTAAACACAATGTTGGTAAGTGTTTCTGTAAGCCTCCACCGTCCAGACGGGATCATAAAAACATGTACTATCACCACGAGTCTTGTTGATGCATAGCATTGCATGTTGACACGGAAGCGAATCTACTTGCCAACGATGACAAGAGCATGTGAGAGTACCAAGATTTACGGAATGGCGTGGAGTCGAATATACTTCATAAATAAGTGGGGCTGCCTCAACGTATCTCCACGTCTCCGCAACTTTGTATTTCGCTTGCTGTTCCAAGTTAATGGATGGGCAAAGAAATGTATTCCATCCAATAGCGGCGTCTCAATGCTTTCTCATCTTGTTCATAATCTTCTGTCTTATGACATCCAACCATGCTGTAATAGGGAGGACGCGGGCTTTCTTTACCATGTTGTTGAAGCTCTCAGACAGTTGAGAAGTGATGACGCCATACCTGTAAGAAAACATTATAACGAATGTCACAACATTTAATGGAATGCTTATAATAAATCATGTCGTGTTAGAACGGTTCACTACATGTGGTAACATGTAACAGAATGACGGAATACTAGAAAGAATTCCCTTCCATAACAGAAGATATGATTAAATGTGAAAAAATAACTGAGTAAACTTAAAGTGTGTCGATAACAGGGTTAATGGTGTTTCAACATTTCAACTGAAAAAATAAAAGAGTAAACAAAATACCTATCCCCTGGGAAAAAAGAATCGGGCCATGATTCCGGATTAAGGGATTGGAAAAACCTCTCCACATTGGTTCCACCCATCTCAACCATTTGTTCAATGGTTGCGTGATACTCACTCTCGGTTAATGCCCGTGCAGCCGTAAACATAAAACTCTGAAAATAACGTGACTGGCGCGCCCCGTTCCGTATTCTCAAGTTCAGATTACATCGTAAGTGCCAAGCACAGAATGAGTGATGAGCGGTGGGAAAAACATTCTTCACGCCTTTTAGAATTCCAGCATGTCTATCCGAAATAAAGGTGTAACGTTTTATCGGATCCACAACTAGTTTCAAATTTTGCAGAAATCAATCCCAATTATGATCATTCTTAATGTCCACAACTGCGTAAGCAATGGGGAAAAGACCTAACAAAAAAAGAAAGAAATACAAAATTAGTTATGTTGATGCATAAAGCAATATTGCATAAGCATTTTCAGAAATGTCTACACATAATTGACGAATGAAAATTAACATATATAAATGATGCAGCATCGCACCGTCTGCCGCGACATTTTAGATAATGTTCATAAAATCTTGTGAAGTGTTAGCTGGAACATTAGAATGTTAATGTAAGATGTGAAAATAAAAACATACCGTCGTTTCCGTCCTTGGTAACCGCAGCTAAAATGCAGCCATTAAAACGAGTTTTTTCGAATGTTCCATCAATATAGACCACAGGGCGACAGTGTTGAAACCCAAGGATAGATGCGTGAAGGGCAATAAAAACTCGAACAAATTTGTTGGTAGTGGGTTCGATTTGCAAATCAATTCTGCTATTGGTATTATTAGTCGCCAAAGCATCTACGTACCACTTCAACTTTGCATAGGAATCACCCTCCTGCCCAAATACTTTGTCCATCGCAACCTTCTTACCACCGTAAGAAAAGTAATAGCTCAACTCAACACCGTAATCGTCTTGAAACTTTTATTTAACTTCAGCCGTACTCCAATCTGGGTGTTTTCTGATGTCTTGATCAATTAGGCTGCCAACAAGTTTACTAGACAACTTGGGATCCGCAGGTTTGAGAACAACATCGGAACAATCATGTTTCGGTTCGTACTCTTTCAACAGAAACACAGATTTACATCCCAATGGTGCAACCGCGTGGACTCTCCAATTACATCCGGGTTTAGAGCAAACGGCAGTCACACGACCTGGTTCATTCTTGATATATTTGTAGTTGTTCTTTGTCGCAATGGTATATCGACCAAGAGCGTGTCGAAAAGCTTTGACACCACTGGGAAATATTTGCCCAATCTCAGTAAATATGTCGCCCCATGATTCACATACTAACTTCTTATCATTGTTTTGAGATATAAAAAGTGACCTATCAGTTTCCATACTGCAAAATTGAATAAAATGTTATGAAAATATCGTCAAATGTCTTAACAGGTTGTTTAATGTACGAACATCTGGTGTAATGTCGGGCCACCAAACAGAATGTACCGACATGCGTGGGAATGTTAAATTAACAGGGAGAATGTTTTACAATTATATGAAATGTGTGAGTTTATGTGAAAATGATGGATAACATTTTACTGAATGTTTCGAATATGAGGTATAATCAGGTGGTCCAAGAAGCAATGTCTGATCATTCTATCAAATGTTGGTCAAAGTGATAATTCCATAGCTATGAAACAAATGTGTTAACACATGATAAAGTACTGTTAACATGTAACAAAATGTTCATAAATTTCAGTAAGTGTTAACACAATCTTTAAAGATTTGTTATAAAAACCAAGCATTAGACAAGAAGGATGAACAAAAGCATAAAATCTCATAAAAAAGAGTTTCATCATCAACAGTTACCTGGATTTATAGGAGAAGAAGATGGTGATTCGAACAAGTTGATGGCTGAAGCACAGTCTAGAAACGAACAAGTTGATGGCTGGAGAAGATGACTCGATATGATGAATGAAAAAGAGGGTTTGTGTCTGTAGGTGATGACTGAACGATTAAAATGTGAAAAAGGGTTTGTGACTCGGTTTATTTAGAGAGAGAAAGGTGAAAACGAAGATGATGATTGAAGAGATGATGACTGTAGAGAGATGAAGGTGGAAAAGTTTGAATAGGGTTTGTGTTTCGGTTTAGGTAGAGAGATAAAGTGAAACAGATTTTGGAGAGCGAAAGTGAATCAGATTTTTGAGAGAGAAAGATATGATTTCTTAGGAGTTGTTGGATATATATAGGAGGGCAAAAGAGGGTTTAGAAGAAAATATTAGGTCTTAGAGATACGAGTTGGGCCCAGATTGAACATAGGGATGTGTATTTGGGTTTGATTTGAGATATTAGTTGATTTTTGGTTTTTGGGTGGGTTAATAATCCCTATTGGGTTTTTTTTTTGTATTTGGGCCCAAAATTTGGGCCTTTCATCAAAAAATTGTTTACAAAACCTCATACGAAAGGAATGGTTACGAAGTAGAGGAGGCTTCTGCAGGCCAAAAATTAAAAGTTACATTATAATGACAAAATAAAATCTTGTAAAGAACAAAATTCACCCCACTTGTCATTTCTGCTCTAATGATAAAGAAGAGCTTGGAGGTCCTCAATAATCTTTTGTGTCCTGACTCTTGTTCCTTTAAGAATTGCATTGTCCATCACCTTTGAAATGCCCCATATTATGGTAGAAAGGTTCAAACTTCTATTAGTGAGAGAAAGTCATAATAGTTGTTGTATCGTTCTACAAATAAAATAGAGAATTGATTGAAATCAGAACTTAGAAAATCAAACGGTGATACAATGGAATCACTAATTTACCTTCTAAGCTCAAACCAATACAAGTTATTCACAAGAGAAGGAAGAAAATAAAAGAAAAGAAAACTAACTATTTTGTAAAGTAGGGTCCCCGGCAGGTGGCCAATATAAGTTATTCATACAAAAGGAAGAAGATAAAAGAAAACTAACTCTTCGGTAGGTGGCCAGCCGAGCCTATCGACCATTGTTCGCTAGCAAGGAAAAGTAAGAGGAACGGATATAGGTAAATCTTTAAGGGATCATTTTAATGAGTTGGTCATTTTTAGGGGCCAAAATGGATTACCTCCAAGCATAAATGCACAAGCAGCATCTCTAATGCAACATTCAACTTGAAAAACTCAATTTCACACCTACAATTACTTGAGTGTTTAACTAACTAAAAGCATTTTCCAATGCAACACTCAACTTAATCTCAATATGATATGGTAACAATAAATGTTGAGATATTAAAAAGAAAACTTAATTGATGAGTTTTCTTTTGAGTATCTCAATTGATGAGCCATGAAAATGTCTCATATGAATCTCTTAACTTGGGCCAGTTAGTCCAATTCGAGCCGTTACTCTGATGAATTACTTAATTCTCTTGTCTAGGTGTCTTCTACAGAATTGAGCGCGAAAATGGATAAAATGGGGAAAAAGACACATGAGGGGCATTTTAGTCATTTGGTGATGAGGTCAGTCTGGTAATTTGGTCACTACTGATGTTCGAATGAAAACTAGAGTCCAAGACGAGCTCGTGGGTGAAAACGGGGGTCAAATCGGAGTCCGGATAAGAAAGTCAGGCCAAGTAAAAGATTAGAGTCAAGGATGATTGACCAAATCGGCTAGCGGACACGTGGCGTTCAATCTGACGGTGAGGAGAAATTTTCGGTACACTGGTGGGCACAAGTAGGTCATTTTCGGGATGCAACCCAAGGTATGATTCCCTACAACGTGACCGAAACAGAAACAATAGCCCGCAAGGATCTAGCGGGTCAGCTTCAGGTTTCCCACACGTGGATCCATGGGATCTTGTGTTGTCACGTATTCACCTATCTCGCGAAGCACCGTAACCGATGAGTATGGCCAGCTATTTACACGTGATTGGCAACTAAATTTATTAGGGGTGTTCGTTGGTTCGGTGTCCAGCATTTTGGAGCCATCCGTTACCAAACCGCTCATGGTTTGGTTAGTGATTTCTTAAACCGTTACCGAACCGCTCATGGTTTGGTTTGGTAACCATCCAAATCCTCAACGAGCGGTTTGGATACTATTGGATACCAAACCATCCATGAAAATAAATTTGTTCTTCATGGATCGATGAATCAAGTTACTTTCTTCATACATTGACGTATAAAAACAAGACAACACTCCCCCAAAACTTGAAGAAACAATCAAACTAACATAATACGACAAAGAATAGTTTAAACAATAAAAAATATGCAAGCCACAATATAATTTCACCAAAAAACAGTTTTCCGAGAAGACGAGAAAATCGTTTTCCCTAAGGGTCTGTTTGTCTGTAGAACAGTAAAAACAGAAGGAAAATGTTTTCCTTAGGAGCGCATTTGGTTGCAGATGGGAAAATCAGCAGGAAAAACAATTTCCAGCGAGAAAAAAAAGTTTAGTTTTTCTTCCATCCTCTCTTATACTTAATACTTATTATTGCTAATCTCTTTGTTAATGATTAGCTAAGACTCTCCATTTAGGATTTTACAAAGAAACTCATTTTTGATCTTTTAGAGATATGTTTTTGATTGATTACTCTTGATTATGCCTCATAGCTTAATTTGTTTTAGTTTGTTAAATAACTTTTCTATTAACTATCTATACTTTTAGGTTTGATACATCATGCTTATGTTAAATCTTTTGATGGTGTATACTTATCACTTGATAGATAATAGTTTAGAGGTTTGTTTTTCAAAATAAACAAAATTACATTGTTATGATTTATCGATTTTAACGAAAACATCTCTCGGAATTAGGTTAGTTCATTATCCGAAATTCTGAGTTATATGAAAGAGAATTGATTAGATAATTATTGATTCTAAAAGTGATTTTATTGTGTGGATTCTAAAATCTTAGACTTTCCCCCCATTTGAGTTCATTATTATTTGTTTTCGTATTTTATTCTTTAATCACCAAAAACCAAATTTGAAAAGAAAACCGTACTAATTCTGAGTTTAAGAACAGGTTTGACTAGTCTCTGAAGATCGACCCCGGTCTTACCGGGATTTTACTACATGACCACCGTGCACTTGCGGTATAGACCTTTTAGGGTAACCTTCTAGGCACATCATCAATCGTTGTTGTTGTATCTCAATTGGCCCACATCATCATTTTATATATTAAATCTATAGCAAATGTTGAGTATTTTGAGTGTTGAATTGGAGAAGTATTTTGAATATATAGAGGATCTCAATAGTGTCACCTACGAAATGGATTCTCAATTCATGCTTGACACATTGGATTAGTTGAGTTTTCGTTGAGTGTTGCATTGGAGGTGCTCTAATGAGATGTTAAGAAATGTCAATGTTTTAAAATTTGGGTTGGTGGGATTATATAATGGGACACACAACAAATGTTATGGAATTCAAAATCTTATTTAAAAGGTACAAGTATTTTTACCATGGCTATCCCCCTCTTTTCTACCAGGCCAATTGGGATATGGTCAAAGAAGACATTATTCACTTGGTTTCTCTCTTCTTCATGGAGGCCTCCCTGCCGATGATGTCTCACATCTGTCTTCTCCCTAAAACTAAAACTCCCTAATCGCCAGCAGATTATAGACCTATTAGTCTTCTCAACACCACTTATAAAATCAGTACCAAAATCCTTGCTAATAGGCTTAAACCTATCTTAACTAATATTATGTCCCCTTTCCAGGCGGCCTATGTTCCGGGTCGACAAATCACTGATAATATCATCATTAGCCAAGAAATTATTCATTCCTATAAGAAAAACAAAGGGGCGAAAAGTTATTTTGGCCTCAAATTAGACGTGTCCAAAGCTTTTGACCGGATAGAATGAAATTATCTGGAGAGTGTTATGTATATAATGGGTTTTAACCCTAATTGGATTAAACTCATTAACACCTGCCTCACCACTAGTTCCATGGTTGTTCTCATTAATGGGCGTCCTGGTTTAACCTTTGATGTTAGCCGAGGTATACGACAGGGCGACCCTCTTTCGCCTTTCCTGTTTGCGATAGCCATGGAGGGTCTCAGTCGGCTTCTTGAGAAGAAGAATGACAATTCCGCCTTCATAGGTTTCCCTATTCATAATTCGGAGCTCACCATCAGTCACCTTCTTTTCGATGATGATTGTATCATCTTCGGGCAAAATTCTCTTCATAACATCCATAATCTTAAACTCATTCTGAAAAAATTCAGCGATGCCTCAGGTCAGATGATAAACTATTCCAAATCTAACATTTTTTTTCTCCAACAACTCGCACCCGAAATTTAAACGAATGATCATCCGAGAACTCAAAGTCCATTACTCCTCTGCCGGTG
>BEHA01050214.1:1060875-1118634 GCA_002897215.1 Eschscholzia californica subsp. californica
ACAAAAGAGGAGCGTGCAGGTGCAGGAAATGGAGTAAAGAGGGTGGCAATTTCGTTAATACTTAGACTTATATGGGGTATTTCTACTGTTACCCTTTTCCTTAGTGTGAATGCAAGCTGGCACCACCTTACGCTCTTGTTGAATGCCGTTGATCTTGGAAATCAAGGGCCACGTGCTCGAGCTCATACCTCACCGTATGAGCTCGAGCTCAATGAATCAAAGCCCTTTATTAATTTATGTTGACCCTCCCTTTAATATCTCTTTCCCTCTTTTCTGGTTCTTCCTTTTTGGTTTGTTTTTAAAATAAAATATACGGGAAGATAGGGAATGTTTCTTGTTGGAATTTTTGGACAATATTAATAAAATTACTACTATACTAATTATAAGTTAAAAGTAAATAATTGTGACTATTGACAATAATAGTTTGAATTCAAAGTTGAAAGAGTTTTGTAAATAATTGTGACTATTCACATTAATAGTTGAATTCAAGTTTAATAACTAATAATTATCTTTTGGAGAAGATACAACTTTTCATTATAGATGTCTTTTGATTTCTATAAATAAGTGTTTATCAAATCTGATTTAGTAATCAACATATATCAAAGTGTAGAGAATTTGAGAGAGAAGAAACTATTATATTAGTTTTTGTGTCAACAAATATCTTTGCCATATCTTAATGTTCTTATGCTCCTATCGTGAAATCTTCATTAATTACTTGATGCAATTTCACGAAGGCTTGTTATATCTTGGGAAGCAATTTGCCTAGTAACCTTCAAGTAATCTCGATGAGAGGGGGCAAATATTGCTTTAAGGAAAGTGTACCTAGTACACGTTCCAAGCCTCTAATCTCCATCCCTCTTATTTGTGTATTTGAAGACGATTTGGTAACAATCTTAAAGCAATATTTGGAGATAGAGACAAGAATCAAACAAATGACTCAAGATATGATAGAGTTCTGTAGTTTTGATGGAAGAACATAAAAGTTTAAAAAATCCTCAAGATATTTGAAGCCTATGCATGGAAACAAGGGATTGGGGTATATAAGCCAGATAAGTTTTACGATCTCAGTAATTATTTATTTATTTATTTTATATTGTTGGTTATGGATATAATAGTAGTCGCATTGTTGTAGTGCTAGTGATAGATAATTATTGTGTGCATGTATAGTAGGGTCTGGTAGTCTGGACTTAAGGAAAGATGAAATCTGGGATTTGAGTGGAATCATGGTGACATGAGAGAAAAGTTTTTAATCCATTGAAAAAATGGATTTTATGTATCAATATTCTTGGAATGTGATCCGTAGGCTTAAATTTAAGAATAAATGAAAAACGCCAATGCAAGAGAGCCTTTCTAATAATAACTCCATTTTTATTTGGTGATGGAGTGATACACCAATTCAATTTGGTGCATGAGATGTGAAACAACACAATGAAGGGATGCAGTCCCTCAACTATTTGTTTAAGGAGAAACTTTATAACTGCGACAATTGGGTGTTTTTAAGTAGCCTGCAGAAATTGAGGTAAAAAGGAGAATTGACGGGCATGATTGGCAGATAAAGGGTCTTCCTTTTGTCTAGGACATTGATGGTGCAACAAAAATTGGCAAACATTATTTGGTAGAAGTTATCTTGATAACTTTAGAGAGAGAGAAACAGAAAAGATTAAAATATACTCGAATCTGAGTCTGGACTCTTAATAAAATAAATAAATGTAATGGACCAGAGTACCCCAATTCTCTTCTAGGATACATTCGAAGATACACAGACTATACTATTCCACACACCAACACCGAAACAAAGGTATGTTCCCAATTCTCACTATTCTTGCTGGTTATAGAAACTCATGACTAATGGACGATGCTATTCACACTATTACGTTTTAAAGTATAGTGTCCATTATTGTTAGTTGTTACACACCATGATGCTTAAGTCAAATTTTATGAGGTCACATAGACTTTTAAATTACGGTAGCCTGTGTCTCTTTTTCCATCATGATATGTTTGTGAATGTTGATCTAACATTTGGAAATAATTTATTATAATAGAGTTGCATCTAATTTGGCTTGTTAAGAGCAAGTTCATGTGATTTATATGTCAAGGAAATACAACAATCAATTTTATTTATCAATCCATTTGCACAAGTTAGATAAAACCAAAAGGAAAGGCACTCGATTGAAGTAGAATTTAGTATTGATTTTCATCCTAACTCGTATGTAATTTATTTACTATGTTGGAATATATTGAGTAGTATTATAAACAATTCTTTGGAATATTATCATATTGTGTTTGATGGTAGATTTTATATATTAATTTATATATTTTGAATTTGTGATCCAGTAGTGTCCTCACAATAAAATGAACCATTTCATGATAGTTGTGGGTATTTTTCAAGTTTATAAATATGATAAAATATTCATAAAACGGAAGAACTAATACTAAATGGATTATAAATCTCCCACCCCAATTACATCAATTTTTGTATTATATGTTTGGATCAAAGTATTGATGATGTAGGTTGAAAGGTGAAACTATATATGTAAATTTGTTTTCAAGAAACAGTGACTCTTATTGACAAAAAGAAAATGATTCATATTGATTTCTTGAGAAGAATCACATAATGAGAGTTTGATATGAGTATGCATAGTTCAAAATAGTGGGGGTTAAAGAATTTATATTTGTAAATCGATGAGGATTACATGAAAATATACTAACTTATAAAATTCAAAATAGTGGGGGTAATTCATTTTGATGAGACGATATTTTAAAGAGATAATTATTCATATATTCAGTTGATGATTCTCATGAGATTTAGAAAATCATTATCAACAAAGTGGTAACAATCATGACATTAGAGTGGCCAATCTAATATCAAGAGCAATGTTGTTACATGTTAATAAAAGATTAACATCTTCTTTCGATTCTAAATGAGATTTAGAAAAAGAAAAGAAAAATTATATATTCAAAATGTGTTGAATATAATTAGATTCTTAGAACCCAGAATCCAATATGAATTTGAAATTATGTAAAAACTTTTGAGAAAAGTTTATAATAGTGATTAAGTTACTTGCATGTGTACATATGGTAAAGGACAACAAAAATGTAGACGTCTACGTGAATTACTTAATTCAAGATGGATTTAGTAGTGTTACATTTGCAAAATATAAACATTGTTTATCAGATCTCAGACGAGAGATGTTTAAACTTTAACATCTAGAGAGATGGGGTTGAAACTCTTTACATAGAAGTCATCATTGACGGCAATCCAACCTAACACTAAGAAATGACTAGTCTTAGGTTCAATGGGTAACAACAAGTCATTGATAAGTGACTCATTTCAACACTTAAATTATTATCTAACCCTATCTAGGATGATAAGTGTTGGTTGCTACGGACTGAGGTTGAGTTTAAAACTCTTAATGAAGTTTAGTCAAAGACAAGTATCTCTAAAGTAGCAAAGATACTGGAAGAACTTCAACTATGTGGACTTAGAGGTGGTGCCGCCTCTCATTAGATTTAGAGTTTATCTAAAGAGAGTTCATGAAACCAAGAAGCACATGGTCATATAAGTGCTAAGCGAGAAATGTGTGGAGCAAAAGAAAAAACTGTATTGTGTGTGTGGTGTAACCGGTTTTATCACAAGGAATAACTAGTTCAAAGCTACAAGCTACCTGGGATTTCGATAAAACTTTGTGCACTTACACTAAGTTATGGTTCAAATCGAAAGATACCATACTTTATGCATAAATACTACTATAATCATATTTGGCAAAGGTGTTTTATTATAATTGTCCAAGTGGGGGATTGTTGGAATTTTTGGACAATATTAATAAAATTACTACTATACTAGTTATAAGTTAAAAGTAAATAATTGTGACTATTGACAATAATAGTTTGAATTCAAAGTTGAAAGAGTTTTGTAAATAATTGTGACTATTCACATTAATAGTTGGATTCAAGTTTAATAACTAATAATTATCTTTTGGAGAAGATACAACTTTTCATTATAGATGTCTTTTGATTTCTATAAATAAGTATTTATCAAATCTGATTTAGTAATCAACATATATCAAAGTGTAGAGAATTTGAGAGAGAAGAAACTATTATATTAGTTTTTGTGTCAACAAATATCTTTGCCATATCTTAATGTTCTTATGCTCCTATCGCGAAATCTTCATTAATTACTTGATGCAATTTCATAAAGGCTTGTCATATATTGGGAAGCAATTTGTCTAGTAACCTTCAAGTAATCTCGATGAGAGGGGGCAAATATTGCTTTAAGGAAAGTGTACCTAGTACACGTTTCAAGCCTCTAATCTCCATCCCTCTTATTTGTGTATTTGAAGACGATTTGGTAACATTTCTTTAGAACAGAGAATTAAAGAGGGAAGAAATATGAATGAAATAACAAGTGTTGGCTGAATATATTCTAGAGAGATAAAGGAAGATGTGTTCTTGGCTGGATAACACACCCATAGAAATAGAGAATGAAATCTCTAAAGACAACAAAGCAAGGAGAGGTTGACTGGAAATTATTCTAGAGAGTAGAGATGGAAAGAAATTAAAGATTTGATTAAGAAGGAACTCGGTTTGGACAGAGGAGCCGAAATAAATGAGGAAAATTCTCTCCTCTATCATAACCTCAATCTATTATTCTATAACAGTAGAGAGAGAAAGCTGCCGGATCTTTTTCTCTGATCAAAATATTTTTAGAGAGAGATATTGTTTGGAAAGTTGCTTTGGAAGGGATCCGATTGAGTTGTTGATTGATTGTGACTCATTATTTAACAGGAAGAACAGAGACAGAGGGAGACATCTTGGTTCTGGGAAGAGAACAGGGACAGTAGGGTCTTTGGTAAAGGGACCTGTCTCTACTTTATTGGGACACGATTAGTAAAGGGACATTAGTCCTTTTGGTAAGTAGACATTTTTCTCTTAAAAACAAATAAATCATCATATATTTACTTTCAAATACCAATATTAATATTACTTTAATATTTAAAATTAATCACAAAAAGATAAAATATTTTAATAGAAAAAATTTCTTTTTGTATCGAAAAACACGGAACAAATGGTGAAATAAAATTTAACCGGAAAATTTTGGACAAAGTAATTGAAATATGTCGAAAATTTCGACTGATATGGTCGAAATATGCGCAAAATTTCGACCATTATTGTCGAAATATGAATATTGGTCGAAATTTTGGGCATATTTCAACCACGATGGTCGAAATATTAAACATATTTCGACCACAGTGGCCGAAATTCTGGCGACAAAAAAAAAAAGTGATCACAGTAGCCGAAATTTTCATCAACATTATACATTAATAGGATTAAATAACAAATGTGTAACATAGGAAAGAAAGAGATGAGAACAACTTAAATGTAAATAAGAATGTAGTGTTTATAAGTGATGGTTGATTTATATAATATGTTGTATATAGGTGATCGTTGTTTCTAGGTTAAAAAAATGATTTTGTTTTAAGATATGTAAATCTAAGGAAGGACATGAAAATAAAAGAAAACTTCGATATTTGTATCAGTTCAATGTTAGTTTTTATCCAAATAAATATTAATTTATTCGATTTAAATATCTAAAAATAATATCTATTTTTTAATTGGTAAAGGGACCTCGAATCTAAAAATATGATATTCTGACCATGTCCCTATACCAAATATCAATGTCCCTATACTAAATCCCAACAGTAGAGTGAGGAAGAAACAGAAAGTTAGAGAGAGAAAAAGAGTTGGAGAAGACGAGAAAATTGAGTGGAAAACAATTTTCCCACAGAGAAAATATTTCCGAGAAGACGAGAAAATCGTTTTCCCTAAGGGTCTATTTGTCTGTAAAACAGTAAAAGCAGAAGGAAAATGTTTTCCTTAGGAGCGAGTTTGGTTGCAGACGGGAAAATCAGCATGAAAAACAATTTCCAGCGAGAAAAAAAAGTTTAGTTTTTCTTCCATCCTCTCTTATACTTAATACTTATTATTGCTAATCTCTTTGTTAATGATTAGCTAAGACTCTCCATTTAGGATTTTACGATGAAACTCAATTTTGATCTTTTAGAGATATATTTTTGATTGATTACTCTTGATTAGGCTTCATAGTTTAATTTGTTTAAGTTTGTTAAATATCTTTTCTATTAATTATCTATACTTTTAGGTTTGATACATCATGCTTATGTTAAATCGTTTGATGGTGTATACTTATCACTTGATAGATAATAGTTTAGAGGTTTGTTTTTCAAAATAAACACAATTACATTGTTATGATTTATCGATTTTAACGAAAACATCTCCCGGAATTAGGTTAGTTCATTATCCGAAATTATAAGTTAGAGGAAAAAAGAGTTGATTAGATAATTATTGATTCTAAAAGTGTTTTTATTGTGTGGATTCTAAAATCTTAGACTTTCCCCCCATTTGAGTTCATTATTATTTGTTTTCGTATTTTATTCTTTAATCACCAAAAACCAATTTTGAAAAGAAAACCGTACTAATTCTGAGTTTAGGAACAGGTTTGACTAGTCTCTGAGGATCGACCCCGGTCTTACCGGGATTTTACTACATGACCACCGTGCACTTGCGGTATAGACCTTTTAGAGTAACCTTCTAGACACATCATCAATCGTTGTTGTTGTATCTCAATTGGCCCACATCATCATTTTATATATTAAATCTATAGTAAATGTTGAGTATTTTGAGTGTTGAATTGGAGAAGTATTTTGAATATATAGAGGATCTCAATAGTGTCACCTACAAAATGGATTCTCAATTCATGCTTGACACATTGGATTAGTTGAGTTTTCGTTGAGTGTTGCATTGGAGGTGCTCTAATGAGATGTTAAGAAATGTCAATGTTTTAAAATTTGGGTTGGTGGGATTATATAATGGGACACACAACAAATGTTATGGAATTCAAAATCTTATTTAAAAGGTACAAGTATTTTTACCATGGCTATCCCCCTCTTTTCTACCAGGCCAATTGGGATACGGTCAAAGAAGACATTATTCACATGGTTTCTCCCTTCTTCATGGAGGTCTCCCTGCCGATGATGTCTAATCACACTCACATCTGTCTTCTCCCTAAAACTCCCCAATCGCCAGCAGATTATAGACCTATTAGTCTTCTCAACACCACTTATAAAATCATTACCAAAACCCTTACTAATAGGCTTAAACCTATCTTAACTGATATTATCTCCCCCTTCCAGGCGGCCTATGTTCCGGGTAGACAAATCACGGATAATATCATCATTAGTCAAGAAATTATTCATTTCTATAAGAAAAACAAAGGAGCGAAAAGTTATTTTGGCCTCAAATTAAACATGTCCAAAGCTTTTGACCGGATAGAATGGAATTATCTGGAGAGTGTTATGCATATGATGGGTTTTAACCCTAATTAAATTAAACTCATTAACACCTGCCTCACCACTAGTTCCATGGTTGTTCTTATTAATGGGCGTCCTGGTTTAACCTTTGATGTTAGTCGAGGTATACGACAGGGCGACCCTCTTTCGCCTTTCCTGTTTGCGATAGCCATGGAGGGTCTCAGTCGGCTTCTTGAGAAGAAGAATGACAATTCCGCCTTCATAGGTTTCCATATTCCTAATTCGGAGCTCACCATCAATCACCTTCTTTTCGATGATGATTGTATCATCTTCGGGCAAAATTCTCTTCATAACATCCATAATCTTAAACTCATTCTGAAAGAATTCAGCGATGCCTCAGGTCAGATGATAAACTGTTCCAAATCTAACATTTTTTTCTCCAAAAACTCGACCCGAAATTTAAACGAATGACCATCCGAGAACTCAAAGTCCATTACTCCTCTTCGGGTGATAAATACCTTGGCACAAATCTATTCATTGACAAAAACAAAAGGTCGACATTTCAACCTCTTCTTACCCAGATTAAGAATAAGCTTGCCAAATGGCAAACTCATCTCTAAAGGCAGTACTTTGCCATCGCTAAAGGCATATGCAACAACATTGAGTCCATCCAACGGACTTTCTGGTGGGGAAAATCCAAAACCTTCCATACTCTCAACAGGTCCACCATCTGCAAGCCGCGCAAACTTGGAGGACTTGGTCATCGTCTCCCTCATCTCGACAACCAGGCCTTCCTTAACAAGATTAACTGGCGTCTTAACAACAATCCCAATGCTGTATGGGTCAAAATTCTTAAGGGCAAATATTTCCCCAAGTCTCATAAGCCCACCCATCCCAAAGCTAACCACTCCTGGCCCTGGAAATCCATCAATGAACAGTTCAATCAGATGCAGGGCATGATATTCTGGGACATCAACAAAGGAGAGAATATTAACAAATGGCAGGATTCTGGATCCCGAATTACCCCCCTCCAATTACTAACCAAAATGGGTCAAACCTTGAATGGGTTGCGCAACTTATGGATAATAATACTTGGAATATTAGCGTTTTACATAGTTGTTTTAACAGTGATATCTGCAGCTCAATCCTAAGCATAAATACTCAAAGCAACCAAGAAGATAAACCCACGTGGACGCTAACAAAATCAGGTAATTTTTCTATTAAATCTATGTATAATTTTCTGAGAACAGGTAGTACAAATCTTATACAAGATCAAAACGACTGGTTTTTTATATGGAATATGAATACTATCTCTCGCGTCAAACTATTTCTGTGGAAATACTGCACAAACGGGCTACCAGTAAAGGAAAAAATAGGTAAATACATTGGAAACCAATTCTCTTGTATTAATTGCAATGAAAATGAAATATTAGATCATGTCATGCTTCACTGTACCTTCGCGAAAGCAATATGGTTTCACATTCAGGTAAGAATAGATCAAATAGTTACTACCAATCAATGGATCCATCAATGGAAAAATCTAGATGAAGAACTGGCCCTACTATACGCCAAAGTACTTTGGTTTATATGGAAAGCATGTTGCGAAAATTGCTTCACCACGAAGAAACAAAGTCCGAGACAAATGATAGACAAGATACATAACACCTCTGTTACACCTCTTAAGATTGCATCTATTATCACTAACAAATGCAAGGAAGAAATTAAGCAAAAAACATAGAGACCTCCATCGACACCATTCATAAAGCTAAACGACGACGCATGTTTTTCCAATAGCACAGAAACAACCGACATAGGATGTATCATCAGAGATGAAGAATCTGCTTTTAATATAGCAGCGGCTGACTCAGTTCGATGTCAGAATGCGGAAGAATGTGAAAGTATCGCCATCCTCTTCAGCGTTAAATGGGCCATAGAGTTGAACATCACCCATGCTCATATCGAAAGTGATAACCAAACTCTAATACTCTTCATCAACGGTCAAAGTTTGGCCTTCACTGGCAATCCAAAAAGATTATGCAACAAGTGAAAGAACTCAAGGACAAATTTTCCTGTATGATATTCACCTCCGTTTCTAGGGATTGCAATGCTCAGGCAGATGCACTAGCAAAATGGGGCAGAAGAAATGATCATAGGAAAGTCTGGAATGTAGTACCCTCTTTTATTACTGCTTCACACTAAAAACTATGTAATTGCTTGTTCAGTAATGTTATTTTCCTTCATAAAAAAAAAAACAATATTTACTCTCATAAATATTTAGAACTTGAATGCGTTAAATTTGTAAATTTTCAGGCACGGTGGATACATAGATAATCTTGTAAGATTCTCGTCCGAGATGCTCATCTCGGATATTCTTGTGGGTCTTGAGATGCTCATCTCGGATATTCTTGTGGGTCTTGTTCAGTACATGATTTCTTTTTCATCTTGGGTGCTCCTTGCAATCATTAATGTTAGGACTTAGAAACATAAAATATCACTTCAGGTTAACGTCTTTTGCGGATACTGTGACCGTGGTTGATCAAATAGTTAAAATTGTAGGTGAGAAATAGGAAATCTTATAAAAAATAAAATATATGTGTGAATCATGGTAATATGTAGGACATGTAGTGTCCATGTTAGGTAAAGAGTAAGATAAAATGACGTTTAAGATAACATTTATCTTCATTAAACCTTCATACATATCTTTTATATAATATATTTTTATGTTCATTCCTATGATAAAATACTCTGAACCTAGAGTTTCGAAATAATTTATATAATCAGTGAAGTTTTTGCCTTAAAGATTATAAGCCCGGTAGTTGTTATCTTCACCGTTATTTAATAAATATTGTAGTAATCAATGATGTTTTTGACTGTTATGCAATATTAGTTCTTTGACAACTTTAGCATATATATTTTCTGTCACAGTGCTTGAATTTCACATGTTATATTCTCTCTTTCATAACTTAATCGTTTCTTCATGTACGTTGTTCTATTAATCGATTAATGTAAATATGAAGCTATAATACGTGAAATTATATGATGATAGACATAGTAAAAACCCATGAACATCAAACCAATATTAAATTTCACTTGATTTAGACAATAAATCTATGGGACCTTATATATCATGCTTTTTTCTTCAATTATTGGTATGATAATCCAAGTACGGGCCAACTAAGGTAGTTCTCAATGTAATGATGACCTTTTTTTGTCCCCAACCAAGAGAAATGAAGCACCTAAATATAACCTGGTCGATGACCTTTTACGTGTTTGTACAAGTGTTTCAAATGTTTCCCGGTTAGGCGGCCAAACAATCTCCAACACCAACAAGGAAATTCGAGTTCTCTAAACCAGTGCACGAGAGGATAAACATGAGAGAAAGTCATAATGATAGATACTGTACTCCTGCATAGTAGAAATTTATATTGAATAAATTTCTTAGAAAAGGAACAACTGAAGAACAAAATAATTGTACATATATACAAACAGTAATAGTTAATTACCAAATAGTTTCGAACCAAGGGAAGGTCCTATTATCTTTTAACATGTAGCAGTCCACAAGTTTACTGTGCGCCTAGTCGCCTAATCGACCAGGAAAACTCACTGGTTCAACATGGTTGTTGATCATTTCATTATCAAAGTGCTCCTTCACAGGTTTAACTTAGTAATGGAGGGAACAAAAAAAATGAAAAAATGAGCTAAAGCATTAGTTGTACCAAGAGCTCCCACAATTGATTATAAAGTTGAAGAAACACTGCAGATCTTCTGATGGATTAAACATTGATTTTAATTTATTTATGGGTGAGATGCGAAGAACTTTTCAGAAAATAGGCTAGATGGGTAGTCTTCTGCTTTGGTTTTGCAAGGAATTGTGAAGGCTTTTATTGAGATACGTATGTCAACACGTGATATAAGAGACGGATCAAGATGAAGAGATCCGACGATCAAGACTATTCTAAGATATTTGAAGATATGTGAAGATCCACAATATTTAGTTTCATATATTTAGAATATCTATTGTAATATATAATATTATTATTCGATAGAATTTATATTGTTTCCTAATTTAGTTTGGAGAAACTAGGAAACCCCCTAATGTCTCTATAAATAGGAGAGGGTTGTAGGAGTTAACGTCATTGAGTTATGTCTGACCAATGTAACCGATCAACCCACGAGTCGTGGTGATTATTAATGAAACAGTTATTTCTCTGTGGATGTAGGTCGTGAGTATCCGACCGAACCACGTTATACTATCGTGTCACTATTTAAATTTATATCTCTGATTATTATATAATCGTGAATTTAACATGGTATCAGGGTCAGGTTAAGTGATCCTGATTGATGCTTCCGCAAATTTCCGACATTTGTTCGTTGTGATGTAATATTCGTTCAATTACTTTGGCGATTTTTTTTCAATTCCCAAATTATTCTCGTGACTATCAAATTCCAACATTCACTTTGATTATCTATTGTTCCATTGATGGTGTTCTTGTTTAATGGTGGTGGTGTTCTTACTAGATGGCCGTGGTGGTGGTGTTCTTATTCAATGGATGGTCATGGTGGTGGTGTTCTTATTCAACGGTGGTTGTGTTCTTATGCAAAGGGAAACCCTTCGCCGGAGTGTTTAGAGAGAGAGAGGGAGAGGAGAGAGAAAATAAAATTTGAAATTTCAAGGTCGCCGACCGAAAATTTGGCCACCCGACTACCTTCGCCTGTGAAGATGATGATGTGGCGCGATAGATGAGTTGGCAGAGAGAGGTGATGAGATGGAGGAGAGAGAGTAACAGACATTTAACGGTAACTGAAAAAAGAGAGTCTTCTGGGTATTTTCGATAAAGTAGGGGGCTAGGCAGGAAATTGGTCACAAAGTTGGGGGCTATTTGGGAAATAACCCGTGCAAATTTTTTGCCGTGGTGGGACATGGATAATCTTGTCGGATTTTCCAATGAGATGGTCGTTTGGATATTCCTGTGAGTCTTATCTTGTACATGATTTTGTATGTGCATCTTGTATATGTTAGCAATCAATAATGTTAGGACTTTGATCATACAACATCATTCAAGTTGGCGTCTTCGTGGATGATGTAATTATGGTCGCTAAAAAGATATAATCGCCCTTTAAAAAATAGGAAACTAAACAAAAATGAAAATATTTAGTAAACACTTATAAGGGTGTGAACTGTCCATGTTAATCTAAGGGTAAGGTAAAATGACGTTTAAGAATTGAAATGTCATCGTTAACTTCGTGTACATCTTGTACTATAATATGTTCTAATTTTGTAATATACTCTAAACACAGGATTTCAAAATACTTAATATAATTTAGATTTGTGAAGTTTGTAAGCTCGATAATTTTATCTTTACTGTTATCTGATGAATATTGTAGTAATTAAGGATAACTTGTGTAAGCAAATCTATGGGGGTTTTCAAGCGTTAATTTGTATGACTTAGGCTATTAAAGATTGAATGACCAAATTAAAAAGAACATAAGTTCAAAAAAAAAAAACTTAAAAAGAACATGAATTAGGTTAGTTTCTACTACATTCTTTGTGATTGGTTTGGAGGCTAAGGTAGTCGCAAAAATGTTTGCGATTAGTTATGCCATATTAGTTGTTTCACAACATAATAGATATATTTTGAATCATTTTACGCAAATTCTAGATGCTGTTGAATAAGTAATGTGAATGACTGAATGTGCAACTATTATACGTTATATTCAGTAACTCATATTGTACTTTTCGGAGCTTAGAATGTAAGGTAGACAAGAAAGAATTTATGTTTTCAAGATCGGTTAGATGTTGGAGTTTCTCTAGGTGATGATTAAACAATCCAACTACTTAATACCGACGTTATTGAGTGTACACGTCATTTTGAAACTTATATTCAATAAGTGAGTACGTGATTGTACTGTTGCAAGTCTACAGCGTAAAAGATACATTAAATATTCACAAATCTGAAGTGATATCAAAACTTACAACTTAAAAATATATAAGAACGTGTAAAACAAAAAAAATCATTTTTATAAATGAGTGTGAAAGCCATAACACCTACATTGGTTTAATTGATGAAAAATTATGAGAAGATAGACATATCAAAACCAATTACTATCAAGCTTTCCTCAGCAAGCTAGTTTGGAGGATGATTAAGAACCCTCAGGAACTTTGGGCTCGCATTCTAAAAGTCATACATCCAGAAAGTTAATAAACCTAACCCCTCAAACTCTAATCACTCGTGGCCGTGGAAGTCCATTCGAAAACATTATGATCAAGTGGCCAATCTCATCTTCTGGAACATCAATAAAGGTACACAAATCAATATCTGACTGGATAATTGGATCCCTAACCACCCACAACCCATACCCAACACCAGAAATGTGGATCTTACGTGAGTTAGTCAATTAATTACCAATAATGAATGGAATATGAATATTATTAAACATTGTTTTTCTATTGACATTAGCAATGATATTATGAGTATTAATCTGCAAATGGACACCGAGGATACAGCTAGATGACCTCTGAGCAAATCAGGAAACTACACTATCAAATCCATGTATCATTATCCCAGAACCAATAGTAATGAGTATAATAATGACTCCACAGAGTGGAACCATGTTTGGAATATTAACACGATACCTCGAATAAAGCTTTTTCTATGGAAATGCTGCGTCATTATGCCAAAGCAATAGTAACAAAATAGGCAAAATTATCAGAAATATCTTTACTTGTATTAATTGTGTTGCTAATGAAACTATTGGTCATACTCTGTTGCAGCGTCACTATGCCATAGCAATATGGTTTTATTTTCAAGTCAGGGCAGATCAGATTCCCTCGGTGAAACAATGGATTCTTCTTTGGAAGGATCTAGATGAGGAACTTATTAACCTTTGTGCTAAAATCATATGGTTCATCTGGAAAGCTAGATGTGAAGCATGTGCTTCACATCTAAAAAGCAATCTCCCTTGCAGACCATTCATACTATTATAGCATCATCAACAGTCCTACTGAAAGTAACCACTAAAGTCAAAGAACCAAAACAACACCAATGGAGCCCTTCATCGACACCATTTCTTAAAATCAACACTGACGCGTCCTTCACTATCTTATCGGAGCCGGCAGGAATTGGATGTGTTATTTACTATCATCAAGCAAACTCTATATCAGCCCTTGCAGACTCAGTCAGGGGGCAAAAAGCGGAAGAATGTGAATGTTTAGAAATCAAGTTCGCTCTCCTCTAGGCGATCAATCTCAAAATCATCCACGTTCACATCGAGGGCGGCAACCTCAATGTTATAAATTTCTTGGAAGAGCTTTTCCCAGTCTTTGAACCATATTCTTAAGTGGTCACACTATATTCTTAAGTGGTTCAATTTGTAGCTTCTTGATTACTCGATGGCATTTCGCATATTACCGATTCACCTAGGTTAATTACTCCTGACAATGTCTTCATATGAGAATCACCTGCTCGAGTGACTTAGGCTCACAAAGTTGTACCACAAGTCCATCCGTATCGAAAAGTTCACCACGAATATGAATCCTTGATTTTGCTGCCTTAAGTTATTGTCGTTGTACACGTAGTCGTTAGCACCATTTGTTGCTTCGGTTTTCTTGAGTCGTTGCAGATTTCCAAACTGTCCTTCTATGGATATTAGCTTACTAGTTCACTATCCTTGTCCTAAATGAACCGATATATCCATGTTCATCTTGTAAATTTCTTATCATTTCCCAGTTGTCAATCTTTACAAACTTGTATACTGTCAAAGGTGAACTTCCTCAAACACTTTTGTTTCAATACTTACAAAACATCAATATGTCGCCCTTGCCCATAATCTTCTACTAAAGCCACTTATGAACTCTTGACCTCTTATACCACCTTGCACACTAACGAAGGAAGGAATAAACCAACATAAATCGTCCACCAAGTATTCATTTTTCCGAGTAACTCGAAGTCACAGGAATCCATCCACAACCATCTAATGAAATGAACCTAAACCTAGTATGAATTCAATTCGTACTTCAGTAATGCTTGGTTGGTCGTCACCACTATCTTCTGCAGAAAATGTGCTCGCATAACAAAATCACAGTATAAGTGACCTACCGTTAAGGGAACCTTACTCACATTATGATATCTGAGTGGTCCTTCACGCATGCCTGACTCAGATGTGCTGAGCACATTTAAGTCAGCAAAGATAAAATAAAAAACCTTAAAATCTCAAATAAGAACAAAAGAAAATAAACAATATTATTATCTTTTCATATTTTATCTTAAAGTTTTTGCGGATTTAACAAGCCTTGGTACTTTTAGTACCTCACCCATTATTGCACAGAAGTATGTTCTGATGCCAGCCGATCCAATGCACGTATTCATGCTCTGATACCAACTGTGACGCCCCGTGTTCCGAATCACGTTTTGTCAGGCAGTTTATAAAAGAAACTCAATCTACTACTCACTCAAACCAGTTTCAAATATAAACCCAAGCCAAAACTCTCATCTAGGGTTACAAATCAAGAACAAACGCAGCGGAAAATAAAATATAGTTTAAACCTTTTGAAAATATTTTTCGGAAAACGTGTAACCCGAAATAGTTTTCATAAAAAGAAAAACTATTCGAATTTAAGTATACGAACAATTCACAGAAGAGACTGAATTTGGACAGAGTCTCCTCTATAAATTGAACATATCAAACCTGAAAAACCTGCCAAACATTCATACATATCTCACAAACTTCTAAATATTAATATCATCAAATAAAAAGTGATAATGTGCATACTATTTACATGTGTACAATCGCAAACGAGTGAGACAACGATCCTGACTATTCTAGATGTTACATATATAATATTAACGTTGTGATTATGTTGAAATCTATAATAGAAATTATAATCTTACATAATGTGAGCCGTCGAAGTAAACTATAAAATTGTATCGCATATAGAAGGATTCGAGAAAATTTAATTCTCGCACATTCCGAGATCTATTAATGGTCAAGCCGACAAACTGGCAAAATGGGGGAGGAAACAGGCAGCTAGAAGCTTTTGGCACTCTAGGGAGGAGATGAATCGCGATTTCTCTTGTTAATTCTATGTATTGTCTTTCAACAACAAAAAAAGTCCTTTTCATTATAAAAGTCTTACATATATACAGAGATATCAATATGCACACGAAGCAAAGCAATATAGCAAGATAATTCTTCTAGCTTACCAAGATCACGACTGAGCCCTCAGTCGGGTCACCTACTATTCGGCTAGGAAGAACCGTTCGACCTTTGTTAGTGTGTAGGCAGGCGGCGCCTTATTGAACGTTTGACTACTGCAGTGTACACATGGATCCACGTAATACCCTGGTAAGAGTTTCCGTAACTCTCTCTTCGTCATCATCGCCCATCGGGCTGGCTTGTGATCTCAATACACATCGAATAGTAAATCTCACCCAAACAATGATACGCTTAGAATATGTCATGACTTACCCAGACGACTATAAGAGCATCGTCGTGTAGCAGAGCCATATATCCACGGCGATACAATTATCTCATCTTGAGGCGCGTCCTATCTCCGGCCAGATCTGACGCATCCTCACAAGGTAACTCATTGACCATTCGAATAATACCCAAACATATGCATGAACCTATAATAGTATTAAATGATCTGATAGGTTCCCGAAGCTACAAGAACAGAGCCCTCCTAAAGATCCCATCAACCCAAAGGAGAAGAGCGTTCTTGTGTCTCAAGGTAGGATAAACCCTGTTTAAAGCCAAGCTTTTACAAGTTTCCACTTTCAGGGATTAAGTATTTTCTTATTAAGAAAACTCATGTAAACACCCTCTCTTAGTTCGGTGAAAACATTGTAAGTATCAATCACAACAGAAATCAAACCACACACCAGTGGTTTAGTAGAATAAATAAACAAGCATGGCATTGGCTCAGTCCTCTAATCACTCCAAGGGTCGGAATACCCCAACTCCCATCCTCTCCGGACCCCATTCCGAGTAAACTAGAATGGTCTTTACAGAACGGCTGCCCACACACCGAGTGTAACCCTTGATATAATTCATGGCTAATCCATAAAATAATATAAACAAGGGGACCAACCAATGGCAGTCGAAAAGCAACCATTACACATAACACAGGTCAAGCGATTCCGCCTCCATGGTATACGCGCAGCTCAAACAATTCTGCCACCACGTGTTTACAATTCACACAAAACGATCACACAGCTCAAACGATTCCGCCACCATGTGATTATTTTTCAGAAAAACCAATTTGTTTTGAAAAGATAAACATCCATAACATAGAGCACACCACATACATTCACGTCATGTCATATCATATCAAAATTTGGTTTAGATAAAGATAAAAAGAAGATAATAAATGAATATATATATATATATATATATATATAATGGTGAAACGGGGAATACCCATGCTCTAAGTAAGATTCATAGGATCCTACCTCTTCTTGCGCGTCTAATGGTGCTCCTGGCTAAGTTTCACCTCTCTTCGAGCTCCGTATAGCAGTTCATAAGTCCTACTGAAATATGAAAGAGTAAAATGGTCATTTAACAGTCATATAACTGTCAAGAGTCCTCTTGCAGGACAAGAATGCATAAAATGAATGAAACTATACTAGGAATGTCCTATCGACACTATAGAGATCACTGAAACGTTCCACTGAATACCTGAAATGCATACAAATCAACCAACCAACTTCCCACAAAGTTTATTTTACATTTCAGAGTCTTCATAAGCTGACAAATTATATAACACCAAATACCATGAATCTTGAACTATCAAATCATAAAATGAACACAAGGTTGCGAATCCATAACTCAACCTATCTATTTATGTGAAATATGACAAAGTTTGGATAACCATCTCTATTCCAATTCATTTTCAAAACTATTCCAAATATGAAATTCGAGTAGTAAAATAATTCACAGCAACTCGTCTATATACAGACACCCCAAAATAGTCAACAATATCCTAAACACGATCCTAAACATAAATCATTCGAAGAAACTAAAGAATAACTGTTCCAAATCATGAACCCAAAAGAAATTAGAACTAACTATACAGTTATCGAAATAACTATCATAACCCCACCAAATATGGACAAAATAGAAAATTCCAAACCGCTAAAAATGTTGAATGAGTCGAATAAGATTATCTGGAAGAAGTTTTATCGAATTCGGACCAAATTCGCGAAGAAACCGACGACGGAAACTTGAGACACTTTCACGGCCAAAACGGGTTGCTTCTTACTGCTTACTGTTGGAATTGATTTTGACTCTCAAAATAGAGAAATGGGTAATTGGGTTTAAAGGGGAATGGTAATTTGGGTGGGTGACGTGGGCAACTATATCGTGGGTGAGTGTAAAGTGGGAAATGAATTTAAAATTCATTTAAATAAGGCCGCGGCTTTGGGGAATAAAGAAAATTCTCCGGGAAATAAAGACTTTTCTTAAAATTAGTCAAATAAGATTGACTTTTATGTTTCTTTTTATTGCTAAGGGGCTTCTAATTTTGGGAGTTCAAAATAAAACAAATTTTACTATGTCCTCCATCTCATCATCTCTCTCTACCACCTCATCTCGCCACCTCATCATCTTCTCCAACGAAGGTCGCCGGCCGACCAATTTTCCGGCCGACAACCTTCAAACATAAAAAAAAAAAAAGAATTTATGTTTCTCGTCATTACATACAAACCTGAACAACCAACCACTTTCTCTCTCTCATCATCATCTCTCTCGTCAAAACTCAAGAAGGAAAAATCTGACTATAGTAGAACAGATCTCCACCCCTATTATTAAAAAAGAAACTCTTCCATTTATATTTATTAGACCAGATCACTCCACCCCTAAAGCTTATCTGAGATTAACTTGAACCACCACCGGCTCTTCCATGGAGATATCAGATCTCCACCTCACCTCTTTTGAGTCGATCGGTGCCGCTGCCGCCATCAACCTTGAAGAGATAAATACGTGGGAACTCGTTATTGGTTTCGAAGAACAACAAAAGAAGTATTTACTAAGACTTCAAGATCTACTGTTTTCATGTTGAGTCGATTCGGTAAAGATCCGAACATCATCATACTCTTCTCTTCTTGTTGTTGGCGATGTTGATGAAGCTGGTGAAGATGTTGTTGATGCTGATGACTAGAATTACCAGTGATTGACGAAATACCTAAAAGCCCCAATTGGTGAAGTTCATCAGGGAGGACAGGATGAGTATTAAGAATTTAATCCTTTACTTTCCAATTCAATTTCTTCATCTTTGAAATCAATTTTTTTTAAGAATTTTACCACGAATTTGTTATGGCTATTTGGTTATGGGTCTTTAATCTGGAAAGCTGGCTTTCATCATGATGATCGTCTCGTTGGTTTCATTAAAGATTATCGCCGTGTCTTCTACCAAAGGTAATTTCAAATTCACCCACACATAATTTTGAAGATCATTCTTATAAACTTGGATTCTCATTATGGGTTCTATTTATACTTCCCTTAATACATCTTATGATGAAGGTTGTAATGGTGGTCTAATGGATTATGGTTTTCAATTTATCATCAATAATGTTGGTGAAATTGATTCAACCCTAAAAATGTTTATGGAGTTCTGAATGTTGTTGCCTTTAATCTTCAATGGCTAATCACATGAAGGATTATTCTTAGCTTTGGTGTTGGATTTGGCGACGAGCTCTCTAACTCTGACTCGTGTTGGATTATTCTTGGATTTGGCGATAGGTAAGTTTTGTGTGTTTCAGGCGTTCCCGTTGATGAGTAAAGAGAGGAGATGAAGTAGAGATTTATGATTTTCTGAGAGGAAAGGGAAGAGGGAAGAACAAAGAGAAGGGAAGGACTTGGAATAATTTTTTTTAAAATTTTAATACTTAATGCTAATTTTTAATGTATTCTGTATTTCCCATAAAAATTTATTCCCGGAGAACTTTCAAAAAAATCTGAATTCCCTCGAGAATTTATTCCTCGGAGAGTTTTCTTTATTCCCCAAAGCCGCGGCCTTAAATAAAGTGGGCTGATGGATTTCTTTCCAGAACAGTTTGGGCACCAAGTGTTACGCATGGAAAGGCCATGTTAATTAATTTGAAGTCCTTCATTTGTATACCCATCACGAGCAAGTCTTCCATATTCATAGCTCGCTAATTCAACCTTCGTTAATTACTATATGACCCCCAATTTAACATTTTCTCATTTCTTTTTCACCCCACAAGTAACCATGAAGAAACTATATGGTCCCGTTAAATTCGATATCGAAGAAAATTGACGAATACGAAATTATAGTCAAACCATGTCCGATCTTTTCGTGTGACTAGTCAAAATTCATAATTTTTCGACAACTGCTGAATCAACTCAAATAAATGTTCAATACCAAACCCCAAAGAAACCACTGAATCCGCTCGACGCTCTAACTCGTCTTGTTCTCCGACTTGAAGGTCTGGGTGCTACAATACTACCCCCCTTAATTGGAATTTCGTCCTCGAAATTCGAAGAGAGTAGGATTGAAACAACAATTTCCAATGTCAACAGAATCTGTCACAAAGTTCGAACCAAGAAAACAACCTGTTTCGACACCAAATCAGACTTCTGTAACCTGTAAATTCCTTAGGATTCCCTAACTCTCAGTGGTAATTTATTGAAGTCAAAATTTCCTGAACTATTCCATCGGGACACTCCTGATAAGAAGAGAGTTCTCCCTAGACTTGAAGAGACTTTGTCGATGATCAACAAAACTCCCTTATCCCTTCAACCACTCTGAACCAAAAAGATCTACAACTCAAACTTACAAATGATGACAAACACAAGCTACCAAACAAAAATTCAAATGACATCAATCTGATGAGAATAAACTGAGTGTTGTTCTTGTTGTGAGATAACCCAAAAAAATGAGAGAGAAACATTTGAAAAAAAAAATTAAGGACGCCAGCAATGGCAGTTTACCTGCGACCTTTGAGGGATGGAGAAGAAATGGTGAATAAAATTTAATTCCCATAACAATTAGAAAATATATTGGCCAACTTTAGTTGACCTGTTTTTTTATAAAGTCTTTGCACCTCGGATAATTTTCTTATTTCCCCGAATCAGTGGCCGTCCTAGTAATATGATCATGTTATGTCGTTTGCTAAGAAACGTTCTTGTTTTTGTTCCTGAGTACAACCTTGTCTATGATCTTTTACGTGTTTGTACAGGTGTTACAAATCGTTGTTGATGCTCGACTCATGGAGGTGAGTGTATATTCCAAGACACAGCTTTTAGTTGTAGTTTTTCAACACAAATACAACTCCGATCAAGTAAACCAAATGGCCTGTGTGCTAATTTGGGGGTCCAATTCAAGAGCTTCCACACCATGACCCATCTTCAAAGAAGCAACCTTCCCTCCTTGTCCTGAATCAACATCAGAGGTAAGCTCAATGTTAGAATATCAAAATAATGATCCCGTCACTAAAAGATGACCATTGGGGCTAAAGTTGTATTAGTTGTAGGAGGACACGAAAAGATTATCTCCAGCTGGAAAAGGAACTGCCTGCCCCAAAAATATCTACGTCACTTGAAAGTAATTCCAACCAATTTAGTCAATAGGCATTTTACAGCTGAGTCTGCCAATGGATATCTAAATATTCGACATTCGGTCTGTATCCAGATTCGAAATTTAAAAAAATATCCGAAATTTCGGATACGGATTTGGATATTCCTTATCGGATATCGGATACAGATACACTAATATTCGATCGGATAAATATCCTAATCCGATAAGTAATACAAAAAAATAATAAAAATAAAAATTTAGGAATAATAATATATAAGATGTATGGTTGAGATTTATTATTTTGAGCTAATGGTTGAAAATTTAAACCAAAAATACCAAATTTTGTTTCAGTTTCGAATATTGGATAATACCCGATATCCGTTAATATTATCGGATTTGGATTCAGATATTGATTTATAATATCCGTCGGATAATTATCAGATAGCTTATCGGATACGGATATGCCTATATCCGATCCGATAAGCTACCGTTTACAGGCCTATTTACAGCTAGTCTAATCTACCGACGGAATAAGTAGCAAAACAATTATCATAAGTTTATCTTTTTAGCGGCCAAACAATCTCCAACACCAGCAAGGAAATTCGAGTTCCCCAAACCAATGCATGAGAGGATAAACATGAGAGAGAGGCATAATAATAGATAATATCTCGTGCGAAGTAGAACTTTATTTTGAAAAAATTTTCCTACAAGATGAACAACTAAAAGAACAATAATGGTATATATATTCACATTTTTGTTTGAAAAGTAGAAGAACACACAAATCTTAATTACCAAAAAGTTTTGAACCAAGGGACGTCCTATCATCTTTTAACATGTAGGACTCCACTAGTATTCTGAGAGTGGAGTCACCCAATCGACCTAGGAAACTCACTGACTCTACATGGGTGTTGATCATCTGATACGCCAATTGCCCCTTCACAAGTTACCCTTAGTAATGGAGTGACAAAAGAAAAAAAATAAGCGAAAGCATTAGCTGTACCAATTGCTCTCACAATTAATTATAAAGTTGAAGAAAGTTTGCACACCTTATGCTGGATGAAACACTGTTTTTCATTTATTTATAGGTGAAATGGGAAATCTTATGCTTTGGTTTTGCGAGGAATTGTGAAGGCTTTGAGCAAAGACGGTAAGAAAATATTCTAAACTTGTGTTGGACTTGTGAGCATTAATTGTTTTAGATTAAATTTTTTCTCATTAAAAAACTTTGTAAGTCTTCTAGAAATAATATATATGCTACTGGAAATGGTATTATTCAGGGCAAATGTATAAATTTGCAATATACTCAAAACTGGCTACCATATTATGCAAATAAAGATTATACTTACAGGACCAATGTTGCTTCAGTAAGAAATAATTTAGAAATAATTATTACATTTTAGCCTATAAAACTGTAAGAAATAATTTAGAATTCAAAGAGATATGGTTGAAATAAAAGAATTGTTTGGGTTTGAGATCTGCTACTTAATTGTATGTATGTATATATACATATATCTATATATATATTTATATATATAGTCCAATTTTAGCAACATATATTCCAAGTAAAGGTCTGGAAATGTGCACATATAAAGGTGTCGTGTGCTTTCAAACTTATCCTCGTAAATTCCTATAATCCTATAAAATGAATATGCGTCTAACACCGACCAACTCTTAAAGGTTGGGTTCAACTTTGTGAGAAGTATAAATACCCTAGCACAATAAAATGTTTAAAAATGTTCAAAATTTTGAAGATTGGATGGGTGGAGTTATGGAAGAGAACAAACAATAAGGGTTTAGGAATTCAAAATCCTCATCTAAAGATACAAGTCTCTTTCTTATTTTAGCCAATATTAATGTTAATGAATATTGTGAAATTGAATGCATTAATAGTAGATTTTCAGTCGTAGTGGGTACATGGATGATCTTGTCAGATTTTCGTAGATACTCGTCTTGGATACTCTTCTGACTCTTGTCTGATACATGATTTTGTATGTGCATCTTGTGTGTACTTGCAATCAATAGTGTTAGGACATTGATAAAAAAACATCACTTTAAGTTAACGTCTTCGTGGATAATGTGACAATTGTTGATCAAAGAGTTATAATTGCAGGTGAAAAATAGGAAACTCAATAAAAATGAAAATATACTAGTAAACGTTTGTAACCCACGCAGATGTCTAATGTCCATGTTAAGTCAAGGTAAAGATAGAATGTCGTTCAAGATGTGAAGTTTCATAGTTAAACTTCATGTAGAAATTTGTACTAATAAGTTATCTTTTCAGTATGAGCTACAATAATGTAAACACCGGATTTCAAAGTACTTGATATAATTGAGATGATCAAATCTGTGAAGCTTATAAGCCCGACAAATCTTTACCGTTATCTGATGAATATTGTAGTAATCAAGGATAATTCTCATGGACAAATCTATGGGATTTTCAACATTAAGTTGTTTGGCGCAGACTATTTGATATCGAATGAACAATTTAAAAAGATCATGAATTAGGTTTGTTCTACTACAGTCTTTATGATTGGTTTAGCGCCTAAAACAGTCCCAAAAATGTTTTTGATTAGTTATGCGATATTAGTTCTTGGACAACATAATTGACATATCGTGAATCATTTTACTCAAATTCTACATCATTTTTTTTGAATTGTCAAATTCTACATCATATTCATTGAGTAATGTGAATTTGCAACTATTATTCGTTATATTCAGTAACTGTTGGGAAGATTGCACTTAGTTGGCTCCGTAAAGATGACCAAGTCACCAAAATGGCCCCCTAAAGATGACTAACTTCTAATTCGACCCTCCTTTTCATTTTCCAGTCATTTTTTCTGTAACACGTTAGTGAGCTGGCTTTTGATACCTAAAATACCCATGCTGAATCATTTAGTAAGCCACAGTATTTTGGAGTCGCGAGACTAATTGTAACATGTCTAAACTTTCCTTTACTTTTTTCAGCAATTTTCAAAATTTACTTTGATGGGATCCAACTGATAAAAATTATGAGAATAACGAAAGATTTGGCGGCCATAAATGACTATTGGTAGTTCAGAAACTTGATTTGTTTCACTGCATTCGGTTGATATAGAGTTTTTAGAAAATAAAGCTCCTTTATTAAGCCATCAGCTCCAACAACTTACCTCTCACTCTATCAGCCCTAGTGGGACTTCAACAATGGAATCAGTAATAGAGATATAGATAACAAACAAGCCTTTAGACCACAATGCCCACAACAATAAAAACAAAAGAAAAATCAGAATATCCCAACAAACTTCATTTATATAGAGCAACAACAAAGAGAGTATTTGCGATTTCATAACCATACGGTAACCAAAAAAGTACACTAACAGTTCATCAAAAGAAACTCCTACTCTAGCCGATACTCTACGATGAATATCTTGTCAGAGTCATATAGCATCGAGATTGTTCTTTATTTTTGAAATACCAGATCTGATGGGTTTCTGACTTTCGATCACTCAAAAGCCCACTGGTTCTCCATCTCAACCGCTTCTTCTTCTTTCGGGGTGAAGTCATTTTCTATGCCTAATATCGAACGAATCTGAGCTACTGTTTTCCCTCTTATCATGTCAGCTACAGTTTGACATGTCAGGTCATGTAAGCCCTGAATCAAAATCAAAAGCAACCTCAATGTTAGGAAATCGAATTATTGATCTTTTGACTAGAGGGACCATCTAGGGTTAACTTCTACTAGTTATAGATGAAAAAGATGAAGAGATCTAGAACTGAAAATAGGTAGGTCCCAAGAGACCAACCCAAAAAAATATTAAAAGAAACGGAAGAACATTTCGGAATAGATAATGAATACTAAGACGTAATCTGATTTGGTTTGTTGTTTCGAATATGACGATTTAGTTAATAGGTATTTTACATCTAGTCCAATTTACTAATGAAAAATATTAGAAAAAGAAAGATGAGTTTACTTTGTTGGAGGCCAAACAATTTCCATCACTTGCAAGTGAAGTCGCCGTTCCCCAAAACGCAACGAAGAAGGATAAACATGAGAGTGAAAGTCATAATGATAGATAATGTACTCCTGCAAAATTGAAATTTATATTGAATAAACTTTCTTACAAGAGGAACACGTAGAAGAACAAAATAATATTATATGTAAATTTATGTACATATTGTTGTTTGAAAAGTAAATGAACAAACAAATTTGAATTACCAAATAGTTTTGGACCATCGTAAGGTCCTATTGTCTTTTCAACCTATAGTCGTCCAAGTTTTCAGTGATCTGATTCGACTAATTGACCATGGAAACTCCTTGATTCAACATGGTTGTTGATCACCGGATTAGCCAAGTGGTCCCTTACTTGTTGTGTGAACCAAAGAAGAGAAATGAAAAGATATGAGAGAAAGTAACTTGTACCAAGTACTCAGACAATTGAATACAAAATTGAAGAAAATATTGCAGACCTTGTGATGAAACTATAGGTTGGTTTCATTTATTTATAGGGTGGGATTTGAAGTCTTTTGCTCTGCTTTTGCGAGAAATTGTTGAGAAAACTGATAAGGAGAGATTATAAATTTAATATTGGGCTTGTGGACAATAACTATTTAAAATTGTAAAGATCTTCTGGAAAGAATATTTCAAATTAATGAAAATCATGCAGTTTTATGGTCATGTTTAAACCAATTTAACAATATAGTCAAGACTCGGTAACATAGTATAAAAGCAGAGATTATGCTTATAGAAACCAATGTCGGTTCTACTTTATAGGCTTACTTGGTGAAGAGTTATTAACGTTCTAGCCTATAAATTGGTAAGAAATATTGTTAGAATTCAAAGATATGGTAGGTATCTTTGTATACGGGACAAAAAAGAAATCCTTTAGTTTCGATTTTAGTAACATCGATTCCAAGGAAAAGTCTAGAATTTGAATGAATTTAAGGTGTGGTCAATGTCGGAGGTGGTTGTGGACTTATCCCCAGAAGTTCTTATAATCCTAAACTCTTGAAGATAGGCTCAATTTGAATGGAGAAGTATAAATGCTCTAGCCTAATAAGAAGTTAAGAGATATTCCAAAATTTAAAGATTGGGTTTGTGGGAATAAAAGGTAAGGCCCAATAAATGTTCTCAATATCAAAATCTTCTTTTGAAGACATAAATATCTTTCTTATTTTAGCAATATTTATCCTAATGAAAGTTTTGATCTTGAAGGCATCAACCTTGTAACTTTTTCTGTCGTGGTTGGTAGACAGGTACCCATGTCGGCAGGTGCAGAACTATGTGGAGACTAGGCCGGCCCAGCGTGATCTCCAAATATATATAACACAAGCTACCACTATTAACTATAGTTTACTTTCGCTCTAGTGGTGGAGTTTGTATGCTTCCATCCCAAAGATATAGCTTCAAATCCCTTCCCTCTTTTTCTTCATTTTGGTTTCTAACTGCCAAGGGACCCTAAATTAATTGACCAATTGTAAGAAAAAATCTTGTTTTTGCTTGGGTACACTCTTAGCTATGTAACTTTTTCTACTTCAAGTGTCATCGAATAATTATAATACGAAGACCTTAGATTAATGATCAATAAAATTATGTGACTTTTTGTTCTTTAAGATGTAGAATAATTGATAAGATCTATCGATATTTTAGTACTCAATTCAGTTATCCAATGTTAAGTTAATTTGTATATTTAAGTCAAAAGCTTACTTCTATTGTTTTATTTAGATTATTAAGATAAATGTAAAAAATCATGATATGTAAGGATGTTCTTGAAAAAAACTGTCTTGTGTTGTATCTTGTAAAGCCATACGTATTATATGTAGAAGTTTACTTTATAGAGATTGCATGCCCTGTCTAGTATGAAATCTTGATTCCGCCCCTGCATGTCGGGCTCTCATTTGAGATGCTCGTGTCGAATTTGCTTATGAAGTGCTTGTATATTGTTGGAAATCTTGTCTGATATTAGATTTCGTATGTTCATCTTGTCTATACTTGCAATCAATAGAGCTAGGACATAGGATCATGAAACATTTTTTCTTATTAAGTCTTTTGTAGATACTTGCAACAAAAAAAAGTCTTTTATGGATAGTGTCCATGTTAAGTAAATGGTTAGATAGAATGACGTTTAAAATTTGAAGCATCAATAAAACTTCATGAAGATGTTTTTATATTCGCAAGTTTGAGTTAAAGTATTCTAAACACAGGATACCAAAATAACTTTTAAGTAGTTTCTACTATTTCATTCTCTACTTCATCGTATTCTTTCATAATCATGCTACAGCAACTCTACTTCATTGTTTTCTGTCATTTGTCGTGTGTTAATCTTGTCATTTATTGAGTCAAAATAAGATTTGTTCTACGTATTTTTTTTTGTCTATAATGCTATATATTTATAATTGGTATAATAATTAAGATCTCTTTGTTTTTTGTCATGATGTTACTTCATCGTATTCTTTCCGACGGTACATACTAAGCATTTCGACTTAAGTTCTATATACAGTGTCATGAGGCAGAGGTACGGTACGAAATATATCTTCGTAATAACTTGCTAAACTGATCCATTGTACTTGATTACGAAAAATGTAGCAGAAACCTGATTTTGCCCTGTTACACTTTTACTGCCGTCATCTACCTCTTGACCACTATTGTAGGGTTAGGGTTCTTTCCAAGAATTTCATGTGTGCAGTCACTCTTTTCAGCCGGCTGTAAGTAAATTTAGTAACCTTACTTGCTCTCTTATTATGTTCTGTTGTTACAAATAGGGTAACTAGTTGAGACCAATTCATGGATAGATATCTCTTTTTTATGGATATTCATGACTAGGATCAGTGATGGTCTGACTCCAATATATGGTTAAGTCTTAGAACAAATATGTTGGTTCAATTTCAAGTGTATGATATATAACAATTGCAAGTTGAAAACCCGAACAGATAACAACTACAATACTTCTGTAGATGCACAGGGTCAAGCCCAGTAGATCGGAAGGACTAACGCATGAGATCTTTAAATTTGATTTAAACGACGTTAGACGGTGCAGATTATTCACACCCAACTTATTATAGATGAGATATTTTCTTTTCAACTAAAAGAGGGATGGTGAAGAAATTAAACGGGAAGGACAGAAATTTTGGGTTCGCCCCTAAATATGATTAACTCATTAAAATGACCATCTAAAATTGACCACCTCCGCAAATCGTATATTTTGTTAGTTAACTTTTATCTTCTTGATTAGTTTCATTTTCTTGTCATGTTTTCAGAATAACTTTCCTCCCTATATTTTCTATTAAGAAAGTATTTGAAATCGACTAGTCTACAGAGAAGAGTTGTCTAGATGGGTCTGTTACTTTATCTATCTTCTTCTCCTCTTTCCTTTTCCCTCCCCTGTATATTTTTCTCCGTTTGATAGGTTTATCTTTGTCTCTGTATCTTGCTTCCCCTTAGAGATTACTTTAGGCGAAAGGAGGGAAAACAAACTCCACTTGAATTATATTCATTATTTATTTATATTGGAAGTTGTGAGATCAGTCAAGTGCAATCCCGAATGAAAAACAAACTATTCGAATAGGGGTATCTGTCCTTTTCTAAGTCAGCTGTCACGCCCCGACCCTGATCCGAACAGGACAACAACAATTCCAGGAGACAGGCGTTCTATTTGTTCTGGTTGTTGAGACGAGCACGAGAATTTCTTTTTTTTTATCCGGATGAAGAGATGAATCATTCCAATAGCTGCCATATTTGGAACACATTCTTTCGTACAGTTTTGAGGAGCTTCTATCCTTCCTTTTGGACTCATATCACAACGACAAAGTCAAATCCATTTGTTCTTTGGCCTCGGGTACCCCCCAGTTAACTCGAAGGAGCTGCTGCTTCAGTTCTTTACTCAGTGTCAATGGAAAACCCCCCAGAAACAAACATAGCCAATAGAAAGAAGCTCTACCAGGCGGCCCCTGCTTCCGGCTCTCTTGATCAAGCCGTCGCATTTTAAGGAGGCAATCCCATGTTCTCATAAATTTGTAGATTTATTGAATTCATATATCTATTTATGATGTATTTATATCATATTGAATATCTGGAGACGAATGTTGAAAAAAGAGTCACTGTTGAGTGAAAATATCCATCGACATGAATTGGCGCACACATGGTGAGATATTGACCTAATGATTTCAACTATTGGATTAATCTTTGACTTTCCACTATGTCTATCATTACTGAGGTCCAAACATTACTGAGGCCCAAATCACCATAACTGCTTAACATAATCGCCTGTGACTCATGCAAAGACATGGAGACATTTTAGCCAACCTTTTTCACAGGTTTCATTATCCCCCAAGAGTTAGACTTCTCTTCAACCACACAATCTCAACTCTCACTTTTAGCAACATATATGGTTGATGCCTATAAAAAGAACACTTTCATCATATATTTTTGAAGGAGTTGTCTTTCGACCAAAGATGCAATGCAAGAAATTTGTCGGATAAGACAATTGATGAAGAAGATCATCAAGTCCGGACGATTTAGGGGTCGTAGTGTTTAGCTAGAAAACAACTACGATTGTCGAATCACGGGGTGATTCGCGACTAATTTCGACCGGATCCTACATCGGGTTACACCAAAGAATGACGATTTGATCGAATGATATGACTAGAGGGATGAGACATATAGTCATGGGTTAGACCCATAAATATGTTCGAAAGGCCTATAGGAAGTTTGGACAAAGATAATACAAACGGCTCGAATAAGGGGAATTTGGGTCGGGCACCTAAAACGACCTTTTGGGTCCATAATAGGGGTCGGCAATGCTTGGGCGACCAGCCAGATCTTTCCTATTAGGACTTGCTCTGGTCGGTCATAATGAGCGAGTTCGGAAAAATAGAAACTAGTTTCTATTCTTGTATAATTCCTAAATCTTATTAAAAAGAGACTTTTAGGAAACCTAATTAGGGTTGGACTCTAACTTAGAGTTCCATATAATGTCTATCAAGACTTGAATAAGGTGTGAAAAAATCTCAATAAGCTTTCTAGCTCTACAACATCAAGTAGAGAAAGAAAGAGAGATAATTCCCAACTATCTATCTAGTCAAAGAAGAAGGATTTTTCATCAAACCACCATTGAAGTTCTAGCTAAAAACACAAGTAGGATATCAAGTTGATCATTCGGGTGTCTCAAATAAAGGAGCTACAATTGGAGCTATTAGTCTTCACATTCGATTGGAAAGGTTCGAGGAAAAATTTAGCGATTAAGGTAATCTCCAAACTAATTAACTTAGTTACATTATCAGCTTATGTATGAGATCCTCGGGATACTAGTGTCAGACATTAGATGTCTGAGATTCCGCTAACAACACTAGGAGACACCATAACCCAACAGTGGCGTCACAGGCTCTTGCATGTAGCTAATTTTGGCTAAGTTTCAGACTAATATATGCTTGTGTAGATAGATAAAAGTGTTTAGGCATCAATTTGTTTAGTTTTGAATGTAATTTAATGTTATTCAAGTTGATTTCAAAGATGATGATTGAAAAGAGTTTTCAAAAGATTCGATTTTGATTGATTTATATTCTGAAAAGTTTTTCAAAAGAGTTGATTTTCATTGATTTTAGAACTTGTTTGAAAATAAAATTTGGTATTTTAGAAGTATTCTAAAAGTTTGGAACAACAACTTTGGAAGCAAAAGAAATAAAAACATGGAAGTTTGATTTTTTAGAAGTTTCTAAAAATCTGGCGAGGACGCTTCCCGGCCAACTGGCCGAGACCGTCTAGTCCAAGACGGAAACGTCTCAGGTTTAAGGGCGTGTCTAGGACGCACCCCATGTAAACCCGAGTGCGTCTCAGACTTGGTCCGAGATGCATGGAGACTTCACCAGACGCGTCTGGGTTGCCCCCACTAGGGCATCATCTGCAAATTGTAAGTGGTTAATAGGTATCATCTGCGAATTATAAGTGGTTAATAGGTTCACCCCTTTCACTTACTCTGGAGCCGCTGATTCAATTTAGCTTCTCAGCATTCTGAAGACAATGAATCAAAACTTCCCCCACTAGCAAAAAAAAGCATAGGCGAATTTGGTCTCTTTGTCTAAGGCCACGAGAAAACTTTTGAAGATCTACCATTGATTAGGATAAAAAACGCAGCAGACGAAACACACCCATAAATCCAGCTCCTCCATTTGTAGTTGAAACCGATTCCTTCCGTCACTTGATAAAAGTACACATACTTATAGTTTTCTGCCGTGATACATGAGTATTGTTTGGGATACTTATCACTGTTGGCCGAGGCACCTTATAGGTATTCGGCTGGGCAAAAAGTTACAGTCGACCTATTAGTGCCATTACGTTAATGTAACTTATAGCATTCATGATGGTAGCTGAAAACACATTACTGCGAAACCAACATTATGTTTCATTTTAGTTGGAAAATATAACTAAGAGACCTAAAACATTCTTAACATATCTAGTAAGAATGAAGAAGCTTAACAATATAACGTCTCTCTGTATGAATAATAAAGTAATCATCTTTTTTTTTGAACTATTTGAATTATAATTGAAAACAAAAGGGAATTTACAAAACCTCATAGGAAAGGAATGGGAACGAAATAGAGGAGGCTTTCGCAGGCCAAAAACTACTAGTTACATTATAATGTTCCTATCCAAGCATCCAATGACAGTAAAATCTGGTAAAGAACAAAATTTACTTGTCATTTCTGCTCTAATGATAAAAAAGAGGTTGGAGGTCCTTAATAATCTGTTGTGTCCCGACGCTTGTTCTTTTAAAAATTGCATTCTCCATCACCTTTGAAATGCCCCATATTATTGTAGTAAGGTTTACACTTCTATTAATCATAGAAAAAAAGTCATAATAGTTGGCGTGTCGTTCTACAAATAATACAGAAAACTGAATAAATCAGAAATTAGAAAATCAAACGGTTGTACAATGGAATCACTAATTTACCTTCTAAGTTCAAACCAGTATAAGTTATTCATGAGAGAAGGAAGAATAGAAAGGAAAACTAACTCTTTTTTAAAGTAGGGGTGCTAGAAGGTGGCCAATATAAGTTACTCAAAGAAGGAAGAAGAGAAGAGAAAACTAACTCTTCGGCAAGTGGCCAGCCAGTCATCTATTGCCGTTGTTTGCTAGCAAAGAAAAATAAGAGGAAAGGGTATAGGTGAATCTTTAAGGGGGCAATTCATTGAGTTGGTCATCTTTAGGGGCCAAAATGAAATTTGCTCCAAGTATAAATGCCCTAGCCTAATGAGATGTTAAGAAATGTCCACGTTTTAAAAATTGGATCAGTGGGATTATATAATGAGACACGCAATAGATGTTATGGAATTAAAAATCTTATTCTAAAGGTACAAGTCTTTTTCTTATTTTAACAATATTTACTCTCATGAATTATTCGAAATTGAATGCATTAAATTTTTTAATTTTTTGATATGGTGGATACGTGGATAATCTTCTAAGATTCTCGTTCGAGATGCTCATCTCGGATACTCTTGTGGGTCTTGTTCAGTACATGATTTCTTTTACATCTTGTGTGTACCTGCAATCAATGTTAGGACTTGGGATCATAAAACATCACTTTAGGTTAACGTCTTTTGTGGATAATGTGACCGTGGTTGATCAAATAGTTAAAATTGTAAGTGAGAAGTAGGAAATCTTATAAATGAAAAGATATCTAACCCTTGTCATCCGTAAGACATGTAATGTCCGTGTTAAGTAGCAGGTAACATAAAATGTCTTTTAAGATTTGAAGTATCTTAATTAAAACTTCTTGTAAATCTTGTAATGTAATATGTGTTTGTGTTCAGCACTAAAAGTTAAAATACTTAAAACATTGTAGTAATCAAGGATAATTAATATAATTCAGATCTGTGAAGTTTTTGTCGTAAAGATTATAATCCCGATATTGTTATCTTTACCATTATCTGGCGCGGCTATTTAATATTGGACTAGCAATTTAAAAAGAACAAGCATTAGATTAGTTCAACTACATTCTTTATGGACGTCCAAATGATGTTCTTGATGGTTACGCAATATTAGTTGTTTGATAACTTAACATATATATTTTTTGTAGTTGTACTTAAATTTCACATACTATATTGCCTTCTTTCTTAACTGAATCGTTTTCATCATGCACTTATTCAATTAATTGATTAATGTAAATGTGAAGCTATAATACGTTAAAATTTGAATTGATATAAAATCCTACAACTTAAAAATATATTAATGTGTTGAATGAAATTATAAGATGATAGACATAGTCAAAACCCATGAACATCAAAGTAGTATTAAATTTCATTTGATTTAGACAATAAATTTGTGGGATCTTAAATCGTTCTTTCTTCTTCAATTACTGGTATAATAATCCAAGTAGGAACAATTCAGCTAGTTCTCGAGGTAATGACTTTTTTGGTTAAGAATTATACTTATAGGACCAATGTTGCTTCACCTTTAGGTTTATTTGGTGAAGAATTATTACCGTTTTAGCCTATAAAATGGTATGAAATAATTTAGAATTCAGAGATATGGTTCATGACTATAAAAAGAACTGTTTTGTGTTCGAGATCTACTACTTAATTATATATATATATATATATATATATATATATATATATATATATATATATTCTAATTTTAGCAACATATATTCCAAGTGAAGGTTTAAAAATGAGCACATTTAAAGGTGTCATGTAATTTCAAACTTATCCTCGTAAATTCCTATGAAATGAATATGCATCTAAGACAAAGCAACTCTTAAACGTTGGGCTCAACTTTGTGAGAAGTGTTTAGGAATTCAAAATCTTCATCTATAGATACAAGTCACCTTCTTTTTCTAGCAAATATTAATGCTAATGAATATTGTTAAATTGAATGCATTAATTGTATTCCTAGATTCTCTGCCATGGTGGGTACATGGATAATCTTATCGGATTTTCATACAAGGTGCTCGTCTTGGATACTCTTCTGAGTCTTGTCCGGTACACGATTTTGTAAATGCATCTTGTGTGTAGTTGCAATCTATAGTGTTAGAATTTAGGATGATAAACATCACTTTAAGTTGGCGTCTGCGAGGATAATTTGACCATGGTTGATTAAATAGTTAGAATTCTAGGTGAAAACCTAATAAAAATAAAAAATCTATACGTAAACGCTTGTAAGTTATACAGGTGTAAACTATCCATCTTAAGGTGAGGGTAAGATAGAATGACGTTTAAGACCTGAAGTGTCATTGTTAAAACATCATGTAGATCTTTGTACTGTAATATGTTTTCATTTCAAAACTATGAGCTAAAATACTTTAAGCATAGGATTTCAAAATAATTAATATAAATCAAATCTGTGAATTTTTTTTTCTTTAAAGATTATAAGCCTGATATTTTTTATCTTTACCGCAATCTGGTGAATATTGTACTAATCAAGGATAACTTACATATACAAATCTATGGAGGTGTAGCATTAAGTTGGCAGACTATTTAAGATTGAATGAACAATTCAAATAGAACATGAATTAGGTTAGTTGTACTACATTCTTTGTGATTCGTTTAGAAGCTAAGGAAGTAGCAATAATGTTTTTGATTAGTTATGTGATATTAGTTCTTAGACACCTTTGTGAAATTCTCACTCACGTAGTAAATACCGTGAGAGAGAGAGAGAGAGAGAATCGGCCGAGAGAGAGAGAGAGAGATGGCAGAGAGAGAGAGAACTTGGTAAATTATTTTTCTTGTACATTAATAATGAGGTTACATCCCCATTTATAGTAATGGAAAACTAATTCTAATAAAAACACTATTACTTATTTTGATAAATACAAAAACTAGCTTGATGGTTATCCTAATAATGATAACCATAAAGCATAGACTCTAACCGGCCGGGTCGGTGGACCCAGTTGGGTCGGATTGGCAACCCGCTGGGAGACTAATCCTAATACAAACACTATTACTATTTTGATAAATACAAAAACTAGCTTGATGGTTATCCTAATAATGATAACCATAAAGCATGGACTCTAACCGACCGGGTCGGTGGACCCAGTCGGGTCGGATAGGCAATCCGCCAATCCTAATACTCCCCCTCAAGTTGGAGCAGGAATGGCAATGAGGCCCAACTTGACAGTTAATCGCTGCAGGGCTTCAGCTCCAAGTGGCTTCGTAAAGATGTCTGCGAGTTGTTCGAAAGTCGGCGTGTAATGAGGGAGGATGAGCTTTGATTTTATCTTCTCACGAACTAAGTGACAGTCAATTTCAATGTGCTTAGTTCGTTCATGGAAAACTGGATTGTTACCAATATGGAGAGCTGCTTTGTTGTCGCAATACACAGGCATTGGATAAGAGTGTGGAATGCCAAAGTCATGGAGAAGGGACTTTAGCCATTGTAATTCACAAGTGAGGGTAGCCAGATCTCGATATTCTGCTTCTGCAGAAGAACGAGCGACCGTATGCTGCTTCTTTGGTTTCCAAGACAGCGGACTAGAACCTAACATGGTCAAATATCCAGTCGTAGAGCCATGGGTAGTTGGGCAGCCTGCCCAATCTGAGTCAGTGAAGCCCGAAATAGTGAGGGAACTATCAGCAGAAAGGAATAAACCTCTGCCGATAGATCCTTCAAGATGACGCAGGATTCTATGAGCTGGTGAGAGATGAATGTCAGTCGGTTTTTGCATGAATTGACGGAGATTATTTACTGCATAACAGATATCGAGACGAATAATTGTAAGGTACAATTGACGTCCAATCAATCGTCGAAAAATCGAAGGATCAGGAAGTGGCGTACCGTCTGAAACGATTAAGCGAGATTTTTGTTCCATAGGAAATGGGGAGACTTTAGAAGTCGTGAGCCCAGAATCGTGTAAAATATCCACGATGTATTTTCTCTGACAAAGGAAGATGCCCTTGTCAGAGCGAGAAACTTCAATGCCCAAAGAATATTGAAGACGACCAAGATCCTTAAGAGAAAAGGTGTTGTCTAGGAAAGATTTCAAGTCCGAAATTGCCTTGGAATCGTTTTCGGAGATAACAATGTCATCTACATAAACAAGTACATAGATTTGAACAGACTCGTGAGAGTACGTAAATAAGAAGTAGCCAGAAGGTGACTGCTTGAAACCATGATTGACTAAAACAGTCGAGAATTTGGAGAACCATTGGCGAGAAGCCTGTTTGAGACCATAAAGGGATTTAGTTAATTTACAGACTCGGTTATCCCCCTTACTGTGGAAACCTAGAGGTGGTTTCATAAAAACTTCTTCATCCAGGTCTCCTTGTAAGAAGGCATTGTTCACGTCCATTTGATGGAGAGGCCAGCCTTTAATGGCGGCTATTGAAAGAAGGATACGAACAGTCACTAGTTTGGCGACTGGGGCGAAAGTGTCATGATAATCAAGCGCTTCAATTTGAGTGTATCCTTTTGCAACCAGACGAGCTTTGTAACGCTCAATCGAGCCGTCAGATTTAAATTTAATCTTGTAGACCCACTTGCATCCAATAGGTTTTTTTACCAGGTTGGAGTTCAGTGAGAGTCCAAGTATTATTACATTCAAGACCGGTGATCTCTTTAGACATAGCCTCTCGCCAGAGGGGGAGGTCACCGCTTGTTTAAAGGAAGTGGGTTCTTCTGCATTAAGGATTGTAGCAAGACAAACCTGATGAGAGGAGAAAACTGCGATACGGAAAGGCAGTGTGAGAGAGGGTGATTAACAAATGCGGAGTTATCCGAAAAAGGCAACGAGATAGCGTTGCAGTCATATCGGCCAAGTGAGCTGGTGGACAGCGAGACCGGGTTGGTCGACCCTGTCCCTGATCAAGAGATGACGTCGGCATAGTAGAGATGAGTGTATCTCGCGAGGTGTCTGTAGAATCTGGCACACGAGTGCCTACAGAGTCTCGTGAGGATGTGTTTTGTAATGTGGGCACAGAGGCGCCGCTAGAAACAGTGGGTGAGGGGGTGCCGTCAGAAACAGGAATGTAACCCTCCGAAATTGGCTCGGTAGTGCCTGCAGGGAGATCGTCTGCGATCAGTGATGTGGCGTGAAAATGCCACATTTAGGTCACTTAACTTTGATGAGTTAGTTCTTTTCAAGTTTTATTTCTAATTATTTATGTGTTTTCATTGCTAGGTAATTTATTTGGGGTTTGGTGTGTAATTCGGAATAAAGAGAGCGAATTATCACATTTTCATCTTATGCGGCAAAAGGGAAGAAATAAGCACCAGGGGTATTTTGGTCATTTTGTTCAAAATCAGAAGTCAAACAACAATTGAAGTCAATGACGAGTCCGACGGTGAAAACGGAAGTCGATTCGGAGTTCGGACGGAGAAGTTGTGAATGAAAGAAGCCGAGGTTCGGTCTTGAAACAAGGATTCTATGAAGGCACCCCCTTGGTTCTAAATGTAGAGACAAGATGAAGGCACTCCCTTGCTTTAGAAAGAAGCCCAACCCAAGAGCCCAAAAAGGAAGAGAATAATAGAGATTCTATGGGCACCTTTTTGGTCCAAGTCAAAATGACCTAAGACTTAGTCAAGTTTTGACTAAGTCTAGGGTTGTGTAAACACAAGTTGGGACACTATTCATCATCTTCAACCTTGGAAAGGAACCAAGAGAAGGAAGAGAGTTAGAAGGGAGAGAAAAAGAGGCTAGGGTTTGTGGAAGTTTTTGATCTTCTTCACCAAGAGAGTTTGAGCTAGAGAGAGAGAGAGAAAGTAGAAAGAGAGAAGAAGGAGGGGTGCTGACCAAGTTGGCCGGCACCACAGATCGGCACGGGAAAGAGGGCTGCTCGGGTTGGAAGCAAACAACAGCCTAGCACGGGAGCTGCCATGGACGCGCGTCATCAGAGCACGGGACAGACGCGCATAGCAGCAGCTGTGGCACGGGCTGAAGCCTTCACGAATGCGTCTATGCTGCTGTTCTTGCTCGGACTGCTCTTCATGGCCGCACAAGAGCTTCATCAGCACGAGGAGATCATGGGACGCGGCTGCAGCTTGTTTCCAGCACGGGACGCGACCTGCCTAGCACGGGACGGCTCGGATCTGAGCTAAGTTGGCCGGAATCTTGGTTTTGACCGGAACTTCACCAACTTTGACCGGAAATTTCGAGGGTTTCTGGCAATCTTCTTGGTCCGAAACCATGGGGTTTTTACTCTATGCATCGTTGGCTAACTTCCCATGTGGTTTGATTTGATTTTGGTTGAAAAATCTTTAGAGAGAGAAAGCTTGATGAAGCTTTAATGGAGGTTGAGTAAAAAATGGAGAAGATGATGGTGGTCGCTATGGGAGATCTGATTTTTGCTCGGGGACACCCAAATTGCACTATTAAAGGGAAATCCAGAATTTCGCTATGGGGAGATCGACTACACTTAGAGACTCACTTTTCTCGACGAACCTAGCCTCGAGCCACATCGAAAAAAGGGGATTTCTCTCATCACTTCTTTTCATTTATTACTTGTTCACCATGTTAGCTAAATCAAGTGTGTCGATTATATGAGATGAAATGTGATGAATTTGTGATTATGTTTAATATAATTCGATGTTTTGATTATGAATTGATGTTCATTTGATTCGATTATCGTTTTGATCGTATTTTCATGTGTCTTGTCAAGCACTTCACATAATTAGGCGACTAGACGACACTTTCTTTGACTCGGGATTAACCGATTTAGACGTTTGTTTGACTAAGTATGATCTCCGGATATACGTAGTACTTAGATACATCTACTTTAGGAGTCGAACATTGATTGTATTTTGACACATTAGATCGGACCATACATAGTTTTAGATTCATCATTATGGATAACCGGATGTCGACACATGAACTCTCGCAGTCGGATACTCTTGAAGCATGATTTGAATGTGATGATTGACTTATTATTTGTTTACATGTGAGTTTAATTGACTTCGTCTAGTTTTATAAACTAGAAGCCTTGATCTTAATCGTCTATTGACACGAAGTTTGATAATGCGTACTTAATTTGATAACCGAGGCTTATTAACCTTTGATCGATTATACTTAGTTTGACGTATTATACTTATTAGTGTCATACTTGTTCATTTTCAATTCATTAGATAGTGTGTGTGAGTTTGATAGTCGATGCTTAGTGACGTTTGATCGATTATGCTTAGTTAGACACATGATGCTTAGGATTGTCAATGTGGGTGAAGTTAATTACATTTTCATGCGAATAGATACTTAGTATTTGTCATTATCAATCTTGTGGATCGAAGTATCCGTCTCAATCAACTTTTGCCCGAATCGACTCTTACCCGACTTGCCTCCCGACTCTTGTTCCTCCGACCCTTCTCTCGAATCTCTCTCACCCGTTTACTTTTGATTATTAGTTAGTTTATTTGCTTTATTCCTTTGTTTCTTAAATCAATCTTTAAACCCCCCATTTATCTTTGTTCCTTTCCTTTTTAGTCTAAGTTAGCTAGTGATACCTAGACCGGCGAACGAGACTCCTTCGTTATCCGAATCACCTTCCTATCCTTGGATCGATCCCGGCTTTGCCGGATTACTACTTGATACCTCCGCTTGGGGTGTGCAACCTTTTCGGGTGCATGAATCAGGCCCGGGTGCTGGTCTTCTGTCTGTGGGCACCCACTGGACGGACCGATGATGGGAGGAGTGACGGGCGTCGAATAGACGAAAGACCCGTTATCCGGCAGCGTGATGAAGGGCCGTGGAGGGCGATCGGTGCCGGTATTAGAGTGCATAGGGAAGATATTCTCGTGAAAGACAACATTACGAGAGGAGAATATTTTATTACTAGTGGGGTCGTAAATACGATAGCCCTTTTGCCCTAGTGGGTAACCGACGAAGATACCTTTTATAGTTCGTGCATCGAACTTGTTCTTGATATGGTTATTGTGGACAAAACAAGGACAATCAAACACCCGAAGGTGAGTAATCGAAGGCGAAGAGCCAATTAACATCTCATGAGGTGATTTTCTATTCAAGAGAAGAGTAGGTAATTTGTTTATGAGATAGACGGCCGTAAGGGCACATTCTCCCCAAAAAGAGAGAGGTAAATTTGCTTGAAGGCGAAGAGCTCTAGCAACATCGATGATATGCCGATGTTTTCTTTCAACAACCCCGTTTTGTTGAGGTGTATAGGCACGACTAAGTTGGTGGATGATACCCTTTTCTTGAAACTAACGTTGTATGTCATTAGATAAAAATTCCGTACCATTATTAGAACGAAAAGTTTGTAATTGTGGAAATAATAAATCCCCATTACCGGAACTAATAAAGGAGATTTTATGATGGAATTGAGTGTCGCATAGGCAAAGAACTTTGTTAAGATTTTTGTAGTTTTCGATTTCGAATGCATGAGAAAGATCCACGTGCATCTAGAAAAATCGTCTACAATAGTGAGAAAATAGCGACATCTGAAATGAGAAGGGATAGAGAATGGTCCCCATATGTCCGCATGGATTAATTCAAAAGGTCTACGTGACCGTGTAGTACTACGATTAAATGGTAGACGTGATTGTTTAGCAAGAGGACAAATAAAACACGGAGGTTTATTAACTAAATTAGATTTAATACATGGAAATTTATCCAAGATTAAATGAAAACGAGGTAAAGATGGGTGGCCTAGGCGCCAATGCCATACATCAAAATCACTCGTATTACAAAAAGAAAAAGAAAAAATGCTATACTCCGTGCGTAGAAAATAAAGACCTTCAAGTTGATCACCAAGTCCAATTGTTCGATTCGTCGTTGAGTCTTGAAAGACACAAGAGGATGAGTTAAAACTAACATCACACGAAAGAGACTTGGTAACTTGGGAGACAGAGATAAGATTAAATTTGAAACTAGGAATATGTAAGACATTACATAGAGATAATTCTTTCGTAAAAGAAGTAGGACCTATATGAAATACCCGACAACGAGAACCATCGGGTAAGTGAACAAAGTAATTGGGAGGAGCAATTACATGGTTAGAAAAGGATGAAAGGGTGCAACATATGTGTCTTGCCGCAGCGGAATCTACTATCCAAGGAAGAGAAGAGAAGAGTTTACCTGGGGTGCCTTCAGCGGAGGTGTGATCAGCCGAAGAGGTCATGCCCGAAGGCCTGCTAGGGAGCGCGAGCTGCCCGTGGACAGCAAAGGCGTCCCCAGCGGAGGTGCCTACAGCAGAAGTGCCTCCAGCGGAGGTGCCTACAACAGATCGTTGTTGGTCCAGGAGGTTATTTAAAAAGGTGTACTGTTCCATTGTCATGGAAGTTGCTGGAGGTGCCTCCTGGCCGTTAGTAACCGAGGCTACGGTGGTTGTTTGTCGGGACCTAGGTGGGTAACCGTGTAGCTTGTAGCACGTTTCTTTGACGTGTCCATGCATGTGACAATGGTCACAGTATGGACGAATTCGTTTACTCCTTGGTTTATCCGATCGGTCCGAAGAGGGAGGCCGGGAAGAATCAAAACCGTTAATGGCGAGGGCCACGGCCTCGGTTCCATTGGTGGTGTCATACATAATGGTTTGTTGAGTTTCTTCTTGTTTAACCAAACTATCTATATAATAAAACAGAAGGGAAAACGATGACTGAGACAAACAACCTTCTTTAATAAAGGATATTGTCTAGAAACACTTCTCAAAATTTAAAATATAGTCCCTTGTAGAAATAAAGTTACCTATTTAAAAAACGATAATCCTCTTAGAAATAAAATAACTAATTTAAGAAAAAAAGAAACAAAATAAATTTTAAGGGTTAAAAAAAGAAATTAAAATCTCTCTCTCTTAATGAAATAATAGTAATTAATTTAGGAGAAAAGAAACGAAAAGATAATACAAAAAAATAATAACTAACAAAAATTTCGTAACATTTGATTGATACAAGTGTCCGTGCCCTAGGGCACGGGATATACCCTAGTGTATTTTTTAAAAGAGATGGAAAAGGATCCATTATTAGAATTTGGCTCCGAATAGCCGAAAAACGGTCATGAAGTCCTTGAAGGAACTCCATTGCCCGGTCTTGATTAGTTCGGTCAAGTACCGATTTTCCTTGACCACATTGACATGGTTCGAGTACCATGAGTGATTGAAGTTCATCTTGAATAGTTTTAAGCTTAGTGAAATAGGAAGATACGTCCATTCCGTCTTGTTTAAGAGAAGAGATAGCAGCTTAAGTTGGAATATCTTAGGTGCGTTAGTTTGATGGAATCGTTCAAAAAGATTTTGCCAAATAGCGGCCGTCGATTCATTATCGAGAATTGATTGTCTAATATCCGGAGTAACGGAATTGACCAACCAACTTGCTACTAGGTCATTACAATGTCCCCATGCATGCAAGTCAGTGATAGAGGATGGTTTTGGGATTGATCCATCACAAAACCCGAATTTGTCTTTAGCTCGTAGAGCCATCTTCATCCAACGAGACCAGGAGGCATAGTTATCTCCGTTTAGAAGTGGGGGGATGAGAATAGAAGTCGGAGAATCCGAATGATGAACATCAAAGATGGGATTTGAAGAAGTTGATATAGTTTCAGAACCGGTATCAGTTTCGGAAGCCATAGAGAGGGAAGTAGAGAAAAAAATAATATTAAACCAAGCGACTTTAATTAGTGTCTAGCTCTTATACCATGTGAAATTCTCACTCACTTAGTAAATACCGTGAGAGAGAGAGATAGACGAGAGAGAGAGATGGCAGAGAGAGAGAGGACTTGGTAAATTATTTTTCTTGTACATTAATAATAAAGTTACATCCCTATTTAAATTAAAGGGGAGACTAATACTAATACAAACACTATTACTATTTTGATAAATACAAAACTAGCTTGATGGTTATCCTAATAATGATAACCATAAAGCATGGACTCTAACCGACCGGGTCGGTGGACCCAGTCGGGTAGGATAGGCAACCCGCCTATCCTAATAACCTTAACAAACAAATTTTTGGATCATTTACTTCATTTCATTAACGGTTGGGAAGATTGCACTTTTTTCCTTTGCAAGTCTGCAACAGAGAATGTATTATGTTTCAAGATTGGTTGAAGGTCGGAGTTTCTGTAGGTTATGATTAATAAATCCAACTACTCTGTACCCATGTTATTGAGTACATACGTCATTTTGAAAAATAAGCGAGTAAGATAAATGTGCAACTATGATATATTACACTCAAGAATTACTGGGAAGATTGTACTTTTACAATTCTACAACGTAAAAGATACAATAAATAAACTTTAGATTCACAAATGTTGAAGTGATATAAAAACCTAAAACTAAAATATAGAACTGAAAAAAGGGAGGCCTATATAGATCACCCAAAAAAAAATATTAAAAGAAACGGAGGACATATAGGAATAGAGAATCGATACTAAGAGATAATCCGATCAAACTGGTACAAATGCATTGATAATATTTCGTCCAACACTATACACCATCACCGATTTGGTTCGTTGTTTCGAATATGACGATTTAGTTAATAGGCATTTTACATCTAGTCCAAATAAATGTTTTGTAATTCAAAATCTTATTTTAAAAATATAAATATTTTGTAATTCAAAATCTTATTCTAAAAAATATAAATATTTTTCTTACGTTAGCATTATTTATTCTAATGAAGATTTTGAACTTGAATGCATTAAACTCTTAGGTGGGTATGTGTGTTGGGGTTCTCATCTGAGATGTTCGTGTGGATTCTCTTATGAGATGCTTGTTGTTCAACTTGTATACTATATTATCGTCTTGTTTCTTGCAACAATGATAATATCCTTCTGAAACTTTTTCAGAGATAAACAGTCAGTATTTTAACTAAAATTCCTTAAATGAAAAATAGAAGGTTAGTACTATGTTTTTAAATTTCAGATACAAATTGTATCTTTAACTAATAAAATAAGAAAGAGGATAAAGAACAAAAATTATATTAGTTAGAACCGAGGCGAGTGATCTCTTTCCTTAAGACAATAATTCGCCCTGTTTATTGTACCAACAGTATAGGTGATTTGTCTCCCAGGATACAACAGATTACCTTTTCGGATCGGAGGTACTTGGATTTGAAAACTCTTTCGAACGTCAGTAAGTATTGAAAACTCTTGAATGCCTTAAACTCTCTTAATTTGAAGTGAATCTTCAAGTTTGGTTTCATGGCTTATTTAAAGGTGAGAGGTGACTGTTTGTTAACAGTCACATTTGGAGGGAAAAGTCACAACCCTCTTGAAGAAAGGAGGTACTGATCCACGGCTTCTATGCTCCTAGCGAAGTGCAAAGTGCGTGCGGGCGCCTCTAAAGCGCCCAATGTGCCCTAAACGCCCATTCGCCCACGCGCGTGCGCGTGCGCGTGCGCGGTTTGCGTGGTGCAAACCACGCAAATTGTTGGACCTTTATTTCATTCATACTATAGGAGAGCAGCTTATTATAAACCCTCCATATTCCTTTAACTTACCCGATATGGGGCTTTCCTTAAATATGTCACATATTTCCATATTTAAACCCAAACTTCGAAAATTAATTTCTTATTTATACGGGATCGATTTTGAGCAAACCAAAGCTTGAAATTCAAGCCCTCGACCAGACGAACGAAATGGTACGTTATTTGAGTTGTTTCGACGAAGGGAACCTTGTCAAAAGGGCAAAAAACGCTCCTGCTGGAAAGTCGATTCCAACAATGCTGTCTCGGATATTGTTTTAAATCTTGTCGATTCGAGATTTTATATGTGCATCTTGTCTATACTTAAACCATTAGTGTGAGGACTTCGGATCATAAAACATAACTTCAGGCTATGTCTTTTATGGATAATGAGACCATGGTTGATACATTGTAATCTGTATAAACGAAGTATAGTGTCCATGTTATGTAAAGGGTAAGATAGAATGACGTTTAAGATTTGAAGTGTCATCTATAAAACTTCATGCAGAGGTTTTTTACCCTAAACACATGATTCCAAAATAACTGATATAATTCAGAGTTGTAAAGTTTATGCCTCAAAGATTTTAAGCCCGATAACTTTTATTTGTACCGTTTTTTCCGATAGTAATTAAGGATTACTTGCATAAACAAATCCATGGGATTTGTAGCGATTAGTTGCTTGGTGCAGATTATTTAAAATCGAATGAGAAATTTTAAAAGAACAAGTGATAGGTTAGTTCTACTTCATTGTTTCTGATGGTTTAGAGGTCATGGAAGTCCTCTTGATGATACATTACACCACTACTCTCTACATTTTCAATGATTGGTTAATTAGTTTCTACTATTTGCCTTTGTACGTCGTCGTGTTCTTTCATATTATCGTGGATTATTCCTGTCACTTATTGAGTCAAAACCAGAGTTAATCGAGCTATTTTGTTTGTCTATGTTGCTATATGTTACTAAGTAGTATAATAAGATTTTGTTTGTTGTTTGTCATGATGTTACTTCATTGTATTCTTTCAGACGGTACATGTTAGCATTTTGACTCCTGAGTTCTTTTTGCAGTGTCATGAGACAGGGGTACTGTATCGAGTATATCTCTTATCAGCTTCCATTGTATGCTTGAACCAAGTATATGTACCATTTCTTTGTCAATTATGATTTTTTGCCGAATATCGTGTTTCTTGAGTAAAATTGAATAGTTACATTAACCATAAGTTGTTATGACTATGTTCTAGGCTATATCTGTTATAACTTGCTAAACTGATCCATTGTTCTTCATTACGAAAAATGTAGTGGATACCTGACTTTGTCTTGCTACACTCACACACTGCCTTCATCTCACTTCTTGTCCATCGTTGAAGGGTTAGGGTTCCTTCTAAGAGTTCATATGTCGAGTGACTCTTTTCTGTTGGCTTATATAAAGTGTGTAACCTTACTTGCTATCTTTATTGTGTCATGTTGTCACAAATGGATAGTTAGTTGCCACTAATTGGTGGATAGATATCTTGTTTTATGGATATTCACTAGGATCACTGATTGTTGACTCCAATCATATGGTTTAGTCCTTGGACAAATATTCTGAAATAATTTTGAGTGTATGACGTTTATTATGGCCAGCGCTTTGGGGAATCAAAATAGTTTCCGGGGTGTGAAGACTTTGTCAAAAACTAATCAAATTAGTTGACCAGTATATATTCCAAATGTTAGGGGGAAAGTAAATTTTTTGACAATTTCTTCGGGAATCCGGAGAGAGAGAGAGAGACAAGTGATCTCAAATTTTTCTTCTTGCTAAAAACTCCCCATTCCGATTCAAATTATCAAATCTGAAATTCACTTGCCAAAACCCCAAATTCAACCTACATAAGAAACCTTAATTCTCCACCTAACTGATCAAATCAATCAAACAAACAATGGCTCCTCCTGCACAAATGCAGAAATCTCAATCTCCATCTCAACCTTCCGGATAAGTTCTTCAAAAAATTTCAATCATCAAATATTTTCTAATCAATGAAGAATTTCAATCTAAAATACTATAATTTCTAACTTGTTTTAGTAAAGAAGAAGTATCAGATTTGAAATTACAACTCCGCCAACTCGCTGGAAGTCGAGCACCGGGAATCGATGATTCAAAAAGAGAACTATTCATGAAAGTGATCTCATATATGACAGTCGGAATTGATGTTTCTTCACTCTTTAGTGAGATGGTCATGTGTTCAGCAACACATGATATTGTATTATAGAAGATATGTTATCTTTATGTTGGAAATTATGCAAAAGGAGATCCAAATCTAGCTTTATTAACTATTAATTTTCTTCAGAAAGATTGTCCTGATGAAGATCCGATGATTAGAGGACTTGCATTAAGGAGTTTAGTTGACCAGTGATCTCAAATTTTTTGAAGGTCTAAGAGAGAGACGGTAAGAGAGAGAGACAAACTATAAGACAGAGAGAGAGTGGGGAGAGGAGGAAGAAAATGGTGGTGGTTGTGGCCGGAGATGGTGGTCGGAAATGGTGGCCGCTGTTGAAGATGATGAAGAAGAAGAAGAGGAAGAAGCAATGTTTGATACTCTTCTGAGTCTTGTCGGATAAATGATTTTGTATTTGCATCTTGTGTGTACTTGCAATCAATAGTGTTAGGACTTTGATCATAAAACATCACTCTAAGTTAGCCTCTTCTTTGATAATGTGACAATTGTTGATCAAATAGTTATAATTGCAGGTGAAAAATAGAAACCCAATAAAAATTAAAATATACTGGTAACCGTTTGTAAGTAGTGCAGATGTGTAATGTCCATGTTAAGTCGAGGGTAAGATAGAATGACGTTTAAGATGTGAAGTGTCATCGTTAAACTTCATGTAGATATTTGTACTAATATGTTATCCTTTTGGTATGAGCTAAAATAATGTAAACACAGGATTTCAAAGTACTTGATATAATTGAGATGATCAGATCTCTGAAGCTTATAAGCCCGGTAAATCTTTACTGTTATCTGATGAATATTGTATTAATCAAGGATAACTTTCATGGACAAATCTTTGGGATTTTCAGCGTTAAATTACTTGGCGTAGACTATTATAAGAAGATAGACATATCAAAACCAATTACCATTGAGCTTTCCTCAGCAAGCTAGTTTGGAGGATGATTAAGAACCCCCAGGAGCTTTTGGCTCGCATTCTAAAAGTCGAATACTTCCCGAAAGTTAATAAACCTAACCCCTCAAACTCCAATCACTCGTGGCCGTGGAAGTCCATTCAAAAACATTATGATCAAGTGGACAATCTCATCTTCTGGAACATCAATAAAGGTACACAAATCAATATCTAGCTGGATAATTGGATCAGTAACCACCCACCGCTCATACCCAACACCATAAATGATGCAGGGGCACCCGGCGTGGAGGCTATTTCCATGACCAAACCGGGCCATAGGCCATCCGGCCATGAAGAGTAGTTTTTAGAAAGTCCTAATTTTAGTATGATTATTAGAGAACTTAGGTTTAGGAATTTATGCTATTTTAGCATGGGTTATTTCCCTAATGGCCCCCTACTTTGTGACCAGCTTCCCGCCTGGCCCCCTATTTTACGAGAAATACCCATATTGCCCCTTCCGTTATAACACCGTTACTCTCTCTCTCTTCCATTTCTTTTCTCTCTCCTCCAACATGTTTTCTCTCTCTGCCACCTCGTTAACACTAGCCAACTCATCATATTCTCCGGGAAGGTCGCCGGCAGACCAATTTTTCAGCCGACAACCTTCAAACCTAAATTTTTATTTATTTTTTATTTCATCTCTCCTCTCTCTCTTTCTCTCTAAAAAAACATTTTTTTTTCACCTCCTCTCTCTCTCTTTCTCTCTCTAAACTCCGGCGAAGGGGTTACCATTCGCCGGAGTTCGGGAGACCTTAAAGGTCTGCCCGAGCAAACCTTCATGGTCTGTTCGAACAGACCATGAAGGTCTGTTCCGGCAGATCTGGAAGGTCTGCTCGAGCAGATTAAGGTCTGCTCGGGCAGACCTTTAAGGTCTCCCGAACTCTGGCGAAGGGTAACCCCCTTCGCCAGAGTTTAGAGAGAGAGAGTGACAAGGTGAAATATTTTTTTTTTGAGAGAGAGAGAGGAGAGATAAAATAATTTTTTTTTTTTTTTTTTAGGTTTGGAGGTCGTCGGCCGGCGACCTTCCCGGGAAGATGATGAGTTGGCTGGTTTTAACGAGGTTGCAGAGAGAGAAAACATGTTGGAGGAGAGAGAAAAGAAATAGAAGAGAGAGAGTAACGATGTTATAATGGAAGGGGGCCATATGGGTATTTCTCGTAAAGTAGGGGGCCAGGCGGGAAGCTGGTTAGAAAGTTGGAGGCCATTAGGGAAATAACCCTTTTAGTATTTCCAATAATTGGAAAGGTCCAGATTTGAGTCTAGCTATTTAGGAAGTTGCAATCTTTTAATTATTTAGGAAAGTCTAATTCAAGTCTATCTAGGAAAGTCCAAAGTCCTACAAAGGATATCTAGTTTGTCCATTATTTTCAGATTGAAGAGAAACCCCTTTGAAGTTTTAATAAAGTTGAGTATTTTAGAGTTATTTAGCCTTTATTTTATCGTGCTTATTTAGTTTATTTATCTTCCTTAATTCCACTGCGTTTCTACATCAAGTGGTATTCAGAGCCAGAAAATTTTTCTTCTTCACTTTTATCACCATGGTTAATACTACTACAACCACTACACCAGCTAGGGAGAAAACACCAACCTTTTCATCCGAATGGGACAACATTAAAGAACGACTATTTGCTGGTAAAAAGTCGGAAGAAGGTTTCAATGAGTACAAAAAGGAAACCACAGAAAAGTTCGATAAGATCGATCAACGTTTCGATCAACTCAACGACTCCATCAACATCATCTCCAAACAACTCGAAGGTATGTGTAAAAACCAAACTCCACCTCCCACCACTATCACAACTCAACAACCCTCACCATTACCGACTACCACCAACACCACCCGACTTCCACCTCTCGGTTTTTCTTCCGAACCAACTACACCACTCTTCGGCCATACCATTAGCAACCCCCCTCCGGTTATTACTCCCCCCTTCATCACATCTTACTCACCAAACATACCTTTACACACACCCACGTACCCATCCTACACAAACCAACCAACAAACACTACCTCCACCCCAACACCACCATAGTTCTCCTTCACCGATTCAGAGCCTCAAACCGACGGTACACACCGACAACAACCCGATTCCTATCTCTTGCCCGAACAGCACCGCCATTCGACACCACCCGATCATCATAACCCAACCAACAGTCACCCCACTCCTTTAACCCGAAACAGTACAACACAACCCAAATCACTAAATATCGGTCCCTCAAGGCGTACTCCACCATACACAAATCCTCGTACCCAATACCCGTACCACCCATACCACCAAACCGAAAACTACCAGCCTATCAACTACCAAACCCACCACTCCGATAACCAACTATTCACCCCACTCAATGTAACACCGCCATTCGTCAACCCACATCCCATACGAAACCAAAAAAACCTAAACCCAACACGTATCCGAGAAGCCGAACCCAACTATAACAACCAACCAGAATACAACCCTACCCAACGACACCAAGAACCAGACCACCCATTCATCCGACAACCCAATCGAGAACCCGCCCTATCCCTTACCCGTAACCGAGAACCATACCACCCGATCACCCGAAATCGAGAACCCAACCTAGTCCTAACCCAAACCCGAGAATACAACACACCGTTCCACCGTCCAAACAACCAAACCCAACGAACACCCTTTGTTTCCCAAAACCCTCAAACCGGCCTCGAACACAACACTCAACCAACCGAAACCGAGTGTCACAATCCCAATTCCTCTTACCGTATTCGAATGGAAGTACCATCATATGATGGTTCGATCAATATAGAAGATTTCTTAGATTACGTCTCACGACTCGAGATCTTCTTTGATGTTATGCAAGTGGAAGGTCCTGAACAGGTAAGTTGTGTTACCGGTTACTTATCTAAAACTGCTCTTACTTGGTGGAAACAAGAATCCGAAAATCGACGTTTATCACACCTTCCTCCTATATCTTCTTGGTTATAGCTTAAACCATTGATGTTCTCACGATTCCTCCCTCCGGATTATGAGAACCAATTGTGTGTTGATTATTTACGTTGCCGTCAAGGAAGACGTTTAGTTGAGGAGTATGCTTCGGAATTCCAACGACTAATTACAAGGCTTAATCTCCCCGATTCAGAATCAATGAAAGTGGAAAAATTCAATGGCGGGCTTCGGAATGATATTAAAGATTTGGTTAATTTAAGGTCTTTTAATTCAGTCTCTGAATGTATCAATGTGGCTCGATCTTTTGAATCAGATTCGCGCTCGATCTTCCGGGGACACAGTACTAGAAGTCAATCAGTTAGAACTTTACCGGATGAATTAGATCAAACAAAACAATCGGAGGAGGGTACTAAAACAGTAGCCGAAAATCCTTATAAAAAACCTCCACCAGTAAAGTGTTATCGTTGCTATGAAACGGGAAACTATTCTAATGCTTGCTCCTGTCGCGGTAAAGCAAATATTGTAGAAAAAAAATCAGATTCCGATTCAGATGAAGAACAATTGGAATGTATTAACCTTATTCCAGACAACGGTGATCGAGTTATGTTACTAACTCGGAGAGTTCTTTTTACACCTTTAGAGAGGACCTTATCTCAACGAAAGAACTTGTTCGTTACACGACGAACAGTACTGAATAAAGTATGTACTATTGTGATCGACAATGGTTGTGTAGAGAATTTAATTTCTACAAAGCTTGTCAATTTCTTGGGTATTACTACAATGATTAAGTCACACCCGTATAAAACCGCTTGGATTCAGTCGGGTACTACTACACGGGTTGATCACATGTGTACTATTAATCTTTCTATTGGTTCTTCTTATTTGTCTACAGTTACTTGTGATGTCACAGATATGGATTTATGCCACATCATATTGGGACGACCATGACAATCTGATGTTGATGCCACTTATCGTGGTCGTTTGAATGTTTATGAATTTCCGTGGAAAAAGAAGATTGTGACGTTGTTACCAATTGAAGATGGATCGGAGGAACTACATTCTCTTCAACAACGATTCGGGACGAACCTCTTGAGGGAAGGGGATGCTGATGCAGGGGCACCCGGCGTGGAGGCTTTTTCCATAACCAAACCGGGCCATAGGCCATCTGGCCATAAAGAGTAGTTTTTAGAAAGTCCTAATTTTAGTATGATTATTAGAGAATTTAGGTTTAGGAATTTATGTTATTTTAGTATTTCCAATAATTGGAAAGGTCCAGATTTGAGTCTAGCTATTTAGGAAGTTGCAGTCTTTTAATTATTTAGGAAAGTCTAATTCAAGTCTATCTAGGAAAGTCCAAAATCCTATAAAAGGATATCTAGTTTGTCCATTATTCTCAGATTGAAGAGAAACCCCTTTGAAGTTTTAATAAACTTGAGTATTTTAGAGTTATTTAGCCTTTATTTTATCGTCCTTATTTAGTCTATTCATCTTCTTTAATTCCGCACAAATAGCCTCCCTGTAAGAGACAAAATAGGCAAATTTATCAGAAATATCTTTACTTGTATTAATTGTGTTGCTAATGAAACTATTGGTCATACTCTGTTGTAGTGTCACTATGCCAAAGCAATATGGTTTTATTTTCAAGTCAGGACGGATCAGATTCCCTCGGTGAAATAATGGATTCTTCTTTGGAAGGATCTAGATGAGGAACTTATTAACCTTTGTGCTAAAATCATATGGTTCATCTGGAAAGCTAGATGTGAAGCATGTGCTTCACATCTAAAAAGCAATCTCCCTTTCAGACGATTCATTACTATTATACCATCATCATAAATCCTACGGAAAGTAACCACTGAAGTCAAAGAACCGAAGCAAAACCAATGGAGCCCTCCATCGACACCATTTCTCAAAATCAACACTGACGCCTCCTTCACTATCTTATCAGAGCCGACAGGAATTGGATGTGTTATTTACGATCATCAAGCAAACTTTATATCAGCCCTTGCAGACTCAGTCAGGGGGCAAAAAGCGGAAGAATGTTAATGTTTAGCAATTAAGTTTGCTCTCCTCTGGGCGATCAATCTCAAAATCACCAATGTTCACATCGAGGGCGACAACCTCAATGTTATAAATTTCTTGGAAGATCAAAACTACACTACACAATGGCAATCCAGAAAGCACTTAACCGAAATTCTTTGCTTGAAAAGTCAATTCACCGATATTAAGTTCACCTTCACTCCTAGATTGAATAACTCGGATGCTGATGCGGTGGACAAATGGGGGAGAAAGCACCACCAACGGAAGATTTGGAATGTCCTCCTGTCTTTTATCAACAATTCTGTGTAGTCCTTTGTTTGGTTCTTATGTATTTCTCAACAAAATAGAATAAAACATTTCTGTTTCTTCTTCTTAAATCCATAGCTCTTCGTGGCCCATAGTCACAGACTTAGATCCAGAGCCACTCACAGACTTAGAACAAGAGCTCTTTCCAGCCTTAGAACCAGAGCTTTTCTCAGTCTTTGAACTAGAGACACTCCTAGCCTTAGAATCAGCTGAGCTCGAGGTTAGATGTTGTTGTTTCTTCTTTGGTGTAGTAGGAGGGCCCCCACTTTTTTGCTTACTCCTTGAGGCGAGGCTTGTTCTACTAGTAAACTGTAGGATATGAAGAAGTAAACAAGAATGAATAGAGAGAGTTGAAGTATGAATATAAACAAAAGTTAGAAAAACAATCGATGAGGGTATAGAGAGAGAAAACCTTTCTTCAAATGCATCAAGGATTTAATTGCATTGTATGCCATTATCAAAGGGTTCCGGGTATTAGCTGATTAAGGCCAATACAACCTAGGTTAGAGAAAGGGACAAAAGTTCTACCATTAAGAATTAAAACAAATCAAAAAAAATATAAAGATTGAAACTAATAGAACTCCAAATAATCAGTTGAATTATCAATCAGACAAAATCAAACAAAAATCCAAAGAATCAGTTGATTTAGCAAAAGTATATTGAGATTCAGATAACCTATCACTAACAAAATAGAGCTAGGGTTTCAAAATTAGAGTGATGGTTAGTTGAGATTTTGAGTTGATAATTTTTACCTTTACAAAAAATTTTCTTCCGTGTATATTCAATTTCATAATACCCTTCCTCAAGGTTGGGGTTTTGTTTTTGTCCTGGTTCTTGCTGTTTTGGTGAGTATTTATCATTTCCTTCTTCTCCAACAATAATATCTTCCTCCTCTTTGAAGAAATTCGTCGAACAGATAATGAACAGTTTCTAGGTCAAGAAGTTTTATTTCCCCTAAAAATTTAGGGAGAAAACAATAGAGAGAGGGAGATACAGTGACAGAAAGAAAGAGAGAGATATGCAAATGATGATGGCTATTGCAGGATTTGGGGATTGAAAAAGAGGGTTATTTACCAAATATCCCCTAACTTTGTGACCAGCTTCCTGCCTAGCCCCTAACTTTATCAAAAAATCCCAGATGACCCATTTTTTCAGTTACCGTTCGAACACTGTTAACCAGTCATCAACTCTCTCTCTTACATCTCATCACCTCTCTCTGCCACCTCTTCTTCTCGCCACCTGATCGTCTTCACCGGCTAAGGTCGCCGCCTGGCCAATTTTCCGCCGACGACCTTCAAAAGAAAAAAAAATCCTCTGTCCTCTCTCTTAAATTTTTTTTTTAAACTCTCTCTCTCTCTCCACAGATCTAGTGAGAGAAGACCACTGAAGGTCTGTTCGCAGACCTTCAATGGGCCTGCGAACAAATCCATTGAAGATCTGTTCGTAGACCATTGAAGGTCTGCGAACAAGCCTTCAATGGTCCTCTCTCTCTCTCTCTAGATCTATAGAGAGAGAGTTAAAAAAACATTTTTTTAGAGAGAGAGATGAAGGAGGAATTTTTTATTTTCTTTGAAGGTCGCCAGCCGGAGAATCGATCAGTCGCCGGTGAAGACGCTGAGGTGGCGATAAGATGAGGTGGCAGAGAGAGGAGATGAGATGTAGGAGGGAGAGTTGATGACTGGTTAACGTGTTCTAATGGTAACTGAAAAAAGGGCCATCTGGGAATTTTTGATAAAGTTAATGGCTAGGCAGGAAGTTGGTCACAAAGTTAGGGGTTATTTGGGAAATAACAAAAAAAAAATGAAAGAAAAAGATTTGGAAAAAAAAATTAAGGTCGGCAGCAATGGCAGTTTACCTGCGACCTTTGCTCGTATGGAGAAGAAATGGTGAATAAAATTTTATTCCCATAACAATTTGAAAATATATTGGTCAACTTTAGTTGACCTGTTTTTTTAATAATGTATTTGCACCTCGGATAATTTTCTTATTTCCCCGAATCATTGGCCGTCCCAGTAATATGATCATGTTATGTCGTTCGCTATGAAACGTTCTTGTTTTTGTTCCTGAGTACAACCTTGGCAATGATCTTTTACGTGTTTGTACAGGTGTTACTAATCGTTGTTGATGCTCGACTCATGGAGGTGAGTGTATATTCCCAGACACAACTTTTAGTTGTAGTTTTTCAACACAAATACAACTCGGATCAAGTAAAACAAATGGCCTATGTGCTAGTTTGGGGGTCCAGTTCAAGAGCTTCCACACCCTGACCCATCTTCAAAGAACCAACCTTCCCTCCTCTTGAATCAACATCAGACACAAGCTCAATGTTAGAATATCAAAATAACGATCCCCTCACTAAAAATGATCATTTAGGCTAAAGTTGTATTAGTTGTAGGAGGAGACGAAAAGATATCTCCAGCTGGAAAAGGAACTGCCTGCCCCAAAAATATCTGCGTCACTTGAAAGTAATTCCATCCAATTTAGTCAATAGCCATTTTACAACTGAGTCTGTCAATGGATATCCAAATATTCGACATTCGGTCCGTATCCGTATTCAAAATTTAAGAAAATATCTGAAATTTCGGATACGGATTCGGATATTCCTTATAAGATTTGGGATACAGATACACTAATAGTCGATCCGATAAATATCCGTATCCGATAAGTAATACAAAAAGATAATAAAAATAAAAATTTAGGAATAATAATATATAAGATGTATGGTTGAGATTTATTATTTTGAGCTAATGGTTGAAAATTTAAACCAAAAATACCAAATTTTGTTTCAGTTTTGAATATCGGATAATATCCGATATCCGTCAATATTATCGGATTTGGATTCGGTTATTGATTTATAATATCCGTCGGATAATTATCGGATACCTTATCGGATATCGAATACGGATATGCCTATATCTGATCTGATAAGCTACCGTTTACAGGCCTATTTACAGCTAGTCTAATCTACCGACGGAATAAGTAGCAAAACAATTATCATAAGTTTACCTTTTTAGCGGCCAAACAATCTCCAACACCAGCAAGGAAATTCGAGTTCCCCAAACCAATGCACGAGAGGATAAACATGAGAGAGAAAGCCATAATAATATGAACAACTAAAAGAACAAATAATGGTATATATATACACATTTTTGTTTGAAAACTAAAAGAACACACAAATCTTAATTACCAAAAAGTTTTGAACCTAAGGGAAGTCCTATCATATTTTAAAATGTAGGACTCCACAAGTTTTCTGAGAGTGGAGTCACCCAATCGACCAGGGAAACTCACTGACTCTACATGGGTGTTGATCATCTGATACGCCAAGTGCCCCTTCACAGGTTACCCTTAGTAATGGAGTGACAAAAAATGAGCGAAAGCATTAGCTGTATAAAAGAATTATTACATTTTAGCCTATAAAACTGTAAGAAATAATTTAGAATTCAAAGATATTGTTGAAATAAAAGAATTGTTTGGGTTTGAGATCTGCTACTTAATTATATGTATATATATACATATATATATATATAGTCCAATTTTAGCAACATATATTCAGTGAAGGTCTGGAAATGAGCACATATAAGGTGTCGTGTGGTTTCAAATTTATCCTCGTAAATTCCTATAATCCTATAAAATGAATATGCGTCCAACACCGACCAACTCTTAAAGGTTGGGCTCAACTTTGTGAGAAGTATAAATACCCTAGAACAATAAACTGTTTAAAATTGTTCAAAATTTTGAAGATTGGATGGTTGGAGTTATGGAAGAGAACAAACAATAAGGGTTTAAGAATTCAAAATCCTCATCTAAAGATACAAGTCTCTTTCTTATTTTAGCCAATATTAATGCTAATGAATATTGTGAAATTGAATGCATTAAGCGTAGATTTTCAATCGTAGTGGGTACATGGATGATCTTGTCAGATTTTCGTAGATGCTCGTCTTGGATACTCTTCTGACTCTTGTCTGATACATGATTTTGTATGTGCATCTTGTGTGTACTTGCAATCAATAGTGTTAGGGCTTTAATCATAAAACATCACTTTAAGTTAACATCTTCGTGGATAATGTGACAATTGTTGATCAAAGAGTTATAATTGCAGGTGAAAAATAGGAAACTCAATAAAAATGAAAATATACTAGTAAACGTTTGTAACCCACGCAGATGTCTAATGTCCATGTTAA